>CM031878.1:2581241-2626568 GCA_018697195.1 Certhia americana | reverse complement strand
CGGATTCAGAACTTCCCTTCCCGGAACTTCCCTGAACTTCCCTGAACTTCCACTGAACTTCCCTTCCCTGAATCTTCCCTGGACTTCCCTAACTTCCCTTCCCTGAACTTCCCTTGAACTCCCTTCATGAAATTCCTGAACTTCCCTTCCCGAACTTCCCTTCCCAGAAATTTCATCCCTGAACTTCCCTTCCCTGAACTTCCCTGAAATTCCTGAACTTCCCGAACTTCCCTTCCCTGAACTTCCCGGACTTCCCTGAACTTCCCTTCCCTGAACTCCTGGACTCCGCACTTCCTTCCCTGAACGTCCCTGAACCTTCGCTTCCCCTGAACTTCCCTTCCGTGAATTTCCCTGAACTTCCCTGAACTTCCCTTCCCTGAACTTCCCTGAACTTCCCTTCCCTGAACTTCCCTGAACTTCCCTTCCCTGAACTTCCCTGAACTTCCCTGAACTTCCCTTCCCTGAACTTCCCTTCCCTTGTTCTGGCACCAGCAGTTCTAAAGCATCATCTCCATTTTCCCAAGACAAGCCCTCGTTAGATCATCATCATGGCAGCTGCAGCCATATGGGAAAGGTTTTTTTTGTCACTCCCTGAGCAATACCCTTTTCTCCCTGAGGAAGTGAAAGGGTTACGGCAGCCCCGTTGGGATTTTGCTGTTGGGATTCTTTTCAGTCTGCCAGCATGATGCTCCCTCAGACTGTGCTTAAAAGCCACTGTACTTGATTTCCTCTCTAATGGTGTTAAGGCTGGAACTGGAGCTGCCCTGCTGCCTGGTCCTCCTCCTGCCCATGTCTTCAGACGTTATGTCACAGCTCCTGGGGCTGCTTGCTGACTCCAGCCGGCCTCCCCAGGGGATGGAGAGCAGGTTCCCTTCCCTGTGGCAGCAGCAGTGCCCACATTTAAGAAGCTGTAGTGCTGAGCCGTGACTGCATTAGTTCTGCTACATTAGAACAGCAGCAAAGAGCTTAATTTAATTCGCTGGCCTGTATACCGACACCTGAGGGCCACTAATTCACTGTCACGTATTCTCAGTGAAACCAGGCTCTTTAGTGTTGTTTTTTTGGGGGGTTTTTTTGTTTGTTTGTTTTTGTTTTAAAAACCAACAACAACAAAAAAAACCCAAAAACCCAGAGGAGAGCCTTGCAAGGCAAATGCTCATTTTCTAGGGTTGGAAAGAAGTATCTCCTTCCAAGGATTGTGGCAGGTCAGGATGACTCACTTTTGCCTATGTTCACAAGGGATGGAAGATCACACATCTCTTTTTTTATTTCTTTTTTTTCTTTGAAATGTATAAATTGATCTCAATTCTGTCATTTATGGTTAGCACCATCCATTAAATAGTTGATTCACGCTGATATATGAGTGGCCCTAAAACATTTATTTGCCAAAGGCTGTATTTGGACATTATTTAAGGGCTTTGAGCCTATTAGAATCTTCAGTCCTCTCTGTCTTCTCCAGTGATAGCATCAAGTCCTGTGGCAGCATTTGCTATGCAGTAACTTCCAAGAATCAAGCCTTGCCAGTGTTGTTTGCACATGAAGACCCATTAGGCTAAATTAATCCCTAGGGTAAATGTACAGACTTCAACAGAATGTTATCAGGGATAAATTAGGTCTATTGATTTTTAATGAGGTTCTTACCTGAATAAAGAAAATAGAGTTTCTCTTCTGTTCTGGTCTATTGTTCTGCTGCAAGCATCACCAGAAGCACTTGCTTTGATCCTGAATTTTTAAACCTGGAAATTTTACATTTCTGAAAGGATTAGAAAACATTTTTCTTTCTCCCTACTCAATGTGAGCAATGCCATTGTGCAGTGGAGTACATTTCCCAGAATTTGCACCTCTCCAAGTATCTTTTTCTGAAAACCAAGTGAATAGATTGCCGGAAAAATTACAGTCTTCCCATATTTTAATGCTGACCTCCTCCTTCAGAGAACACCCTCATCACAAGAGGTTTAGTTCATGCTAATGAATTTCCAGCTAAATAATTTTGAGAAGTACAAAGTGATTTTTTTTTCCCCCTTTAGCTGATCTGGATGAGATAATTCATGTCTTGCTGTTTTATGTATATTCCAAGTATTTCTAGTGTCACCCCACTGTCTGAGCTCTCAGATGGATAATCTGGGGGTCACTCCACATTACCAGTGGAGTCACATCCACTGACCACCTGGGTAATAGCACAGCTCTTGAGAATAGAAGGACGTTACAAATCTCATGCTGTTTCCTGGTAGGATGGTATGCAGTTGATCCCAGGTATGGAGATTCACAGACAGGAATCTGTCTAGGCAGGTGACCTCTCTGTCGTTGTCATCACTGCCTTTGCTCTCCATGGGAAGGCAGAGAAAGAAAATTCTGTATAATTAAGTCTCTGTGCCCAGAGGTTTGAAAAGAAACCATTCTGTGATTCTGAAAAGTGAATCTTCAACCAGGTTATGGTTGATTTCAGTATGAGTGTTACTCCCAAACAGCTGCTCCTGCTGAGGTGTGGGTCTGCAGAGATGGGGCCATTTCTGTGGTTCATTGGTGGTATCCAGAAACAAGTAGGGCTTGTGTCATCACAGCCCTGTGATTTCACGCATGGCTGCAAGGAGCACATGTGAGTATCCAGGTGTACTTTTAGGTGTCACTTCACTGTAGGTCCTCATGTGACCAGAGATGTTTGGTTGTTTTTTTGGGTTTTTTTAATATTCCGCATTGCAGCTTAAGGAAACTTTTCCATTACACTCAGATCTCTCTGGATGCACAAAAATACTGCTTAATTTGCATCCTTTATAATGTTTAATTTAAACTTTTGACTTGCAAGATGAAGAAGCATTTGTTCATTTCCTGAAAACTATTAGCTATCTGTTGGGAATAGACTTTGTTTAATAAACGGTTGGCTTGGCTTTAACCACTGATCTAAATGGCAACATGTCTGCAGACTCTCAAGTCATCAGTTTGTATTCCCAAATGTGCCTTGCTAGTGGAAGAAATATTTATATTTACTCAGAAATGCCAACAGAGGTTGTCTGTACCCTACCAGCACACATGATGAAAGCCAATGGCTTGAATGCTGGTGGTACTAGCTTTGGGTCAAGAAGTTGTACTTCTTGGACATTTTTTTTACTCAGCTATTTCTTTTTAATGCATTTTCACTATATACATCATGTAGAAGGGTATATGGGTCTTTTGCAGTGACTATATGAAATTTTCCCCCCTTCCCATTTGTGATCTCAGGTCTATACCTTTAACTTTTCTTTATCTTGGTAATCCCCATAAATCCTGCACTTCCCTGGGCTGTGGAAGAGAACTGGAATTCTTCAGTGCTTTGCATTGCAATTCCTTCTGTAGCATTTCAAAGCAAAAGTAAAAGGAAACCCAAAATGTTTATATTGGAATTTTCCTTTGGAAAAGCAATGACACAGGAATATTCATGCAGTGCCTGGCTCAGGCCCTTATTTAAGTAACACAAAACACCAGATGCAGACTTCTAACAGGCCTATGCGTGGGATTTGGAAAACGATTCTTCTTTTTCGTGAACATATCCTTCTTCCAGAAAACACCACAAAACCCTTCACCAAACCCATCAGCAGCAGCAGAGATAAGGAATGCTCCAATGCAGAAGCATACCCTAAAAAGGGAAAGGCCAATATTGACTTGCAGCAAAGCTTAAGACCTTTAAACTCACACCCTGGACAAGGAGAATCAATGTCTCTTGTTTAAAAAAAAAAAAAAAAAAAAAAAAAAGCACTGCTACTGTTATAGAGCAGGCTGTTAAACCATGCTAACAGTCGTATATTTTCTATTCAAAACTGTACCACTGTGTATATAAACATGGGAAGATTTTGTTGCTGTATATGTCCACATTTTTGACATGCGTAGGTGGAGCCGCTGTAGGAAAGCCTATTCGGGAGTTGGGAGCAGCTGCCCTAATGGAATATTATTGACTTTAGTTACATCAGGGGCTAAATATAGATCGAGCAGCAATGTACACAGGGCTGTGTCTGACAGCCAGGACAGAATGTGCTGCTCGACGGACAGACAGATGGACATTGCTCCTGTGCAGATGCTCATTTTAGGTCAGGGAGCTCTCCCGGGCTCTTTCCCCCGGCACCACGACTCCCATGGGCATCCTGCCACTGGCCAGCCAGGGCTGTGGATCTGGCCCCAAGAGGAGATGTGGTCTTAGTCTGGATTTGGACATATTTCCTGTAGGCATCTATTGGCAGGGCTCCCCCAAGTCAGTGGGGTTGTGTTGATTTATAGGTGGTAAAGGGCTGACACCAGCAGCTAAAAAATGAAAAAGAATAGTTATACATTAAGTATTTTTCCCTGGCCTTCCTCTAATGCCATCTTTAATCCCTCTGCTCCACCGTCTCTCCCATCCAGTTGTGCTTTTGTGCTATTTAAAATTTGTGATGGTATCTCGCTTTCTGAGCTCACCACTCCCTGAAGTTTTGCTTTTGAAGGCAAAACCTGCATATCCAGCAAACATTCCTCAAAAGCCATTTCCCAGCCTAGACTGAAAAGAATGATCCATGTGTGCCACATCTGTGAACTCAACAGGAGAGTCTATTCCTCTACTAACCTTCACGGAGGAGTGTGGAGAGATCATCTGTGACATTTTGTCCTGATTGTTTGGACTGGAAAAGCTAGAAAGGAGCCTGTTCTTTCTCTTGCTTGAATGAGGACGAAACCTTTCTAGGAAATTGGATTTTAATTTTTTTTTTTTCTCCCTGCCTCCAACCCTTTACTGCTATTTTTAAGCTGGGAGAGCACTGGTATTGAACGGGATCTGCTTAACCTGACAGGCTTTATAGACGAGCATCACAGGGCTGCAGTGCGGCTCAGTGCTGAGGTGTTAAAGAACTCTGAAGACCTGGCAAGCCACGGGGATGCTGAAGGCAATGCCCAAAGTGCCCAGAAGTTCAGACAGTCTTCTGTATTTTCCTTTCTGGGAGGGAAAACCCAAGGCTCTTGTATCATAGGAAGTGACAGTTTTGAAGTGAAGCGGGCTTGATAGTCTGAAAGCACCAGATTTGTGATTCTTTAGGAGAAAAGGAGCGTGCACTTTTCCCTCACTGCTGTTTGATCCTGCACATTTAAATCCAGCTAATGTGCACAGACAGGACCTGTGTGGTGTCCCAGGTGGTTTATGGCTGCACAAAACATTAAGGCCAGAGCTAGAGTGAATCATCTGCTCAGATGTGCAATGATCTACATGAAATAGTATTTTTTATGAGAAACCATTTAAAGGCTGTGGGGTCATAAGAAACCCTACAGCAGCACGAGGCAGGGATCGATCAGTTTATCAGACTCTATTTGCTTTCTCCTTTATAATCTGTAAGAGATCTAGAATATTGTACCTCTGTTTTCTCTCTTATCACTAGTCCTCCCTAATTCACTGTAAATACACACAACCCATCAAATACAGGCTATGTAGGAAAGGACTGCACATACTATTCTATTGAGTAAACTCTTTTATTAGTGCCTCTTTTCAACACTGATCATTACAGATTGTATATTTTTGATACCTGCTTTTGATAGCCTGTAGGGTAAAACTGCGCACTCCCCTCCTGTTCAGTCTTTGGAGAATAATTTTTTTGTCTAGAGTATGAGGAGGGAAGCCGAGTGAGTACATTGTCCTCTTAGATTTATAGTCCAGGAGATAGGTCACAACCCTTAGCCACTTTAAAAATGATCTATACTTGTGAGGCTGGGGGACAAACATGGAATATATATTGTATTATGCCTCGAGCTACCCTGGGCTGTGCAGGTGGTGCTGATCTGAGTCAGACAGTAAGCAATGGCATCTCACCATAGGGTAGGGAGAGCATAAACAGCAGGGATGTCACCTCTGGGAGGCTGCTGCTGCTCCAGCAGTGGGGATTGATAGTTCCAAGTCCCAGGGGCACTGCTGATCCTTTCAACAACATCCCTCTTCAATGTAGAGAATTTTACAAGGGTAAGGAAACACGTCTGGTTCCGTGTGTCTCCTGCAGCAGTGTTTCCCCAGCTAATGTGATTTCAGTGCCATGGAGAGGGACTGGGAGCTTCACCCATGTAAGATGCTGTGGCCACAGCAGAGCACTGCTGCCAGCTCCAACACCACAGCTGGACCCGCAGCTGAACCTCACAAATGAAGCCACTTGTCTCCTTACTTTTTCTGCATCTGCATAGTCACCTGCACTGAGACACCCTTTGAAACGCCAAAAGTGGAGTTGCAGCAGTTCAGTTCAGAGGAATAAATCCACCCTTCCTCTTCCTGCTCTGCCTCCAAGCAGAAGTCAGTCTTGGGGAAGCCCTGCTTATTTGTACTCAGATTTCCAGGAGTGAGTGAGTGCTGTGCTGTGATGGGGAGGTGACCTGAGGTCCTCCAGTGCATGTTCAATCTTCTGGGGATTGACAGCATCCACCATGTTGAACATGGAGTATCCAGAATTTTCTTCTCCTGCTGAAATATTTGGTCCTTGCAAGCATCAAGCCCCATCAGGACTGACCCTTGCATGTCCCAACCTTGTATATTGTGGGAGCACACAGGTAACCTCTGGATTAGTTTAGTTTCTTCTTCTTCAGGAAATCAGTTACAGTTGGAAATGGAGAGTAAAACAGATTACATTTTTGATTTTTTACTCATAATTGTTTGTTCCTTTTATCAAACATCCTGAGACATGAGAAAAATATTACCAAAAGTGCTTTCCTTGCTAAAGCTGTGCTTATCTTGTGATCTGTATTTCTTTCCCTATCTCTCTTATATTGCTATTATCATCCTTTTATCAAAGAACTTCAAAAGAGACCAGCAGAGCTCAACTCTCATATCCCCTTGAATTCCAGTGGAAGGGTTACATTTGGTTTTCTAGGAATGACAGAAAAGATTTAAGGCAGAAATAAACCACTACGGATTTCTTTTTCCTGTCTTCTAAGCTTTTTGTTCTTCTGGATGTAGGGAGTGAAATTATTTGAAGGGCTCAGTATTGTATTTCACTGCTGAAGAATGTGGTGAACCACCCATCATTCCTGGTAGTGGGTATGTATTCACGCAGGACACTCCTGAATATCCCATTCTCATCTTTCTGCTTCAAAAACCCAGCCCTTAGATGAGATTATCTAATAGAGATTTCTTGCCTCAGCACACTTCACCACAACAATAACTGTGTAAAACTCATAGTCACACACTGCACTATGCCTGACAACACACATACTTTTTTTTTTTTTCCCACTCCTCTTCCATATCCATTTACACAGACTCCCCTATCCCTTAGACATGGCAGAAGACAGAAGAGCTGGTGTTGTCTATTCTCCACCACCTCATCCTTTCTTTGTCTTCAACCCTCACCTCCTCAGATGACCCCACTGTTAATCTAGGATGTACAGGGCCAAGACATCAGGGAGAAACAATAACTACAGCTGTCACTGTGTTCTTTCTACTTCTGTACTCAGTGTCAGTCCCACCTTGTGCTTGTTTCAGGCATTTGGAGCTCACACTCTGTAAGATGCCCTGCAAGTTTTTATCGCACCTTGCTCAGAAGGACATTTTATTGACTTTAGGCACTCATGTCATAAGCAAAGCATTTGTAAAAATTAAGATATGATCTTGCTGCTGTGTTGTGGGTTACTCCACTTGGCTTTGAAGATTACTTGCTGAAAATCATTCCCTGACAGTCACAAAACTGGTGCAGCTTGCAAGGGCTTTCCCGGTCTTAAACACTGGATGTTGTGCTGGAACACGGTTAAAGCTGGAATGAATTGAAGTGTGCCCATTGTATTGAAATCTCTGTGGCCTGTGGCCTGATGCAATACTAATTTTGAGATGTTCCAGATGCCCTTTAATGGTTAGAGCACTCTTAATGCACTGCAGCTGCTGTATTTTGGAATAACTCTTGTTGCCAAATTCCTTCATGTGTAAAAGCAAGGGTGCTTATCTGGTATAATGGGGAAAAAAAAATATCACAACTGAAAGTATGAACTAAAAGGATTTATGAATCACCATCTACTTTTGCTTAAAGTTTGATCATTATCTTTTTCCTTTCTGTGTCTACAGACACATCTCTCTGTGCCATCTCTCTAAAGCAATCCATGCTCATGTTCCTGCAACACACAGAATTAAGTAAATGCAGCTGACACTCTTAAAAGCTCCACAACAGGACAGTCACACTTTAAAATGTGTGGGCAGCCTTTGTGCCCATTTGCCATCATTTCCACTTTCCATCACATTTGGCTTGCTTCAGAGAAAAAGTCTGCTGCCAGGATTTCTGCTGGCTGAAACAAGGGTGAAGTTCTGGCCTGATTAAAATCAATGGCAAAGCTCCCAGCAACGAGTAGGAGAGCAGACTGTGATTTGGAGTACTTGGAGGGCGTATACAAAGCAATCACACATAGCAATATAATTGCGGCCATTTGACGGATGCTAAAGTTAGAGATCAACAAGCAGCAGATAAAAATAGCAGTAAGTTCTGCTGATCCCTAGTCCTGTTATTTTAACTACTGTTGAAAATCAACTCTTTTCCAGCCTTTCAGGATAGGTAAAAGTGCATCACCTCCCATAGTAAAATGAGAATTTTGTTGTCTTGGAATAAACACTACCCTCCTAACCACGCTGCTGTGTTGGCATCCTTAATATTTTCCACACGTACATGCAAGACCTGTTAACATGTTAATGGATTTGTTTGCTTGTCAGGGAAAATTTTGCCCCCCTGCAATGACAGCTTCAAACTCACACTGCAAAAGGGCAGGGCAAGCAGTCACTCAATGGACAAGCACAGCACAGTTCTCCCGGCAATAACGGCTTCGGATTCAAGACGGGTTCCTTGCCACTTTGATCTGCAGCGCTGGTTTAATCATGTTAATGTGCTGTCTAATTATGGTAAACACTGCATATTATTCAAATTAAAAATGTATATTGCTGTTCACGTAGTCAGCCTGCAGACGTTTTCACGCATAAGTGTTTTCTAAGCTGAATGCCCTTTGGTCAGCAGCAGAGGCTGTGTGTTAGCCCATTAGTTAAAAAGGGAGGTGGGTGATCAAATATAGTGGCCAGATGACTTGGACTATGTTTTTCTTGGCATGCCCTTGGGAGTGAAACAGTTTCTCTGAAACAAAGCTGTCGCTGAAAAATCCTGTGTGAGGTGTAAATCTGAAATCAGCCCTGCAGCCTCTCTCATCAGTATGAAACCATGCTCAGTGTGGTTTTGGATGCATGAGTTTGCCTGTCTTGAGTTGCACCCACCTTAAGAAAAGAGACTTTCAGAGTCAACGACTTTGAGGATTCAGGCTTTGTTTCCTCCTCTCATGATGGACACCAACTCCTGCTTTCCCAAAAGTTCATCTTGCTTGGTGGGCATCATTGGTGGATGCCAAACTCATAAATGGGTTTCATCAGAAGCAACAGTCCCTCGTTGCAGTGAAAAGTAATCCCAGTCCTGGTTACTGGTCTGGCAAGCCTGTGATTATGTAACCAGGATATTTCATTAGTTACAGAAGTTTCTGAGATGGGCCCACAGTGAAAAGTGTTCCCTTAAATCTAGATTTGCAATTCCTCTTTGTCTGGGATTGTTGGGATCATGTCATACTATTCTGTATCTAATGAAAGCATCCATAAATACACTTGTGATTTAGCGATCTTGTTAACGATAGGAAAATAATTTAACACTAATAATAACAATAGTCATAACAATCCCACTCATACTCCTATTACTATTATTAATACTATTAGTAATAATGTCATGTTGGCTCTTGCTGCCATCAGTTATCCAATGTGACTTCTTTTGTAACAGTAGTATCACTCAAATTATTCCACATGATTATGCACTGTAAAATGATTTGTTAGGTATATCAGTGCTTGCCACATTTTTATACCACGGATTTGGGTTACAGAGGAAGCTGCTGGGCAGAGTGAAAACACAAGAATACTTGATAGAACTGCTTAACAAGCAAGCAATCCTGAAAACTTGGGCAATGCAATATATATTGTAAAGATGAGTGCTTTCCTGGCACATTTTTTTTTCCTGCTCAGAAATGGGAATTGTGAATGCACTTACAGTTATGCAATTAGACCAATAAGATTCTTTTTCCTTGTATTAGAAATTTTTTTTTTCTTTTTTTTTTTCCTTTTTTTTTTCTTTTTCTCCCTGGGATGCAAGTGTGGATGCTTAGACTTGTATGCTTAGCATGCACTTTAATTCTTTTGATTGCCTCCCCATCCTTTGTTCACCAAGGTCCAAGACGGAAAATTATAGTGGAAAGGACTTCTGTGCCTTGGAAATTAATTATTTTAGGGGACAGGAAGGGTTCCTTGAAACAAATTGTATGTTTTATGATTCAACTGTCCCAGGTAAATTCTTTGTTTGCTTTCCCTGATTGATTTCTTTCAGTTTGAGGCAATAGTTCCCAGTTATCAATACCTTTTAGAGATGAAATTGGTAAGAGGAGCTGGAGAAACACAGATTTTCAGGCTGTAAATACTGCATTCCTGCAAGTTTTTTTGGACAGTTTGCTCTAATGGAAGGTGTCCCTGACATTGTCAGGGGGTGGAACCAAGATGTTCTGTGGTTCTGTAGTTCTTCGTACTTATGAATTCTGGGTTTTACCTCAGTAATTATCCTCTGCTAATTTCAAAATGACTTGAACTGAGCATTTTGTATAGGTGAATGTAACAAAATGGCTCTTCTTGAGTTTATATGTCGGGAACTCTGCCAGCAATCATGTGTAAATAGTGATGCCCTGGCTGGATGAGGATGCAGGTTTGTATAAAAAGGGCTTCAGGAAAAAAACCTCTCTCAGTGCTTTTACATGGTGGTTTCTTATAGAAAACACTCATCAAACTAAATAATTCTCAAGAAACTTATTGGTTGTTGTGTTTATTTTAGAATTTCTAAAATTCTTGAATTTTAAAGATATTTATAAATAGATTATTTGATCAAACTTTAAAAATATATTTGAATAAATTTGGCCTCATGTAGTGGTGGTGAAATTTAGGATTAAATGGCATGAGAAAAGGGATAGGTAGTGTTCTGATCTTAGACAAGAAGAAGGCAGCAAAATTTGCTGCCTAAGCAAATAAATTAAAGAGCTGTGATGAAATAATTTCATGCTGGATATAGCTTTTGTGCAGAGCAGAGGGAAGAAAGTTGCTGGAGGCACAGAGCAGAATAAGTGGGATACAGCATCCTAGTGGATGTATGGTAAAGGGAGGGGAAAAGCATCAGTTCATCTTCTACAACCCTGGGCTGTACAGGGCTCATCCCTTTGCTGTATTTCCCCAGGGAAAGGGAAAAGGGGCAGAGATCCTACTCATTCACCTTATTGCAGCCCCACTCCAAATCACTGCATTCAGATCACTGGAATTTCAGAAAAAAGCATGAGTTCAGAGGAGTTTTTTAATCCTTCACGCTTTTGATCATCGTCTTGGCAAGCAGCAACAAAAGAGTCGCTGAAGAGAAGTTTAGGGGGTTCCAGCAGGATCACAGAACCACCCACTAAATGCCACCTGTTAGATCAGGTTGCTCCAGGTCCCACCCAATCTGACACTGATGCCTCTCTCCATCACTTTGGCAGTCTCTGTCTCCATGTTCCCTTCCCCATCCCTCCCCCTCTTCACTGCCGGATCTGTGGTTGAACTGGTGCTGTGTGGCTGGGGTGCTGCTCAAGGGACTGTGCTGGGCTGAGTTCTGCCCAGCATCCTCTGGTCTGATCAGGACAGGAAGTAATGGATGCCCTGTGCTCCAGGAAAGAGTGGCTGCCTTTTTCTCCAAAGTCCCTGGCTGTGGAAGGGGAGAACAGGCTGTAAATTTGACCTATCTCCTGGAGCAGGAGGCTGGATTCTTGGTCACACTTGAGTGCCTGGTAGAGTGCCAAGGCCCTGTTTGATCATGGAGCACATTTTACACTGGACGTGGCTAAGAGGTTTCCATTACCATATAAACAGGGATCATAGGAGTTAGGTCTTCCCTCTTCCCCCACCTCTGACCCAAGGTGTGGAGTCAGCTGGCTTAATCCACCCCAGGGGCCAGAGGACTGAGGGCACCAGTGCTGCAAGAGGCATCTGAACATGAGCAAAAACCAAAACAGATTTCTGGTGCTATCAGTTTTCATCACATTTCTGAAATTCCAGGGTGGTTCAAGGTACTTGTCAGGCCCCATCTGTGACCTGAGATCCTCTGGCCATGGTCCCTCCATGTCCAAGGAGGAAAAACTGATGGATTTATTCACTGAAGGCCTCAGCTGGCTCCCAGCAGCAGACTGTACTTGAAAACTTGCTGAACTTGAGGATTTTATGATACTACTTAAAAAAATCCCTAAATCTCAGATTGAGAAGTTATATCTGTAGGAGGGCTCTCACCCTTGGTATGATATTGGTCCTTCCTTGGAATGCAAAAGGAGAAATGGTAGTCAGTCATGGTAGCTAAGTTTTGCTTCTTTCAGGAGTCTGTTTAGGATTGATTCTGTGCCTTTTTTGGAAGCAAACCCATTAAAATGGAGACAGTGACTGGGGATGGTGTGATGGGTTTGTACACACCTTGGTCTGTGGGCTTGAAAACTAAGGGGGAACATTCATCTGTGAAGATGAAGCTTGAGTATGGTCCAAACACAGGACACAGGAAATGTGGGTGAAACCACTTGTTCTGGTTTGGCCCTGACACCAACAGTGCAACTAAAATCTTCATTCCATCATGAGTTTAGTGTTGGATAAAACAAGCAAACATACAAAGAAATAAATCCCAAAAAAGCCTGAAATATAGCCTTGTGATAGTGGAAACTTATAGCATCTGACAGTGAAGGAAGGGGGAGAAGGACAAGGTCAGTGCAAATTTGCTCTGGTCAGATTTCTGGATGAACCACTAGTATACCACCTCTTTGGGGTCCTTGTTAGAGAAAACTATCTCAGTGCATATGTTTTTATTATCTCATCAATGTGGGGACGTGAATTTGGTGTTTGATTTGGTTTCCAGAGTTGATATCCTTGCTGCTTTTTATTCTGTCTAAATAAGCCACTCCAATTGCTCTTGCAGCCTCCAAAAGTTTCTTCATCACACTTTGTTAGAAAATTTCCCTTGCTGCCAGGTTGTTCAGGACAGAATAAAGGAAAAAAGAAAACCAGAAAACAAATCACTAGTATGGAGGAAAAAAAGGAGAAAAAAAAAAAAAAACAAAACCAAAATTAACGTGGGAAATTCAGCATTGACTATTAAGAATTAGGGAGAAATACAGAGACAGAGATCAGGGACATGCGACAAGGACAAACAAATCTAGAATAGACTGTGGGTTCAGAGATGGGATGAGTGAGAGCCAGGACGTATTTTACATCCAAATACAAGTATGCAGGCAGAAGTGAGGACTGTGGCTGGATTCACAAAACACCCTGGCAGCACCCTGCAAGGGCTGGGGGAATGCTGTGGGGACCCCAGGGCAGGAACTGGAGGGGCCCAAGCACCTCTCTCGCCCTCTCTGAGGTTTTGCTCTCAGCCTGGGTCCCACATGCAGGGGGAGAGTGAAGCCTCTCCATAGGAGACAGCCCCTTCAGACGATGCCTGGGTCTCTGGAATAATAGATGGTGTTTTTACAACCTCTCAGAGGCCTGTTCCTGGGTAGACAGTGAAAGGCAATACCTCAGGACCACTGGGTTACAGGAGGTTGTAAAACTGCTCCTCCCCATATATATTATTTTGACAATGCTTTCACTGAGGAGTGTTTCCTCTTTTTTTTTTTTTAATTTTATTTTTATTTTATTGCTTTGGCAATCAGTCAGTTTTTTTTTTTTTTCTTTTTTTTTTTTTTTCCCTCTTCCCCGCTCTTGTCCTCCCCTTTTCACTTTGACCTATCAAACTGTAAGTCTTATTTCAAGCTGACGTGGAGGCATTAAATGAGTGACTGGGCCACCAATTTAAGGGAATTGATGATCTTTGGGGCTTACACTCTCACGGGTCAAATGATAATGTTGCCCTTCAGGTTAAATTCATACATTACATAGGGAAAACCAGGAGCTTAAACTCTACCCAGGGCCAGAAGGATGCAGACAAAGTTTGGTCGTAAACAATCATTTAAAAACTGGTTTTGAAAAGGACAATGCAGGGATGTAGAATTTTTCATTTGTTTCTTTCTTGTATGTGTTTTTCTCTAAATTTCTGTGCTACCCTGTAAGCAGCCATCCTCTGTGTTCTGTAAACTTTTAAGTAAAATGCTTGTCCCACAGTAGACAAAGATGGATATGGAGATAGAGGTCCAGATGGAGTGACAGATAGAAATACCAGTAGGGTTGGACATAGACTAGTATAGGCATAGATACAACATGATTATAAACAATAGAGAAACAAATAATCATATAATTTCATATATAGCTAAAGAGACTTATATCCATTTTATTGTCTCCCAAGACCATGGGTACAGCCAGAAGCCAAAGGCATGAGGTTCACAGGGCTTAGAGTCTGATTTATTGGCACACCAGATTGAGGCCTACAACCAATGTCATTATACTAATTATTAATTAGATTTGCTGCCTTCCCTGTTTATTATAGACTCCTTTCTGCCCCATCACGTTCTCTCTATGTAAATCTTTCCAATCTATTGCTATTTCTCTTCCCTTTGCCTCATAGTCCTGCTGCCACATGCCAATGACCAATTACATTTTGCTCAAAATCAAGTACCTAAAGCTACTGAATGAGTGGGAAGAAATTACTAGCCCATCCCATATTTTTTTCTGTTCTGGTTTGCATTCTCTGTGGAATCATAAAAAATCATTGGTAATGGACATTTATTCCTCTCTGCACCCATGACAAATGAGATTGACATTTTGGGTCCTTAGCTGCTAATGGTTGCAAAATGGTTTACAACCTACTGGGTGCATTCAGAATAAAGCCTGCAGTTGCTTCTGTGGTCATAGATTTTGATAAATACATTCTTTATTTGGGTAAGATTCTAGCAATTCCAAAGACTTAAAAAAATACCAAACAAAATACAACAAGAACAAAACAAAAACCACATGAATTTTTGGCTCATGTGTAAATGGGAATTGTCTGTTATGTGAGAGAGAAGAGGAAAGAGAATTGATAACGACGTGTTTACACTCACTTCTCCACTTCATCCTCTAGTAGGTCAGAGGGACACTGGACTGCTGGCCAAAGGCAGTGAAACATGGTTCCTGCAATGGCTTTGCACAAAGCAAAACAATTCCAGTGGGATTCTGGGTTGATCCTTGCATTTGTTTTTATGGGGCAAGGAGGAGGTAAGCAGGGGAGATGGTGTTAGAGAGAGTTTGGCTGATCTCCAGTGGTATTTTAGCAGAATTTACATCTATATCTAAGTCAAGATGGGGACTTAGTCACGTGCTTGGCTACACAAAAAGGGGACAACTCTCACCTCAGTGCAAAGAGCTTAGGTCATGTCTCTCATCTAAGAAAACATTGAATTGCTTGGGCTTTATTACAGGGATAGTACTGAGACAGATACTTAACAGGTAGTATTCAAGTGGAAAAAAAATTTAAAAAGACATCTGTGGAAACTATAAACCCATATTGCTTTCAAATATGTGGCTTAACATCATTTGCAGTGACCTCACATTCAGGACCAGCAAGAGGTCTGGAAAGAGGACACCAGATAAGCATTGCTGCCCCAGACAGACTGGGGAGGTTTCGTCTCTCAACACAATGCGCCTGTCATTTATCAGTCCTCCATTCAGGACCCAGCAGGAACAAATTCCTCACACTGGCACCCCTGGGAGCTCCTATCCCTGAAGCTGAGCCCACCATGAGATTGCTTGAAGGGGACTGAGTGGCCGCCAACTCTGGGCTGGGCTTCCAGGATTTCCTAGTGGAACTTCTCACTGGGAAGATTTCATCAGGCAGTGGGGCAGCAAATGGCTGCATGTCACTTTTCATACCTAGAACTCTGCAATATTTAAACTGGAAAGTCCATATTAGAAATACAGGTGTAGGTGAAGAAAAAAAAAAAAAAAAAGTTAAAATAATTGGTATATGAGACCACCCAATGTTTTGATCAGGACATGAGCGGTTCTATGCCTATGACATATTTGGGAGCTTGAATAGAATTTCTTCCCTCCAGGCTTCTGAGTCATCTTTGCAGAGTTCAGAAATCAAGAGCTAACTATTTTCTCTGAAAACAATTCAGTTTCCCAGTCTTTACACGCTCAGGCTGCAGATACCAATGAATTATTTGTGAAGGTCATGTTGAATTTGTAGGACACCATTAGCAGCTGCCTTCAAGGGAAGCAAGCCTTCTGTCAGGAAATTTCTTTGAGAAATTGATTATTACTGCTATTATTTCCATGGGATGTGTCATTTGGTGATGCTGGGTGAGTGCTGGGTTGGTAGGTTGGATGTTTGTGTTGGATATTTCACCTTTGGTAATTACCAGCTTTGCATTAGGAGACCTTCAGTGTGGGCACATCTGACAAGGAGATGCATCTGATATTTCTCAGCAGCATTTTACAGTTGTTTCAAATAAATAAATGAGGGGTTCTCTCTTCCCCAGATCCTGTTGAGGTATTCAACAGCTTGCAGCAGGTAGATAGATTGCTACCTACACAAAAATGACAAGTATCCTCCAGGCCCAGGAGAGGGAGATCACTTACAGCAAGGACGCTGAGAGTTTATGAGCTACCAAGGAATAAATATTCAACACAGACTTTTCCTAGACATAACTGACGTGAGGGTTTTTGCCTCAATTTGAAAATAAGGAAAGAAAAAATCTTGCTGATTATTATGTTTTGTTTCCCATCTTATTAAGGATTAAATGTACCAACTTCTAAACACCAGTGAGTTGTTTGTTTAACTTTGAATCATCATGTCACAGAAACTTACCTTTCATTTTCAGGCAGAAGCCTCAAAACTCAGAACCTTGATTAATAAAATATGAAGAGTTTATGCTATCTGTTTCTCGTAGTTTGAAGGAACAATTCTGCTACTGAGAAGACAGGTAGCATTACTTAGAAAAAAATTTTTTTTTTTCTCTCTGTCTTTGCTCAGGCATTGGGCTAGGGAGTGGGATATGTGGACATAAATCTTTACTCTTCCAGAGACTTTCTGGTGATATTGGCTGGATTAAAAAGGCATAACTTTCCACATCATATCATATTTGTCATATCATATTTGAGAGAGTCACTCAAGGGCTTTCTAGAATTCTGGAGATGCTGGTTTGTTCTCTATAAATGGAGTCTGGAATTAGCTGATGTCTAAGGCAGATAAAACAACCCCTTCCCTTCATCCTTTTCTTCATAATTTGGTCCATCTCCAGATTTCCTCAGTTAAATGGGCATAAAAATCTTTCTTTTTTACTCAGGCTTCTGGAACTGCCTCACAGCTTTTTTGTCTCAGCAAGTGCTGCCCAGTGCAATGATGTGCTGATTCTGGTACAGGCCATGAGTTCTCTCTTGCATTTCAGATAATAACAATAACAACAACAAAAATAATGTTAATTGTTATAGTAATTATAATTTTTTAAGTCATTAATGGGAGCTTGTATGTAATAGATGTATATCAGCCTTGTCCATGTCAGGGAGAGGTGAGTGGAATGAGGTGATCTTTAAGGTCCATTTCAAACCAAGCCTTTCTGTGATTCTGTATTTTACATCTCTATTAAACATGTGCTATGTACAGTGCTAAAATAACACAGCCTGAACATCAGTTTTGATGAGTTTCATGCCTGAAATGTGAATTTTAAAGTGAATGTAGAACATCTAATCAAAATCTAGGTATTAGCATGGCATTCTGTGGTATTTGAGAACTAAGACAGGATGCCTACATAGTTGCAAAAACATAAGGCACAGTGGCATGACACATAAAAATTAAGTATGTTTTTTGATTCTGACTTATAAGGTGTTATATCAGAGGTTATACAAACCTCCTTCTGCTGTTGGAAAAACAAACACAGTTTTGTTTCTACATGAAGTTCAAGATCTTCAAGCAAATCAAAGTCTCCAGAAAGTGTGAATTTAAGGCAACAAACTCATTCATAATGACAGCATAACAAGAAGCTAGAAAATCTGCACAGACCTAAAGTTTGGGCCTGAAAATGCAAACCAGCACAAAGAACAAAGCTTTCCACTCACTTTTCAGTGGCAAATGGAGAATAGGGAACATGCAAAGCATTTGTTTTTAATTTGTTTGTTTGTTTTGGACTCATCCTAATCAAGGGCTTTTCCTAACTGTTCCCTTCCTCCCCTGCCTCCCCAGACCTTCCAGACTCCCTTGTGCTTCTCCCCTCTTTCATTTTGTTTATTGAATTTTTGAAAAGAACCGAAGGGGGTCCCCAACATCCCATGGCCTTGGAGAGCTTGTTTCCCTACAGGGCTGCTGATGCTGGGCAGAAAGGGCTGAAACAGGCAGCAGAGAGGCAAGGAGAGTGTTATCAATCATTCAACATGTTAAAAGAGAAGAAGGAGCAAGAAAAAGAGGGAGAGAGAAGGCGGGAAACGGGATGGGGGGAAAGAGCCTGGGCTGAATTGGAGGAATTTCCTCCCCCTGGTTGTTGAAGGGAGGTTTTTTTGGACATCTGCCCAGACACATGCCGAGTCAAAGAAGCGGGATAAATTCTGGAAGAATGAATGGAGGGAGAGGAGGGGTCAGGAGGACAGAGGGGAGCATGGGCTATGGGGGGAGATGGCAGCTACAGGGACAAAAGAGGTCTGTGGGGGAAGACTGCAACAACAGCGTGTGTGTGTGTGTGTGTGTGTGTGTGTGTCCTTTTTTTTTGTTCTTGCGCCTACTGGATGTTTCAAACATTAATTTCTTCTAGGGCACTGCATATAGGTGTGAGACCTCTTGGCTTTATGGTAAGAGGCAGCTTGTTGTCCCTTGGATCTTCTTCTGTATTGCCTGGGACAGACCAAGTGCAGGAACAAATAGAATCCATAACCAGTCAGGCTTCATCAGAATTGGGAAACATGTTCTAAAGAATGAGGGCAATATGACTGTTAGAGCAAAACTCATGGTAGGCTCTCTCCATCTTCTGATCCATCCAGGCATGGTAGTGTAATCTGAAAGATGCACTGAGCAAGGCAATTTCTGACTGTGAGTCAGGGCACAGATGGGCAAATTGAGTAGTCATCTTAGACAACTCAGATGAAAGGTCAGATAAATCACTCTCTGCAGCAGACCTGGGATGTGTAGGTCATGCTCTGGGCAGCTTGTTCCCATGACTTCTCCATCCCTGAGGTTTCAGGAGGTCACTTCCTTGGCTCTCTCAGTTAAGCTGTTCATCCAAAAGAACTCTGGACTTGTTGGAGAGCGGATGTGGGTTAGGACCTGCTCAGATCTCTCAGATGGAGAGACAGCCAGCAAAACAGGGCTGGCAGCAATCCCTGTCCTGAAGAGCCAGCTGGACATGATTTGGTAGCAGTAACTCCTTCCTCATGTCTGATTCAGCCAAAAAAGTTTTTCTGTCCATCCTCTCAGGTCTCTGCTGTCCTTCAGATCTATGAATCTGAGAATGACTCTGAGTTTGCTGAAGGGTTCTGTCTGACATCTTATGTACCCCCAGGCAGGCTGTATAATTTTTCATCAGGTATTTCTATGAATGTTTGTCCAGTCAATGGCTCTGGTTATGAGCCAGTTTCATGAATCTCACCTAAAAGAGAATCACAGCCTTGAGCTCTTGAAGCAGCTTCTTGCTGTAGTTGAATCTTGCTCTGATTGTGCCACTCTTCTTATGTTATTTTGATAAGTTTCTGGGGTTGTTTTTAAACTTTATGAGTTTCTCTATTATACTCATCTGGGGTGACCAAATCTTATCCAGAGCTTCCATTATTAAGGCCACCTAAAGAACTGAAGAGGAAAGGCTCTGTCAGCTCAGAAACTGCACTCAAAAAGCTGTTTTGTTTCAGCTGCTGCTGAAAAACTTGCTACTCATGTGAGAAAGGATTTCGGATTTGAGCCGGGTCACTTTTCCATCATAACACATAATTATGCAACAGTAAATGAGACCTCCCAACATGAAGAATTCATAGAAACATAAAATCATAGAATATCCTGAGTTGAAAGGGACCCACAATGATCATCAAAGTCCAACTTCTGGCCCTGAACAGGACAACCCTCAGAGTCACAACCACGTGTCTGAGAGCATTGTCAAAATGCTTCTTGAATTCTTTAAGACTTGGGCCTGTGACCACTGCCCTGGGGAGGTTGTTCCAGGGCCAGACCACCCTCTGGGAGAGGAACTTTTTCCTGATGCTCAGCCTAAACCTCCCCTGACAGAAGCTCATGCCATTTTCTGTCGCTGGTAACCAGGGAAAAGAGTGTCTGCCCCTGTGCTTTCTCTTCTGAGGAAGCTGCAGACTGACTGAACAATCCTGGGCAAATCACCAGGGTTACTGATTTTACAGAACAGAATCATAAGATCACAGAACAGTTTGGGTTGGAAGTGACCTTAAAATTCATCCAGTTTCAATCTCTTAACAGCAGTCTGGGATGCCACCCATTTGGTCAAGTTATTCAGGGCTCCAGAGAGATGTAAACACCTCTATCATCACACTACTGTGATACCATAACAGTGACATTCACTTGTACCACTGCAATACACAGATTTCTAAAAATACAAGTCCTTGGTAAATGAATGGACTAATAAACTCACTGAAAGTCCAAACTACCTGGAAGATGCTTTTGATCAGATCCCAAACTGAAGGTTGGTCTGCTGTGATGTCTCTGGTCACCACTTTGTCACCTATATGTTCATCACATTATCTGCTCTCTTTTATTCCAAAAAATGCTCTGGTCATCTGCTACCAAGGTTTTCTAGAGGCAGCAGCCAGTACAAGGCTGTTCAAGATATTCTCTCCTGATATTTTAGCGAGTAGAAGACTCTAAAGTAAACTTGATCCAATTTTTATAATCATTGCCATTGTTACCCTCTTGCTGTAACTGAAAATATTTCTGTTGGTACAAACTGTAGTTAAATTGGCTTAGTAGAAATTATCTTTCTTACCACCTCAAGAAGCAAATGAACAGAAAGGTATCCCCAGAGCAGTTTCAAATATAACATTTTGATCACCAACACAGAACAAATGTTGGTATAATTCGTTCCTGGGTTAGTTGTTCTAGCCCCTAAAATAAGCAAAAAGGAGATAAGCATGGAAAGGAAACAAGAACAAACAGGGCTTGTATCTAGAACAATCATTATAATAATTTTTTATTGGGATGCAGTGGCTTTAAAGGAAGCAACGGACAGCAATACTTACATTACAATGCTCTTAGCCTATGATGAAGCTTGCACATGTAAATCAACTCAGTTGTTTCATTTATCTTTAGTATAACAACCCATTCCTGCTTAAAAAATATCCTTATTTTGCACAACTGAAACTGAAATGCTGTTTACCTGCAAATACAAAATCAGAGCTTACAAAAAGTCTCCAGCTGTGGTGCCAGTGGGTACTTTAAGGATACAGACAAGCCTTTTTTTTTTTTTTTTTTCCTTTATTACTGTTGTGATAAAGTGATGTTGGTGAGGGGTAATTTGTATTAGGGCACAGTCAAGGATGGCACCAGCTGAGCAACATGGTCTAGTGGAAGATGTCCCTGCAGTGTGGTGGAACAAGATGAGCTTTGAGGCTCCCTTCCAACCCAAGCCATTCTAGGATTCTATGACTTGTATGACCATATTAATGGTGGAGCATTCCTCCTTGGTGCTGTGCTTGTTGCTCTGCCTAGAGGTGGGACTCAGAGCCTGGTTCCTCCTGCTGTCACAGTCCCCGTGAGCACAGTTTTAAAAATCTGGGTTTATTTCTGTTTTGAGTGGAATGAGAGAAGGCTTGCTCCCCTGCTGTTGGAGCTGCTCAAGTTGAAAGTAGGGAAGCACCCTGTGGCTTGCACAGCTGTGCTGTACCACCTGCTGCAACCTGGGAGAGGATTTCAGCCTCCGGACTTGCAAACTTGGCTTCATATTCACTTCGATGTGATAGAAATAAAAGAGGAAATAGAGAAGAACATTCAGAAAAGTCAACTTAGTTTTAAATAAATCACAATAGCTATGGGTCTTCAAAGTTTTGCTTAGAACATGCACTACAATGTTTTTCCCATGCGACACTTGAAGTGCTGGTCTGTATAACCCAGTACAGATTTTATGCCAGGGCAACACCTGGGGTTTTATCAGTGCAATATAACAATGGTAAGTCATATGATGCTTAGATTACACACAGTTCTGAGAATTAGGATGCCTTTAGATAATTTTTTTTCCCTTATTCTTACATAAATGCAATCTTGAAGCACTGTTACTTCAGTTTAATGTTATCCATGTCGTAAAAGCAGTGCAACTTCTTCATAGTAACTAATCCTTATCTATGTAAATTTAAGGCTGAGAGGACCAATTGTCCCAAGGCTATATTAGAATAACAGTATGTTTTTTATCTGGTGCCAAAGAGTTTTGGTGATCAGTGAGTGTCTCCACCAAGGATATTGTGGGAGAGCTATGTGTGTAAGAACCATGTGTAGATCCAGAGTGCATCTGTTTAAGGTTTACTGTTCCATCACAGATCTGTGAATGCTAATCTGGGGATAAAAATGGCCCCTAACAAAGCAAAATTTGTTACCCCATCAGGGCATTGTCCCAATGAGTACTGTCCTTGAGTACTGGTCCTTGAGTGGAGCTCTGTGTTTCCAGACCAAATTGATGCTATAATCATAAATGAGGGTGTATATTATTTTTCCTCTATATTTTCATATTGGTTGGGTTTGTCTCACAAAATCAGTATCCAGCTCTGTCTAAACAAATAGATATTACGTTATAGATTGCTCCCACAGTGGATCAAATCATGCACACAATCCTGCTGCCACTTTTTCTGCTGATGTTTGGCTCAATGACTGAGACACAACCCCACATTTACCAGCTACTACTGATATTTAGCTCAGATACAGGTACTTGATGTAAAGAACAGTTTGTCTTCTTTGCCCAGCCAGGAGATTGACCTGTCAGCCCCGAAATTGGGGTTGACAGTGCCCTTTGTTGAGCTCTGATTACAACAGTGCTGGCAAAGCCACCATTGTGTTTGGCACTTGTTGGTCTCTGATTTGCTCCACAGCGCTGTACACTGAAATGAAAAACATCTGGTCAGCTCACACGCTCTATTTCGACTGGTTACACAAATGCATGAGATTATGCAACCCAGACCTGCGATCCTGTTCCTCCCTTTCCTGAAGGATTTCATATTTTGTCTTTAATCACACCGGACAGCCAGCTGGCCAGGTTCCTGGTGGCCTTTCTCAGATGGCAAGCCTCGCAGCCTGACAGGCAGCACAGGTCAGCCTGCCACCACCTCACTGTCCTGCAGGGATGCCTTGTGTACTCCCTGATTCCCTTCCTGAGCAGTGGGAGCTTCTGCCAACAGACCAACTGTGGAAGCTGGTGTAGATCTTGAAGTGCAAGGAGCTTGTTCAGGCAGTGTGTTGATCTCCTTGCTCCTTGGGTTCCTCCTGTCTGACAGTGTGGGGCTTCCAGCAGGCAGGGCAGAGATAATAACCTTCAGCTCCCAGTTGCAGGAAAGGCTGCCTCTTCTCTGACACTGGCAGGAGATGATGCATCTGGGAAAGGAGTACGGTGAGTCGCAACAGAAGGAGTCCAAAACAGGATTTCTGATGGTTTTGCTCTTATCATCCTCTTTGATGATAAATGGCTCAAACATGCTTTTCACCAGGCTGTCTCTTCAGCTCCTGAGTGAGGAGGTTTCCTGTGCAGAGTATTTATGAAAAGCTCAACACTGGAAAATGGCAGTGCTGTGCAACTGGCTTCCCACCAGGCTCACGGTAGCTGAAAATCAAGTTTAGTAGCTCGAGCTCAGTAAGTTCAGCTTTTAATTAAAACACATAATTTAATGTTAGAGACCTCATTCTCCAAGAAGGGTGCCATTACAAATGCCCACATCCGACCTGGATTGCTGAAAATTGGCATAGTGCCTCTATTACGTTAGAGATAGCAAACCCAATCTGACTTATTGCTGTAACCATTTGCCAAGTAGACAGAGGCACTGGCTTCATCCCAGATACAAAAATATGAACAAACCGTCATTGGAGTTGACTTATTTAGCATGTAAGGTGACCAACACCCCAGTGTGACCACAGGGAGAGCTGTGGACTCTGAGCCCCCACAGTGCCACATTGAATCATGGCCAGGCTGCCTGCAAACAGCTAAGTAGGGAGGTGCTCAGCAGGCTGTCCTGTCCCCATGAGCTCCCACAAATTGCTGTCACTGTCTACGGTGTCTGATCAGAATTTCTCCTTCTTTCTATAATGTGTCTTTCTATGTCTGCGCATAAATAAAAAGCAGGTAAATAAACAGAAAATAATTAGTGCCCCTTATCTCAGGAGCCCATGCTGATTTTTTCCACTGCCCAGTTCATGCCTCCTTTGTAAGTGTTTCCACTTTATCCTGCAGCAGACTTTGCTATAATCCTGGGCTTCACCAGCTGAGATTGAGGAATGGCTTCTTTAATTTGCTTGGAAGCGGTCCAGTCTTTGGAGTCTGGATAGCTCTGGTTCATATCTTAATAATTTTCATGCCTTCGCATGAATTTTTAAAATAGGAAATACCCTGGTGAGCCCCTGGATCTTACTGTCTTGGCTGGCAGTTTCCCGTCTCCATTAAAGCAGCCAAAGAAATCTCATTCTCCAAAACCACAAGAACCTCCTCTTCCACACAGGGAGAGGAGCCTGAGTTTTAGCTGGGAGGTGCATGCACAGACGTGTGTGCAGACGTGCAGGCACGCACTGCTTGATTCACTATTCCTCTCGTCCCCCTTTCACCTATTAGTGTCCTCTGAAGGATCAGGTTACCTTGCCAGTGGAAATATATGAGCTCGTTGTGTGATATAGCATAACTGCAACAGCAGATCATATAATTTTCCCCCGAAGGCTTGTTGCAGACTATGTCGAGTCATTTGTATTTATGACAGCTTGGGGGTGATTTAGTACGACCTCACTTTGATAAAAGCCATTTAGAGCTCATAAATATGGGTGACACACTGCCTTCTCGCTGGGATTTTAAATGGAGAGCTGCATTTGCATTCCCATTGAGCTTTTATTGTTTAGGGGGTAAGGATGGGAACGGATGAGGTGAAACAGGAAACAGAACGAGTGGGCAAAAAGCAAAAAGCCCCTTAAGAAACTAAGGATGCTGCTGTGCTTAGAGTACCTCAGCTTGAAGCACCCATGGTGACCTTTCCTCCCCAGATCTCCTCCTGGACAAGGGACAATTTGAAGTTCTGCTCATGCCAAATCGGTCAGCAGGTGGGAGAAGGGGATTCTTAGGCTTGGGGGTAACATGGATTTAACATTGAGTTTTCATATAAATAAAAAAGTCTTCTGTGTGCCAGCAGGTTTTCTTTTAGCTTGGTTCTTGCTGTTATGTGGTGTAATTTTTACTTAATTTCAAGGAGCCATTTACCAACTATATTTATATTCTGTGCCCAGATTTATAAGGAAGTTGACAATTTATAGCCAACAATAAAAGATACTTAAGCCAAACACAGAGTTGTCAGACTTTATGCACTGTGCTTAAATTCATCATTGATGGAAGCAAGTAGGAAGATTGTTCTTGAAAAATTATTCTCTTTTTATTTATTTTTTTTCTGTAGTTTGTGATGCCCAAAGGAACCTAAGCATCACAACTCACTGAATTTCTCACAGAGGTGAAGATCTTATTTTATAAAAGAGTGCTCAAAAGATGAAGCAATTTTCATCTTTGCAGTCACTGGCAGAGGCAGGACCTGGGCCTAGGGGGGTATCTTGACCATCAGCTCACCAAGCAATTCACTCCCTGAAGCCATCAATTGTCCTGTTCTCTGGTTTTCCTTTCCGCAGTGCAGGTCAGTAGGAATACTGGAACCTGTTCTTGGTGGCTGGGGATTTATCTAACACATTCTTGGTTAGTCCTTAATGGTGTGATTACTCACTGGAGGTAGATGGAGATCACGATACTCAGTTTTGTGTGTAAAGCTATTGTATTCATGGCCTTAGGGCTGAGGGTTACCAAATTCAACTAACCCAAATCTCTTCAGGAGTAACCTATATATACATCTTTTCAGAGCTTTGTATGTATAAACACGTTAGATTTTGATTTAAAAGCCTGAACAATGTCACTTCTGAAGATTACCTCTGAAATTTATTTTAGCATATACCTGTACATTTGAAATATCTAAGAAAGATTTAAGATGCTCAATTTTTAAGCTCTTTTTAAGCTTTCTGGAGTGTTCTTAATGAATTATAGGGAATTTTTAGAGCATTATTTCTATTTTTGATGTCTAACAGGATAAAGCTGTCACAAAAGCAAAATAAATCTTGCCCTCCTTTTAAATCATTCTTATAGTGCAATATATCATTAGAATGATGTACCCAATTATTTAATTTTATCCATAAACTAATCAATTAACCGTGTTGAAATTATTGTTGTCCTCTGGGTTGGATAATGTTGGCAGGTTGCACCTGCCAGTTCAGCTTGATGTTTACAGCAGCAAACCCAATGCTTCCCCTCAAGCATTTTATTACTAAAAATTATTTATGTCACAATCTTATTATACATATAAACTTAAGGAATCTTCAGAATTGCTTGTGGATGGTGGTGGGCCAGCACTACCCTGGCACTGATTCAGAGGTGGGGCTGAATATAAAGAAAGGTGCTGAGGCTGCAGCCTGGCTCTGCTTTAGCCTCTGCTGGCCCATGGGCACCACGTGGCATGTGGCCTCATGTCTGTCCCCCCGCTGCTCCCACCTAAAACCTAGGCAACAGAATCCAGAAGAATTAAAAGGCAGTATGCTTTTCATTAAGCAAATGAAAAGAAAATCACAGTCCCTGCCCTGAAGATTGTACACTGTAATCAATGGCAGCATTAATGTGGAACTTCAGTACACTCCAAGGAACAGTAAAACATGCATGATGGGACCCTGAAGATGAGACAACCAGTAAACTACTTACTCTGCTTCAGCTTCATTAGCCATTAAAGCAGGATAATGGCACTTACCTTACCTTGACAGAGATTAGTTAGATGTCACAACCACAAAGTTATGGAGGGGAAAAAAAGTGAAAAAGGGGGAAAAAAAGGAGCATCCCTCAAATTCTTGCCTTAGTGATGCTGGCAGCAGGGGAGGATGGGACCCAGATTGCACCCACATGGTTCTGATGGCCACGCTGGTTCAGGAGGGCAGAGATGCTCATGCATGGGTTCTTGTTCTGCAAGAGCAGCATTCTTGGGCATGTGCAAGCTCTGGGCTGCACCAGCACATGCCTTTACTTGTGCTGTAAGACCCTTTTGGGCCCCTCCAATGCAGGATATGCCCTGATTCTGTGATTCTTAATGGGAGAGACAGAGTTGGTTTAACCAGCCTGACCTTCCACATTTGGGGTTCAAATGTGGAGCAGCTCCCAAATGAGCCTGCTCAGAGGCCACCAACAGACATTTGGCTGCTCTGTCAAGAGCCCCACATGGCTGAAACCTCCCTTGTCAGTCTGTGGCATGGGACATCTCCATGGATGACAAAACAGAGGCCAGGAGCAGAAGTGACACTGCCATGTGGGCAGAGTTGTGCAACACCTGTCCGCACCATGCCTGGTGTGACCCACTGCCATTTATCTTTATAAACACTTTTATTAAAAGTAGGTCCTAGACCAAACAGACCTCACAGTGTGGCTTTCTTCATTAAATGAGCTTCGTTTGGTCTCTACTGACTCAAAAGAGCCAATCGACAATCCCCCTGAATCTTTGATCCATTTTTCTACTTTGCTGTTCTCTAAAGACTCAATTTCCTCTCCTGTCATGCTTTTGAGAGGGGGTAAATACAGACTAGTCCCCCAGTTATAATACAATTATTTAGTGCAAGGGATTTTTTTTTTAACTTGAATAAATTAGTTGTTAATTAAAGCTTTTTGATGTAGTGCGAAAGGAGTTATATTTGATACCAACAGCTGTATACTGTTTGATTTATAGTCCTTTGGGGTGTTGGTTACAGCGATCCATTTCTCCCCCTTCCTCCACAAAACACACACACACACTCACTTCAAAGGCCATTAAGTGGTACTGTGTTTTCAATTAGAAGGAGAGTATTTTTGCTGTTGTTTCCACTTTTCTCTGCATCACTTGAAAGCAAGAAAGCAATGTTTCGTCACCTTGGCCATTTTCCCCAGCCTACAGTGGCAGTGGCAGCAAAGACAGCTGTGACACTGCCAGGGTAAAGACTGTGCTTGAGCTGATGAGTTGACCCTGAATGTGGTTCCCCTAGCTTAGCACATTACAGCTGCAAATAGGAGCCACTGGCAGAGGATTTCCTCTGGTTTCCACTTCAAGCAGGTTAAATTCCCACTGTGGGAAATGAGCCAAGCTTCCAGGTAATGCAGGAAGTGTTTGGAAGCTGTCTCTGGGTTGAAGTATCACTGCAGTCTTCAATCTGTGCAGATTTAGGGACCCGGGTGAATTTAAGCACTTTGGGTTTGATTTCCTGATGGGAAATTACAGAATGCAGTGGAAAATGTTGGCAAATGCTCTGAGTGAGATAAAATTTCTTCTAATCCTCTACAAAGAGTAGATTAATCCAGCGCACATTTGGTGCCCTCACTTAGTTGATCAATTTACCTATCTCTAATTTCTCAGAAATTACTCAACACTCATCTGCTTAGCTGCAACTGTTTCACACCAGCAGGGACCATATGCCAGGGGTGTTTCCAGGAGGATGTGGGGGTCCCAGAGGGTTGTCCCATAATCCCTTATCTCCCTCCTTCCTCACCAGTGAGGTGAAGTAAAGGACTGGTGGCTTTTGTCAGTTTAACATGGCAGTCACACACAGGTTAAGGAGGAGATTTTCCATACTTGGTGCTGTTTTCACTGAATTCCCAGCTCTGTGTTCTTTACCTCCAGTGGAAGTGGCTAAGCAAAAATTCTTCGTTGTGTTTTGTGTTTGGACTTCTGTGTCTGGGAAATGGCAGTGGCACTTCCTAGACTTGAGGATAACATTTAGGGCAGTTTTTAGAGATGATCCAAGCTCAGATGAGCAAAGTAATAATCTATTACTTGGAAAGCCCTGCTTCTCCAAGAGTCCCTATCCCAGGCAAGGTTGTCCTACTGCTGCCATTTAATTTGCTTTCATCTGATGGAGGTGAGGAATGGGTCTTAATTAATTGCCCTTCTACTTCAGGCTCAAGAGGAAAACCTGCCTTGGAACAATTTAATATAATCAAAATATACAGGTTGTGTGGCTGCTGGCAGAGTTCCCTGTTTGTGAGTAAATAAGCACACATTTCCAGCTCTCAGGAATGGGTGAGGCTTTTCTGAAAGAGTTGCTGGAGGTGTGGACATTTGATGAAGGACTGGAAAGTAGAATGACTTTGTCCTGTTCTCTTTGTCCTGTTCCTCACACGACTTCCCCTGTGGCCTTGAATCTTTTCCATAACTGAGTGTGAATCAAATTTGAAGGAACCAGAAGATGGTGGAGAACATTTGTTTTGAAGAGGGTGCTTGGAGAAGAACAGAGATGTCCATGTCATCTCCCTCTCTCTCCCTCCCTCTCTCTCTCTCTGAGAACTAGAATAATTTTTCCCTTCCTGCTCCCTCTTCAGTAGTGATGGAAGCAGTAATTCCTGCCTCCTTAACCCAGTTTCTGGAGTCCCACATGTATTACATAGTTATTAATACTTTTCTGGTATGCTCATGTGGAGCTTTGCACGGTTGCACATTGTGGAGTTTCCAGGAGAGGTTCTAGGCCACTGAGATTGGTAGCAGACTTGGGAAATGCCCTTTCAATTTGATGTGATGGTGATAACTTTCCATTTTTGCTATTACATTCATTATTCCAATGACCTGCTCTGGGAAGCACTTATTTATCCTTATAAGGATCAATTTGATATTCTGGTTCTCAGGACCATAAAAAATGTGCTTTTCTAAATTGCTGAGAGACTTTCTATCTGTTCTACAACATGCTGTTTTAGTAGGACCTACAGAAATACACTATTTCAAATGCTAAAATTAATCTGACAGTGGAGGATGAAAGGGAAAAATTGCTCATGAGGAGTTTGATTTATCTACCAGGTATTTGAAAACTTTTGTCTATATTCTGCTTTGCCTATTTGACTTTAGTTGAAGAGTGAACAAAGAGTGGGTATTAAATGAGGAAATGAAGATTTTGAATAAATATGGAAGAAAATACTTGTTTTCAGCTGTGTGCATGTCACCCTGCTGGAAACCAGGATAGATATCTTATGGATATCTGAGTTTGTCTCATTGTTGCATCAGTAATTGAGGACATTGAGCAAAAAATACCTGGTTTTAAGTTAATGTAAAGCAGTATGTGCTCAAGAACTGGAATAAAATCTCTGTCTAGCATACAGTTTTGTGGAGCAATCAAAAGTTAGAGTTTAAAAGGGTGAAAAAAGAAAACCAGCATGAGTGAGGAAAAAACAAGAAGGAAGTGTGTAAAAATCAGCGAGAAGGACAGGCTTAGCCCAAATTAAGTGCCAGAGAGGATTTGGCCATTAAGGGTCCCTAAGGGGGCTAATGAAAAAGTGTCAGTGTGGTGGGGACAGGAGGGATCAAGGAAATGGCCACGGCTGAGCAGGGATGGGGAAGAGAAACCCTACGATCCAGAAGTAGGTCAAATTGTGCAGCCATATCTGCATAAAGTGTTGGATGGATTTACCTGAGGAGAATAATTTTCCATCACAGGAAAGGCATGGACCTGCTGGAGCAAGTCCAGAGGAGGTTACCAAGATGATCATGGGGTTGTAGCACCTCTGCTGTGAGGAAAGGCTGAGAGAATTGGGATTGTTCAGCCTGGAGAACAGAAGCCTTTGGGTTGACCTGATGGTGGCTTTCAGGTACCTGAAGGGAGCCTGCAATAAAGATGGAGAGAGACTATTTACCAGGGCCTGGAGTGGCAAGTAAAGGGTGAATGACTTCACACTGACAGAGAATAGGTTTGGACTGGATGTCAGGAAGACATTCTTGGCGGTGAGGGTGGTAAGTCACTGGCACAGGTTCCCCAGAGAATCTGTGGCTGCTCCATCCCTGAAAGTGCCCAAGTTCAGGCTGCATGGGGCTCAGAGCAGCCTGATGTCTTGAAAGGTGTCCCTGCTCACAGCAGGGGGTGGAACTGGATGATTTTTAATGTTTCTTTCTACCCACGCCACTCTTTGGTTTTCCCTTTCCTGAATAAATAGCAGAAGCAGTTGGTTGGGGGAGAGTGACAGGGAGGTGGCAGTGACTCTGTATTTGGGTAAATTAATACCCCCCACTGTAATGTGATTTCATAAATTTTGGAGACCACCTTATTTTCTTATCAATAAAGACCAGCATTTTACATTCCCAATGTTTCTGATTGTCAAACTTTCTCACAGGTTCTTCATTTTTCTGGATTTTTTTTTTTTAAGCAAGCAGTTATATCTCTATTGTTTGAAAAAGAATCTTTGAATTTTGGCAGGGACCAAAGCCCTGCAGCCGAAGACATGCCTTTCCCTTCTCCCATGAACCTCCCCTCTGTTCTGGCTGAGTTATGAGCTGTGCAAGATCAACATTCCCCATTTCTGCCTTGTATTTCTCAGGAAAATTTTGGCAGTGGGTCAGAGTCATAACCGAACACGAATCTTCCGCAGACCTGGGCCCAGAGTCTTTGCTGCCAAAGCGAAAAATAGCAACAAGAGAAATCCCTCAGGGCTTGTGGGGCAGGTGAAGTTGGTGTATCAACCCCTGCAATTTCCCACTAGCAGCGGTTGTGGCAAATCTTGCCAACCCAAGCAGTGTGCACCTCCGGGGCTCCTCGGAGGAGGGAAGGATGGTTTTGGACAGAACATACTGTGTTCAGGCTGCTGAAGCAAACAGCAAAAGAGTGGGAAGTGTTGTCTTCACCCCCGTGGGTCGAACCATGATGTTGGCTGGGGCACATGCAATTTGGAGGGAGCGCTTCGTTCACGCTGCTGGAGAGGCACTCACTCAAGCAGAAAGCGAGTTCACACAAGTAGCTGTGAAAGTTGTGAAATTCCTGTTTTTTGACGCTTCCAGGGTAAACATATTTCTTATTGCAGTGTCCAGTGTAGTAAACACAGAGAGATTGTGTACGTCTACGCACATATGTGCGCACATGTCAGATGACAGACATCTGGATGGCCATGCGAGCTTCGCCATATGGGACATGTTCATGTTTAGACTTAGAAAAAGTAGAAGGAAAAAAAATTTTTTGCAGCAGAACAATGTAGAGGAGAAGCAGCAGCAAGCCCCCAGGGTTTTTTTTTTTTTTTTTTTTTTTTTTTAATGGGGGTAAACCTAATAAAAGTGCATCTTTGCTGACAAGCACACAAGAAAACACCACGTTTGCATACACACACGAGGTGTGCCGGCGCATTGGCGACGCTTGCCGAGGCGAGGCGGCTGCAGGCATCTGCATTTTGCTCCCATGGAGCCCCTTTATTTCCTTTTGAATAGCAAGGGGCTTTCCCCGCCTGCCCGCCCCTTCCCCGGAGCTGTGCACTCCGCTCCTGACAATGCACGGCCGCGCTGCTTGTTGGAGTGCCTGTCATTAAGCAACGCGCTGATTATTCTGGCAGCCCCGCTACTCAAGTCCCCATGGACGAAGTCAGACATGGAGAGAATTGAATTTCGCCAAGGATGGGGCTAAAGGTCGTTCCATGCAGTGGACAGCTGTGTCTAGTCAAATCGAAACTATTGCTCCAAGTGTTACCAACAGAATAGCTGATAGCTCTGTTGTCAGTTCATTTACACTTGCATCCTGTTACAAATTAAACTGAAATTGTGGTGTGCTGAAGGAGCAAAAAGTCGGTTTTCTGCCAAGTGACAATTCCTTATATCACCAATTTCCAAGTGCAGCCACTATAGATCATTGCTAAGGGTTTTTGTGACTTCCAGAGATGAAGATTTAGGATTCTGATTTTCTGCCATGGGCAAAATTCCCATTAGCACCTGCTCTCATCTTCTAATCCCATAGGTTGAAAAGGAAATGTAAAGCTCTGGTAACTGGCCTCTTTTCTCAGCTCTGTTCACAAAGAATACCATAAAATACAGAATTGTTTCATGACTTTTCCCATTTTCCAAGCTTGCCTGGATTTTCTTTTTCTTCTTTTTCTTCTTTTCCTTCTTTTTCTTTTTTCTTTTCTTTTTCTTTTCTCTTTTTCTTTCTTTTTTTCTTTTTTTCTTTCTCTTTTTTCTCTTCTCCTTTTCCTTCTTTTTTTCTTTTTTCTTCTTGTTATTCCTCTGTTTCTTTTGCTTTTCACTTGTCCTTTTCCTTTTTTTCCTCTTTCCCCTCCTTTTTTTTTTTTCTTTTTTTTTTTTCTTTTTTTTTTCCTTTTTTTTTTTTCACAGTTAGGGTGTTTGAATTCAGACACACTGCAAACTATGAAATGCTGCAATTCTGCTACAAACTCTCCTGCACTGAGGCAGGGTTTAGCAGTGAGAGCAGCTTAAGAGCACTGCTTATATGCCAATATTCATCTCAGCCTAGCCCAACATCTTCCCCTGAAACACTCCTAAATCTCTCCATCACCAAGACAGAAAAATGCCTTTTGGGCAGAAAGGCAGCCTCTCCCAGGATCCTCAATGGGTCCTAGCAACCAAGCTGAAAGGCTGGGACTTGACCACATTTGGAATAAACTTGCCCAAAAACATCAATGCTAATTAGCTCGTGTTATGAATGGATTAAGTGAGACACCAGCTGCAATGGGGCATTTTGATTTGGGTTGTGGCTGGGTAATTAGATTCACATAAGCTGGCTGGGGAGCTGTCAGTCAGCAAGCAGCAGCTCTCTTTGCTGTGTTAGGAAGAGAGCTTTTCTGTGTCCCATCATCTGTTTTGCTGTGAGCCTTTGGGTGATGTAGCAGTAATCAAGCACAGCATTGAGCATGAACTGAAACCCTCCCCTGAGCCACAGCCATGCAGCTCAGTGACTTCAGAAACTCACTCCTCCTGCAGCTGAGCAACACTATTTTATTTATAATGCAAAATACTCCTTGTAGGGTGGCTGTTAATATGAATGCCGTCCTTCCCTTTGATTTGTGCCTGCTTTCCCCTAATTTCTAAATTATCATTGGTGCTTGGAACACAGTTTGGGGGAAAACATGATTTATATTGTCATGAAATGACTTAGAACAATAGTGACTACAGAAAAGTATGCAAAATTGGATTTATAGATGAAAGAATACATGCAAATCATGGAGTATAGAATGGTCTGGGTTGGAAAGGACATTAAAACTCATCTTGTTTCATACCCCTGCCATGGGTAGGAACATCTTCCATTATCCCAGGTTGTTCCAAGTCCTGTCCAACCTGGTCTTGGATGCTTCCAGGGTGGGGCTGGTCTGGGAAAGATGTGCCAGGGCCTCAACTCTCCCAAAGTAAAGATTTTTTTTTTTTTTTCCTCAATATCTAATTTTAACCTACTCTCTTCTGGTGGTGTGAGTATCTGTGCTCTTCTGGTGCTGGGATCTGTGGTGTAGCTGGGGTCCCTTTCTAACTAATGAAGAGAAATAGGTAACTCCAGGGAGATACACCTCTTTCAGACATCATCTGTATTTGAAGGAGAGGGTTCACAATGGGGAATCCCCAATGATTTGTTTAGATGAAGTTGTTTGGTTTTCAGACCTCTATTTTTAATGGATGAAACAGGAGGCAAATCCTCCTTTTCCTCACAAATCTGAAGCCTTCATGAAAATACAATATCCAGACAGCAACTTTCTTAAATGTGAAGAAAAGCAGGAAGTAAAAAGGTGGCTTGATGCTCCTGACATAGAGCCTTTATCAGCTCCATAAATAAAGGACATATGAATGTGATGGCTGACTGCATCTCAGATTGCAATACCAATGTTTTAAAAGCCTGCTGACAGAGCATCTGCTTATTTCATTACTCCTCCAATGTCTTTGCAGGTAAGTCATGCATTATACAGTATCATCTCTAGCAGTGCATGAACAGAGGGGACAGAATGGAAAAATTCTGGATGGTCCATCACTTTCCCTTGCCTTACAGGATAAAGAATGATGTTTTCAGTTAATTGGAAGAAATAGCAAAATAAGACCCTCTTTTAAACAAGCTAAGATTTGCAGGTTTTTAAAAGGAAGAGCTCTAGCATGTTCCTTTTTGAGTTGTCTGCATGCACAGCAGAACAAAGATAATTTCCAGTAAACTCCTGCTCAGAAAATGTACTTGAGGGGATCAGTATTAATCAGAGGAAAAAGGAAGTGTCATGTTTGACTGGAAAACATACAGGGGTGAGTTTCAAAAGCTTATGGTGAGCTTTGACACTGCTAGGCTCTTTTGAGGAGCACAGGTACAGATTCAACCTGGCCCTGACTGTAAGCTCATCTGTCCTGTCTTATCACCAGTAGTTTGTCAGGGGGTTAGTGGTGCCACTCTATTAAAGCTTCCCTTAAGAAGCAAAATTTGGCCCTGAGTTTGTCAAATGCAACTCATGGGCGAAGAAGAACAAATATCTCCCCAGACAGGTTTTTCAATCAGCAAATTCGTTACCTTCACGCTGTGTCTCACTGCTGTGTATCCCAAATGCTTCCTGTGGTTGTTGTTGACTAAAAATATTGGACCTTGATGCCTTGTTTTTTAGTGAGAGGTAATTTTCTCAACTATGGATGTCCACTTGCCTGCATGGCACTGTCTTGGCTCAGGTGAGCCCATAATCCCCCACACCTAAGCACAGAGGCATGTAAACCTGAGGGTTTCAAATCAAGAAAACTGCCTTTCCTTTCAAATCTGCCTCCATCCCTGGCCATGTGCTTTTCAGCCAATGTCCACACAAGTCTGCTATGTTTATTTGGGAATAGACTCAATCTAAAAGCAGTGTTGTCACTGAAGGAAGAAGCCTGAAAAGAGGATCTATAGTGTGATGTAACACTGTGGTTATTATTGGTCAATAAGATTTATTGGCCAATCTACATATATCTTTGTATCTGTTGGGTTTGTTTGTTTTGGGGGGGTTATTTTTGTTTGTGTTTTGGGGGTTTTGGGGGTTTTTTGTTTGTTTGTTGTGGGGCTTTTTTTGTGGTTTGTTTTTTGTTTGTTTGTTTTGTTTGGGGGGGTTTTTTGTTTGTTTTTTGTCTTTTGTTTTTTGGGGGTTTTTTTGGTTGTTTTGTTTGTTTGGGTTTTTTTTGTCAGAGAGAGTGAAGAGCCTTGAGACATCAAGATGCTTATGGGTAAAATGGGTTTCTGGTCTTCTGTCCACTTGACACCCACAAAAAGTTCTTTGGAAAATGCTCCTATATCCAGCAGAGTAATGGGTAAAGATGACAAAGAGAGCCATGGAAGTGTCTTTCACTTCTGGAATAGAGGAGAATGTAGAGAGCAAAATAGTTTTAGCTTTATAGTCTTTCCTAATAAGCATCCATCACTGAGGAAATGCCACAAGACATTTTCCACAAGTATTCATTAGCTGTTGAGTTTTATAAGCTTGGTTAGACTTTGTACACTTTCTCCCACCATCCTGTCATGTTTGCTCTTGATAAATATTCCAGCAAACATGTTTGCACGCGGTACTGTTTGTGGAGGCTGTAAATACAGGAGAATATTCCTGAATAGTGCCTTTAATATTCCCACTGAAAAACCTGCTTCTATAGATCGTAATGTCCCTCTGTTTAGGAGACAAACACTGCTGTGTCATGCAGAAATTTAACAGCCCGTGAACTGGGAAAAGATCAAGAAGAGTTTTTAGAAAAGAATTCCAAATACGTATTCTTAGGCAAACAGCAATCTGCCAGTAGTTCACAAATCAGCACACTGAATATGTCAAATGCCTGCCTGTTCCCATTCCTGGGATTTAAGGTCATGAACAAATTTTGAAAGCAAACCCAAATATTTTATTTGCTATTCTCCTCGGTTTCAATCCGTGGAAGAAAAGAGATGTTTAAGAAAAAGCCTAAAAAGTTTATTCCTTTTAAAATAACTTCCAAAACAGTTTCTTATTGACTGATCTCTAAATAAGAGACTCTTGCTCTTGACTCCTGTTTAGATGAATTACTTCTAAGGCTTTTCTTTTTGTGACAGCGATGAATTGGTCAATGTTTGTATTAAGCTTTTCTAAGTGTGCTATTAGATGGGGAAAACTTCAGCAATAAATAGGCTGACTGACTCAATAATAAATTGAAAAGAGGGGAAGGTGTGTATTTTTAGACAGAAGAATCATCATGGAAATTGCCCAATTGCCATGCATTTTGTGAAGGAATACATGGAAAATGCTTCAAACAGGTACCAGACAATAGCTGCTGTTCAATAAATGAGACTCTACTTTGGAGGAAAAAACCCCCAAAAACCAAAACAAACTAATCTCACCAATGCCTATCTTGTCCTAAGACTTTCCTAAGATCTAAATATTCCTGATAGTGTTAGAAGTGAAACCTTCAGGCCTTCTTTAGAAATCCTTTAAGTTCCTTGTCAGCATGACTGGAAAGCAAGCTTGGATATTTTACCTTACCCTTATATGAGAAAAATATATGGACAATGAAAAATGAAAAGGAAAGGGAAAGAATCCTCCTGGATTTTTGTATTGTTTTAGGTTTTTAATAATAAGACTGTGGTCAGTGCTGTTATTAAAAACTTAGTAAGGACAAATGAAATCCTAAGTTTCTACCCTGCTTGCTACATCAGAGGATCATAAGTGCAAGGGGCTGTTTGAGGAGCAGACAGATGGCATTTTCATGGTGTTCCTCTAAATGGGTCTTAAGTTCTCTCTATGGGTCGAAGTTCAGTCCTCTATGTTTTCAGTCTGACAGACATCAGGGCACTCTGGCAGTTCCAGGAGATAATCATAAGCTCCTGAATTTGCCAGGCACATCCCCACCTCCATAGAACACCTTGTGATATTGAGCTGAAGGTGAGGCTGCAGTGGTTTCCATCTCTGGTTTGGTTGGCTCCAACCCTCAGCAAACCTGCACTTCTCTGAGCTGTGCAAATGAGATAGCAGTATCTGTCTCACAGGGGGTGTTAAGAAGCTTAATTCATTAGTGTTTACAAAGTGTTTCTAGATCCTCAGATGTTAGGCTCTATAAACAGCCAAAGTATTACTAATTGCCAGCTTATACTGAATTGTAGAGTGAAAATAAAGATGGTTTGAGGAAAGAGGCACTGAATTTTCTGGTAAGCTGGATCTGTCTAGTGGCTCCAGGTTAAACAGTTTAAAGTTTGATTTTATATTACTATCAACTGAGAAATCTCCATTCATTTCATAATATTTGACCTCCTGTTTACTCTGGGGAAAATAAGAGTCTGCAAGTGGGGCCTCCTATGGTAAAGAATAAATCAAAGGCTTAATTCAAGTAATCATTTCAGAATATGTACCATGAAGTTGTATTGTTTTGAATGGAATGAGTCTTGCATTACAGAATGTGACTTCAATTGTGCTGTTCAATTTAAACCAAAATATGTCAGAAAAACTACTTCGTACCTTTTTATGACCAAGGAGAACAACAAGGTTCCAAAGTTTAGAACATTTCAAAGCATATGGTGGATATTTCTGTTTGCAAGGCTTAGTTTCGTAGTGTTTGGGGTTTGTTTTTTGGTTTTTTTTTTTATTTTTGTCCTCTTCATATAGCCCTTGCAGGGAAAACAGACCATTTTATTTAGTTCTTTCCACTTTCTGAATTTCCTGCAATGACACAGATATCGTGCTTGGGTTCCTACTTAACTTTTTCCTTGCATTTTAGAAGGTATCAGGAATAAGAGTAACTTGGATAACTTGTGGTGTTTGTACTTACAAGTTGTGTTATTTATATGCATTTTTTTTTGCAAATATGCATTTTTCATATTTTAGAACCTTCCCCTATAAAATGCTCCTTCAAAAATGATTCACTGTAATGGAAAGAAACTTACTTAGTGCTCTTTCACTCCTTAAGAAACACCATATTTTATGTTTTTCTGCCTCAAACCACACTGTTAAAAAAGTAGTGGATAGCCATTTCCCACTTGGCCTCCAAAGGGTGAAATCCTCATCTGGTATAAATTGGCATAGCTCTATTCAAATCAGAGCAGCTAGATTAATTCATTCCAGCTGAGGCTCCAGCCCTTAAAATGCCAACAAGGAGAGAGAGTTTTGCACAGGATGGATTGGATTTTTGGGCTGGGTAGAAGGTTTTTCTGTGCAACTTAGCTATGTGTCTAGGCTCAGGGCTGTGGGAAACTGTCAGTTTGACATCTGCAGCGTACGCAGCAAATGCTTTGGCAGTTTGAGTTAATGCCTTTTGAATTCACAGGTTGTTTACTTTCAGCTTGAATGTGGATTTGCTTTCAGCCTCAGTGGGAAATCTAACACAAGAAGTAATAGGGCAAGCCATCTGTCCAAAAAAGCTATGAGAATTCCTGGTTTTGAACCAATAACGGAGATCAGGGACGAGCTCGTCCCATGTGTAACCTCTGCCAAATTATTGGAATGCTCCTTGGATTTCTGACCTGGCACCCGATCCCTCTGGTGCAGTGCGAGGGGAGGAAACCTGCAAAATGAGCACGGTCAACATCCCTTTCCAATGGGTCGGCCCTACAAACAAACATTTTTCCAGCCCTTTCCTTCCTCTGCTCTGATTTACAGCCCATTTTGGCAAATAAACTGTGCACCTGTGAAGCGGCCACTCCGTCGCCACTGCGGCCCGTGCTCCTTGGGGAGCAGTCAGCAGCACGAGTCAGTGGGAACCCCCAGCTCTTGCCAACATTTCCTGCAAGTAAATATCAACCCATCTGTTAGTCACAGGCCAGAGAATGGTGTAACAACTGGATTGATTGGGTCACTTTTTCTAAAAAAGCTCAGGGCCAGATTTCAGCACTCTTGAAGGAGTCCAGATTTTCTACTTTCAAGCCAAAAAGTCAAGTCTCTCCCCCACTGTGTAAACTAAGAAGCTGCACAAGAGCCAAGTTTGGAGGGAAAAAAAAAAAAAAATATCAGCATCCTGCAGCATTTGTCAGGACAGATTGGGCAGATTTTACTAAGAGCACAGCATGTGACAGGTAATGGTGCTGCTCCCCATTCATTGATGTGGACATGAATGGGAACTTGAGCCCCTGTCTTGGTCACCCACAAGAAGTGCCATCACCTTCCATGAGAAAAATACTTAGTCTCTATGTACTGTGGTGTCTAGAAGGCTGTATCTCTGTTTTGGAAGCCTCTGTGGTTTAAAATCTTGGTCATGGCTTTTCCTCTGACTTTGTCCATTGTTTCTGTTGACCTGGATCAAGTTATCCTTATTTGTACCAGCTAGAAACATGAGTCTTGGTCTCCAAACCACTCAGGTGAACTGAAGATCATTGCTTGGGTATTTAATAAATAATAGGGAAGGCAGAGAAAAAGACTAGAAGAAATCACTTGGAAAGAGCATCATCTGGTCTCTAAGAGCAAAAACCTTCACTGCACTGTGAAGTGAATCTATCTGCTTTAAACCTTCATGAGGTGAATAGCTCAAGAGAATAGGATATCTGGCAACATCCTTAGAAGCACACTAGCCTGATTTCAACCTGCCCTACACACTGAGCAGCATTAACTCAGATACCCTGGTGTAAATCCAGCCAGAGGTCAAACCCAGCCCTGCATCAGCCTTGTTTGTTCAGAGGACTTCATCAAAACAGCACCATTCAGCATTCATTCCAACAGCACCAGGATCATTTACTTCAGCCACACACAGGATTTCTGAAAACTGGAGGGCACCAGATCATGTTCCAAATGTTTTCTTTCACTCTTCTCTGTCAAATCAGAGCTACTGCAGATTGAGTGGGGAAATAAGAGTCTCTTCAAAGTTCTTTTTTTTTTTTTTGTTTATTGATTCAGTAGTATTTCATGACTAATAACCACCCTTGACTAACAGGCTGATTTGAACAAGTAATGCTGTGATCTCTTACATTATTCAATGGCAGAATAACCAGTTTACAGATACGTAGTCTTTACAGATAAGTTTAAGATGGGAGAACTCAAGGCTTGTAGTCTTTTCCTAGGGAGACTAGCTTATTTTTCTGCTGATTTTTAGAGATCCTTCTCTGAAAGTTTTCCACAGAATCACAGAAACTTTTTTCTTTATTTTCTTTGTACCTGTGCAGTCATTAGAACAAGAATGGTTTGAAGATAAAGTAGCACAGTTCAGCCTTCAAATTAAAACCTTTTTGATTAGTTATTTTTCTTGGAACCAGAGGCAGATGAGCCAAAGCACTGCATTAAAAAAAAAGAAGAAAGCAAGCTGGTTTTGTTGTATTTTTGGCACGGACAATGGCTTTCAGAGATACTGGAAGTCATGCAAGAAGACTGTGTTCTTAAGAGACTTCTAGCCCTGCTCTGAAGACTGAGGGCTTTAGATAAGCGTCTGCATGTGGGGATCTTTATCCAAAACAAACCACCCAAACTTTTGTAGTTCACCCGTCACTAATACTGATTTCCTCCTCTGCATCTCTCTGTGCTGTTGCTCACACACATGAGTTCTTCAAGGCATCCTAAAAGCTTTTCTTTTCTTGTAACAATTTAATTGCTTCTTAGCCAAGATTTTCTCCTCCATGAAGAAAAAGAAGGTGATCAAAGTGCCCTGTGCTGCCCAAAGGATTTCCTCTCCTCAGCCTCACTGCACACACTGGGATTATTTCCCTCCCCCTTCTCCTCTGCCACATCTTCTCTGCTTGTTGCACAATTGTTTCCTTTTTTTTTTTTTTTTTTTTTTTTTTTTTTTTTTTTTCCCCGTGCCTGGAAAAATCCAACATCTCCTCCCCCTCCCCTGGCAGCATGGGTGACAGAGACAGGGAAATCAGCACAGTGTCAGCAAGAGTTTAGCCCTGCAGCTGGGACCTGAACTTTCAGCAGCAGAGCACAGCGCTGGGTCACTGCACTAAAGCAAGCCAGATTGATACAAAGTGCTTGCTCACCCTGGAAAAGGAAGCATCAGAAGCCAGTTGATAAAAATCTTCAGGCACCCTCTATTGTAAGCTTATAGCAACAAAGGCTGTTTTTTCCTGGGAAAGATGACCATGGATTGTATACTCAATGTCGTGACCCCCAAAGTGATGCAATATTTGGGTGCTCTCTGCACTCAGGGTGTGATATTGCATTGGGGCAGCATGAATTTTAGAGCTGTTGAAAATGGAAATGGAGCGTGTGGACTCAACATGTTGCACATGGTGTGAAGTTTTCAGCTGTGAAGACCTGAACGATCATGTCTGCCAAGAGTTAATGTGCTCAGAAAAAGGATGCTAAAATATTCCTTCCCACTCCAGTTTGCAACTGAGAACTCGCTAGCCTGTAATATCTTTTATTTATAGCACCTTTTGACTCAAAGGATCTGAAAGTGCCTCTCTCTGGGAGTCACTTCAATGATACCTGCAGGCAGGGGTGTTTCTCTGCAGATGACTCCAGCTGAGGTGTCAGGGCCATCTTTGCCATGGACACATATAAGGGACCCTCTCTGCCTTGCACTTAGTAACAAGGGCTGGAGAGAAGGGAAGAAATCTGCCCCAAGCCTCAAGGTTTGCACACAGAGAACACAGTCAAATAAACCATATGGGAGAGAGCATTGAGATGGTCATTGGAAGCAGATATTGGGAAGAACTATGGCCAATACTGGATTATATCCTTATGCAAAGATCTTGAGACAATAAAACCACAGCTCAGAAGAGGGCATTTGCTAGCCCTACCTGGTTAATACTCCACTCAACCTAACCAGATCCAGCTGTGGTAGCCTGGAAAAATTCTAACAGGGACTCTACATAGGGTGTGCATCCCAGTGGGGGAGGCATTCCTAAGAGGACAGGCTGGGTTTAAATCCTCAAATTCACACATCCCTTAGCGAGCGAGCGCAGTCATGGCAGGGCATTCTGTTTATTTTAAGCCCACTTTAGCACCAGCCCATCAGCTGCTCCCCACTCAGCAGCTGGCCAGAGGACCAGCTCCTCCATGTGGCTCCTGGCAGCTAGGGAGATGTCACCCAGCTCCCCCTCCTGTGCTATCCCTGCAAGCTGGGGAGGCAAAAGTCAGGCCCAGCTGATGGGTTTACAAATCCAGCCTGCGATTTCTGCTTCATCCACAGCCAGGCGAGATTTTGCCAAAATACATATTAGGCAGCTGCTCAGGACACTGCTGTTTTGTCTGTACCACCCCGAGCATGCTGTCTGCCTGCCTGCCTCCCCCTCTGCCTCTGCAACCTCCATATCAAGCTGCTTGTTTTGCTATTCCCTGAGGTGGCCAGAACACGTTCAGCAAGAACCAGCCTTTTTTTGGCACTTCTGTGGGTCTCCTGAGGGATTTGCCACAGGGAGGGAGTGCCCATCTGTTTCAGCGTCCTCTAAGTCCTGTGTTTTCTAAGGAGGCCTGATATTTCTCAGTGGACAAAGCCATCCAGGCAGTCTCATGAAAAGCTCCAGGGACACCAGTGCCTGCCTATGGGGCTGTCCCCTGCCCTATGTCTCCAGCCAGGTTTTCAGATTAATACACTCATGCCTCCATGATAAAATCCCCAGAGCATCTCTCCTCCCTCCATGTCCTTCCCAAGCATCCCCAGAATCAGCATCATTATTTTTTTTTCTCCAAATCTCTTTCCTCCAGGCAGCAGACAAGGTGTATTTGATAGCACTTTATCTCTGTCATGCATATGTCAGTGTCTGAAAGTCTGGTTTAATAGGAGGCACATCACTGGTTGGAAGTTGGCTCTCTTGGGTCCTTTCCATGGAGAACATACATTTTGCCTTAGTCTTTCTCTACTTTTCAACAAAAACTGACTCCTCCCTCCTTTGAGGAGGGGCCTGGGGTTAGCATATCCTGGAATAACCAAGGGTTGTGTTGCCTGCTTTTATAAAGGCATCTCTCACTCTCTCCTCCTCTTCCCCAGGGAAGAGAATATTTGTCTTATGTGTACGTATGAGGGTTTGGGGTTTTTTTTCCTGTTCTTGGTCCATTGAGTATTACATCATTTATTGCTTCCTTTGGTGCCCCTAACACATGTGCTGCTTTGGATTTGGGGGTGGGAATAGGAGGGAGACCCCCAGAATCATGGAGTCATAGAATATTCAGAGTTAGGGGGGACTCACAAGGATTATGAAGTACAGCTCCAAGAATCCCACCATGTACCTGAGAACATTGTCCAACTGCTCTGGCAGCCTTGGTGCCTTGAGTGCCCCAGGGTGCCTGTTCTAATACCTGATCACCTTTTGGGGAAGAAAACCTTCTATAATATCCAGCATATACGTTCCCTGACACAGCTTCATGCTGCTCCCTCTGTCACCAGAGGGAAGGTGGCAAGCATATGGGCAAGCTTTGTCTGTAATGGAAAAGCTAAGAGGGAAATAAGGAAGAAAAACAAAATTTAAGAGGGAAGGAAAAAAAAAAAAAAAAAAAAAAAAAGGGAAAAAAAATTTGGGAGGAGGGCGTTTAAGAGGAGAAATAAAACAAATCAAAGCTGGTGCCAGGCTGGAACCAGCAGCTGGTTGCCAGCACAGCAGGCTGAGAAGTTGTTGGTGGAAGTGCCCAGTGCCATGTTTGGGTTGCTTAAAAAAATACAGCGTCCCTCCCTTGTTATTCTGCCTCTGCTTTCCTCCCGTCCCCACAAGCAGGAGGAGGGACTCGGCTGCCAAACTCCGGCTTGTGTTTGCAGCACTGCCAAGGGATGCAGAGCGTGTGCTGCCCCTGTCACACGTGTGTGCGCACACACCTGTGAGCTCAGGAGCGCAGCGCTGGGGCAGCTCCGAGCTGGAGCAGGGGCAGCTCCCTGGTCCTTGCGGGTGCAGGGGCTCCCCTCTCCGGGGACGTGCCAGGGCATTGGCAACCATGGCACGATCCCTTCTGCCGGTGCGAGAGAAGGAGGTGGGAGGGCTGGGGATGGAGGAGAAAGGGAGGGTGGAAGGTTGTAACGCTTGGCTGGAAAAATTTAGAGGAGTACAAAGGAGAGCGCGATGAAAAGAGGTGGCGGCGGAGAGGGGGAAGGAGGCTGTGAACTGGCTGCCGTGGAGGTGGAAGGAGATTTATGCTTGCCGAGTGGCTTGGTCGGGAGAGGGCTGGGAGGGTGTGGGGTGCCGCAGGCAGGGCTGGGGGTGCTGCGGGGAGTCTGACAGCCCCGGCAGAGAAGCAGCGGGGTTTTATTTTCTTCCTTTCTTTCCTCCTCCCTCCGCTGGGCGCTCGGAGGAGAAGGCAAGACAAAAAGCTGAACCGGTGCCAAGAAGGAGCTGCAGCGACTCGAAAATGGCACTCTGCGCCACACTAATATTTCGAAGCTGCGCTGTGCTGGAGAGCAGGGAAACGTGTCAGGAATGAGAATGGCTGAGACCGTGGGGCCACTGGCCGGGCTCAGGAGTGTCCTCCCTCCTCCCTGCTTCCCCTTCGCCTTTTAAATGTGACCCTTTTCTCCTCCAGCTGCCCCCACCCCCAGTGATATTTAGGAGCTCTGGGAAAGGGAGGGGATCTTTGCTGGGGACGTGGAGTGTAAAGGGG
>CM031878.1:2532612-2581141 GCA_018697195.1 Certhia americana | reverse complement strand
TTTAAGAAGGAAAAGAAGACTCTCAGGGAGTTTTCTGACTGCTTTCCTGTTGCCCTTGCTGTCCTAGTCGCTGCCCTCCTCCTCCTCCTCCTCCTCCTCCTCCTCCTCATTGTCCCCGTAAGGCTGCTGTTGAGGCTCTGTATCTTGATGCAAGGTTACTTGTAGGACACAGGAGTCTCTGCTGCAAGGTGCAGCGTCGCCTGCGTCGGTGTTTCCCTCCGTTTCTCATTTGCTGGGAGATGAGGCAACTTCCAAGCAGCTCCCCTGCTCAGCTCAGCTCCTGGTTGATGCAGTGGCGCTGTTTGGGTTGCAAAAACCCCTTCCTGCAAAAACCTGTCTGGATAAAACAAACAAACAAACAAACATGTAGGGCTGAAACTGCATCATTTTACGATGTTGGTTAATTTGCAAAAAACTGGAGTTTTCAAGGGATGGAGTTTTGTGGTGATTTCTGTCTGAAAGGGAAGGGGTTTTCCTGTATTGATCCCCTTACCATTCCATTCACAGGCAAGGAAAAAAAAAAAAAACAAACCAAACCATACCAAACCACTTATTTTTTGTCAGAGTTTTGATTCATATATATATATAAATATATATATATATAAATATATATATATAAATATATATAAATATATATATATGAATAAATATATATATATAATTTTTTTTTTTATTTTTTTTTTTTGACATTTTAAAAATGATTACCTTGTAGTTGCTCGGTAGTTAAAGTTAAGCGCAAAGATGATTCTCCCTCCCCTTTTCACATCACTCGGAAGTTTGTATTTGAAGTTTTGGGTTGTCATTACAGAAACTAGAGACTGGAGAAGGGGAAAACCTCAGTCGCTGGTGTTGAAAACAAGTCTAGATCCTGTTAGAACAGCAGTTTTAGCCCTCACATAGTCAGCAGGTCAAGTTCAAGGAGACCTTTCTAAAGCACGGGCAGAGCCTCATTAGCTTGCTGCATCTCAGAAGCTTGTGGATTATTGGGTTGTTAGCTTGGCCCATTTTGTAGTCTCAGGCATGGGATGATCCCTGTGACCTCTTTCTCACCTGAAAACCATGCCCCAGTACACATTCAAACCACTTCAAACCTCACCTTTGGTCTCAGACGTGTAGACCTGGTTTGGGAGCACCTACCCCTGCCTGGGAAAGGCTTTTGGACATACTGTGATAAATAGGGGGGAGTTCAGGCAGACTTAAAGGTGTTGTCTAACATGCTTCCCTCACCCTCTTCTTCTCTCAGCTCCTCACAGATCAATAGTCCTTCCTCTGTGGAGGATCAAATGCTCTGTCCCAAATTAACACTGTTGGGAGTGGCACTCATTTCTAAGTTGATGCCGGCAGATTTTGTATGGAGTAGGATGAATAAAGCAGTTGATCCCTTGCTCTTCCTCACCTCTCAGCTGTGCTTTGTACCCTGCATTTGCTGCAGTTCAACTTGTGCAGAGAAGGTGCTGCCATTTCTTCTCACTCTTTTGCTTCGTTGCGACCGCGGGGTGTGCAGTGCTTGGCCCAGGAAACCTTGGTTTCTTCACCATGGAAATATCAAGACAAGAGGGTTGGCCAAAGAACCTGGAGTGTGTTCTTGTGCCTTCCATCCGATCCTACCTGTTTTCTCTGAATAAAAGATATGCATAAAACTCATAGGTTTTCTGTAAACACACGTGCATGTTGTTTAGTTTTCAGTTGACTCTTTGGATGTCGTGAGCAGAGCTGTTTGAAATACCATCCCCACCCAGGGCACACACCATGCAGACCTTGCCTGAACTTCATAGAATCACAGAATCCTTGAATGGCTTGGGTTGGAATGAACCTGATGCCATTCTACCCCCTACCATGTGCAGGGACACCTTCCACTAGACTGAATTGCTCCAAGTTTCATCCAGCCTTGGAATACTTCCAGGGATGGGGCAGCCACAGCTTCTCTGGGCAACCTGTGTCAGGGCTTCTCCTTCCTTACAGCCAAGAATTCCCTTCCAATATCCCATCTATCTCTGCCTTCTGGCAGTGGGAAGCCATTCCCCCTTGACCTGTCACTTCATGTCCTTGTCCCAAGTTCCTCTCCAGCTCTCCTGGAGCCTTTTTAGGTATGGGCAGATGCTCAAGATTTCCCTGAAATCCTCTCTCCTTCAGACTGAACAATTACAGTGCATCTCACCTGGCAGGTGAGATGTTCCAGAATTTTCCAGATGTTCTTGCTGACACTTTTGGCTGCAGCTACACCTGTTCCTCTGGGCAGAAAACCTCCTCTTTTTAACCTGAGATCTCTGAGGAGAGAAATCTCAGGGATCTGTGGGATTATAACCTGAAAGAGAAAGTGGAGGTTAAAGCCTATCAACATTCCCAGAGAAGACCTGGTTCTTGTGCTGACCCACCATGCACTGTACAGACAATTGCTCATGCTTTTAGCTCTGGAGCCAGCTTGTGTTTACTACTGATTTGAACTTCTTCAGTTTTCGAACACTCCAGTGATCAAGTAACAACTTCCAACAGATTTATAGAGAGGATCCCAAAGACATGGACAGGTATTAATGTGGAGTGACAGCATCCATGTGTGCACAGCAGCAAAATAGTGTTTGTTATTCAAAAAGGAGAACCAGGAGCAACAAATGAAGAGATTTTCACAAACCTTGTTATTTCAATAGGCAGACCTCTTTCGTTTCTTGAAATCTTGACCATAGGGGAGCTTGTGGAATGCATCTTGTCTATCTTGGGGCAAAAATGTTACTTTTGTTCTTTCCAAATGATCTAGTCAGCTGTCTGGGCAGCTTGGTCATGCTTTCCAAGAAGGGAAGGCTTTGACAAGGCAGCTGTAGGTTTTCTGTCTTTATTTATCCCTCTCTAAAAGAAGTGTCTTTGGGTATATTCTCCAGAAACATGATGTCTAATGTGTCTCAAGTTGCTTCCTTCAAATCCTTCATCCTTTTAACACTTCATAATGAGAAACATTGTCTGCTTGGATTGTTATGAGGTGACTTGAGTCTGGAAGGGTTAATCTAAAGGGTTAGTCTAAAGGGTTAATCTAAAGGGCTGTCCTGAGGGCTGCTTTCCACTCCTTCTCCCCACACTTTCCCCACTCCCAGTCTTATTTTCTTGGACCTGTAACCTCACATTTCTGTAATCTAAATGTGCAAATGCCTTGCAGTCACGGTCCAGTAGCTAGGTTAATCTCAGACCCCTGGAGTGGCAGATGGCTGATTTGTTGCTGATTCCAGCTATAGAGAATTGTGTCACCTATTATCTTTGCACAGACTGATGCTTGGAAGGATGCCTTTGGCAAAATCAGTGAAAAGCAAAGAAAAGCAAAGCAAACACTCTCTGATCTACATCACCACAGGTGAAAATGTGAAATATTTCACCTTTGTGAGAAGGGCTGGAGAGGTGGACAAAGAGGAGAGGAGGTGGGCGGGGAGGAAGGGGAGAGGAAGACCTCATGTTCATACCAGAAGTACCAAAGAAGAGTGCAGAGCAGGTTTGCTGTAGTCACCCTGCAGACTCATGAGCACTTACTCTGTTTTAAGTGGTTTTGCAATGTGGCAATCCTTGGCTTCAGCTCCCTACTTTAGCTCTTATACAAACCAGGTGGGTTGGTTTCTTGTGACACCTTCCTGCTCTCTTCCCAAGCTTTTCTAGCACAGGTTGTTGGAGGAATCCATGGCATGTCTCCCTGAGATCAGGTCTCATTGAGAGCCACATGGCTGCTGGGGGAAAGCTCTGGTGCCTCTGTCGTGCCAACATGCTTGCAAGGGAGGGGAAACTTACACATCTGTGTGGGGTAAGGGAAAGTTTGGGGAGCCTTGCAGAACACTGAGGGACAGAGGGTGGACCCCACCCCTGGGTGCTCACAGGGCAAGTGGTGGTAGTGATCATACTGAAACATATCGGGAAATCAAAATGGCAGAGCAAAACTCTGGATGTTTGCAACCATTTTCTACACACTCGTCCCTACAATCAAGGTTTTCTTTTTTTTTTCTCTTTGCTCTGGGAAACACTACAGAGTCAGATGAAGAATTTGGGAAGAGAGTGTGGGTTCCCTGTGCAGAGTCCAGTGACGAAATCTGTGAACAAGGTAAGAACAAGGGAATATGGCTGTGATGGTTTTTATTTTCTCCTTTTCCCTTTTCAAACAGAATTTTACAATGCTGGACACAAAATTTAGGTACGTGTATCACAGAAACTGATAGTCCAAGCACTAAGCAAATGAGTCTAAAATGTTAATTTGGGTTTCTTTTAATGCATGCCATTAGGATGGTTTGGGTTTTAGAACAGTTTGTATTGTATCCAAATGATCTATGTGTGAATAATTGTTACCAACCTCCTGACACCAGGACCTAATTAGGAAGTAAGAGTCTTAAATAGGCCATTTGCATAGTGAGCTTCCATATGTCTCCTTGCACAATTTATTTGCTCCACTCCATTGAGATATAATGAGAATGAAATTCTTAGAACTGCTTTTGACTCTGAGGCTCTTCTCTTCATGTCCTATGCAGTTATAGACCCTATTAAGAACACAATATCTGTTTCCCTGTTTTCAGAAAGAAAAAACTAAGGTACTGCTACTTGCAGTCCAGATTGCCCAAGCTTCTCTGTTTCCCAGTTTCCAATGGAAATGGAGTGAAAAAATGAACACCCCCCCCCCCCGAAAAAAAAAAAAAAAAAAAAAAAGAGAAAAAACCCAAAAAACTATGCAGACTAGGAAAAATGGAATGTCATCAAAGCAAGCAGAAAGGTCAGGACAGGATGATCTTGAGGGAATACTACCTATCCTATCTACCTCACAACCCTGCTGAAAGCTGATACCATTGTATTTCAGTTAATGTATAGATGCAAAGAAAGGATGTTTATGGATAGAAGCAATTTGAACAGATTTGTATTGGTTTTATTTGGCTTTCTTCCTGCCTAGATGTGGGGAAGTGGAAAAGGTTGGTGCAAGGTGGCTCAGGTTTTATCTTAGTTTTGAATATTTATCTCAGTCTGAACCAGCATCCTCCCTGGGACTCCCTGTTCATGTTTAAATGCACGGTATGTTCTTCAAGTGTACTTTCAGAATATATCCTTAATTTCCAAACACCTCTTGCATGCATAACTTCATCTTACACTTCATGTGTCCCATTTGATTCTTTTACTCCCATCATTCTAAAGTCAGGAAAACTTAAACCTATGATTGTCATTTTCTTTCAGGATAAACTTTAATAAATTCTTAAAGCTTGGGGGTATTTTTCACCCCCAAATCTGGATCTTGTTTAGTTTCCCAGCAAAACATTACAATCTACTTGCAATGATTTTGTTTATGATAATTCACGTGCCTGTTCCCTTCCAGGAATTGTCATTGCCTTCCAGAAGGGAGGTTAGTGCTAGTCCCCTTGCAGTGATAATTATAATCAGACCTGTCAGCCTTCACACAATCTACGCTTATCACTTGCATTTAGAAGGATTTTTCCTGAAGCCTATTACCAGTTCTGCTTCTTAGTGAAAAATAGTCATGATTTTTTCTCCTAATCTTTGATGGCTCTCAGCTTTGAAAGCATGGAGAGGAGCAAAATGACTGCCAGTTGCTGTTAAAGAAACTGTCTGTTGGTCCTGGTATAGAGCTCTGGAAAGCCAAAGAGTGGGCGGATAGTCTGGAAAATGCTGAGGGGTTTAATTTGTTTGTGACAGCACTTCAGGTGTGCTGGAAACACAAAGCAGTTTCCCAATGGTATTGCTCACAGGAAGTACCTCTGCAGACCCGCTAGACATGGGCTTCAGGTGGCAGGTGGCTCTTGGCAGGGGTGCCCTCTCTCCCTGCTGTTTTGGGCAGCTATCCCTGCCCATGCTGAGAGGCTTGGAATCAGGATAGTCAGAGAAGTGTCTGCAGTTGCTGCTGGAGGCAATGACTGGCATCATGTGGACCAGTTACCACCAGTGCAATGGTGACCAGCTGGGCCAAGCCATGGTGTCGAGTAGGATGTGGATCAGTATTTTATTCATCCTAGGATGCATGAAAATTGTCCCCCCTGGTGTTATTCCCTGGGAAACATGTTGACCCATTTATTAGGTTTCCCCCAGTTTTCACTCCATTATTGTTATCAATGAGATGATTATCCTTTCTGGGTTTTACTAGCATGAAGACAAAAAGGTGCATGTTTTACCATTTCATTAAACTAAATGAGTTAGGTATCTTTAAGTCCTTCCTCTGTTATTGCCATGTTTTTTGTAATTTACTCAGAGGTTTGGGCTCCCTTGATTTTGGCACAATCTGAGGATGGTCAGCTCTTTATAGCTTTTTTAACAAAGGAGAGGATGGAAGATTAGGATGTTATGTGCAGTTTTATATTTACAGTGCACAGGGATATGATTTGCCTTTGTTTTATTTAAATTCACTGGGAGCTAGAGATTTATTTATCAGGTGTCATTCCCTGAAGGATGAATAATGCCATAAAGAGCAGACTTCATCTATTATACAAACAGATTTGAAGGCTTTGCTATTACATTCTTCTGCCTGTTGAATGGAGTAAAAATGCCTTTGGCTGAACAGAGACAGAGTGATACTTAGCAGTAGCATCTTATGACCTTTTGATCAGCTGAGATCTCAAGCCATATTAGTGGACAGATTATGATGTGATGGAAAGAAGGCCAGGAATAGCATTTTCATCATGAGATCTTTTCTGTGAATATCCTTCTTGGGTGTATTCAGGTGGTTAATCACTGGGGCCAGGGCAATCATTTGGAAGCAGGGGAGTGAAATGCTGGTATAGGCAATCCAAATACACTCAGGTTTGCCAAATGCAGCTGGATATTAGAGCTAATAGTTTCTTTCTAATATTCGCCTACTCTCCTGTTTCTATCAAGGCTGTGGGTAACCTTGCAATTTTTTTCCTGTCTCTAATAACCCCATTTTGGCAGAAAGAGCAACACAAAACGAACCTTGAGTCCTTGGACCACAGGGGAGCTGCAGGCCCTGAATCCAAGGAATGCACATGGTGAATATGAATATCAGACGGTGAAGGGAAACTCACATGAAAATGTCTCTGTCGTTTTAGAGATAATAACAGTAGTGTTTAAATCTATTTCAGCCCTTCCAAGGAAAAAAGAAATAAAGCAGGTTTCAAAAAATGCACAGCCCTGATAATTTTGCTTATTTTACAGGGCCAAACAGAGTAAAAAACAACTTTTACTTTCTCTTACCTGCCTCTGCAGAATTACTCCTTAAATTTTGCTCTAGCTTTGAATTAGCCTCCTTTTCATCTTAATGGCAAAGAGGAATCTGCAGCCTCCTCGAAAATTAAAAAAAATTTAAAAAACCCTCTCATTCACTGCTGACTCTGCACATCAATAGCAGTTGTGCCAGAGCTTGACCCAGGTGCTGTGGTCACTTTTGGAAGGACAAGGGGCAGACACATGGGTGTGGAATGCCTCTGGGTCTGTCTGAACATGATTATATGCCCAGGCAGACCATGCTGGTTATGGGCTATGCAGCATCCTCCTAGCACAGGGGTGTCATAGTTGCACACGGGTTCTTTTCCTCCTGAAGCCAAACAAGCTGTTCATTTCAGTGGCAGGAAGAAGACAGGCTGGCTGTGTGAGAATCCCAAACCATCAGTGTAGTGGGGATGATGATGATGATGTACCAGGTGTGGAGAACAATAGCTACCACGGCCCTGTGGAAACTCTTTGAAAATCAGGAGGTTATGGAGGTGGGAGAAGTGCACAGCAGGACACCGTCTCCTCTCATCTCCCCCAGCCTCTTCAATCAGGTTCCTGCTGGGATTCACACTCCTCCTACCTTTTGCACTAGATCACAAGATCCTAAAGCATTAGATTTTGCTGGTATGAAGGAATCTGCCATCCTTCTGGAATTATTGCCCCCTGAGTCAGGAAGCCACTGTGAAACATCGAGGCTGTGAGCCTACATGGTGCCTTTTAGCTGCTTCTTCCAGGGCCACAAAGGGGTCCAAACAGGAGCTGGGAGGTGACACCAACTCCTGATACAGGTCTTTTCCTTGGGAAAAACAGGCAAAACTGTGAAAGTGGATGGCAGCCTTGGTGCTGTCTGCAAAGAAAGTGCTATTGCAGAAGTACAGACAGCTCACCAGGATAAAGAGCACCCTCCCAAGCTCTGTCTGCAAATGAGTGGGTTGTTGCACAGGTGGTTGTTAAAAGTGTCATGAGCTAAACCATTCAAAAGAATGTTTTCCTCTGAACACTTCCCATATCAGAGTAAGAGTTCCTGATGGCAGCTTTGAAACCTTTTCACTGGGAAGGCTTTGTGGTGTGTGCAGTGAAGAGAGGGTAGGCATGAACAGTTTCCTCTCTCTCCCTGCTCTGCCTTGAGTGCCTGTGGCGTGTAAGAGGGTGCCAAGGTTCGGGTATTTCCTCTTGGTTTGTGATTGTATTAGTAATAGTCCTGCCCTACCTTCTGCCAGATGGCCTTCTTCTCGAAGTAAAGAGCTGAATTCAGCTTCCTGTAGCTCTGAGAAACCCATGAAAACAGACTTGCTCTGCCTTTTGCAGGTCAGGACAGAAAGTTGCTATGGAACATCTATCCCAGTTGTCGTGGTTTAACGCCAACAGGCCCCTCATATTCCTGCACTCACTCCCCCACCAGCAGGATCAAGGAGAGAATTGGAAGGGTAAAAGCTTAACTTTTAACCTTAAAAGGAAAACTCATGGGCTGATATAAAGACAGTGTCATAGGAAAGAAAGAGCCATGCACACAAGGAGAGCAAAAAAGGGAATTAGTTCCCTGCTTGCCATGGGCAGGCAGGTGTTCAGTCACCTCCAGAGAGCCAGAACCCATCATGTGTAACAGTGACTTGGGAAGACAAACACCAACACTCCAAACATTCCCTCTTCTTCCTTCTTCCCTCCACTTTGTACACTGACCATGATGTCACATGGTCTAGGACATCCCTTTGGACACTTGGGGTCACCTGTCCTGGCTGTGTCTCCTCTCAGTCACCTCCTTCCCCTCCCCAGCCTGGCAGTGCAAAAAGCATCAAAGGCCTGGGCTCTGTGCAAGCCCTGCTCAGCAATAACAAAAACATCTCTGTGTTATCAACACTGTGTTCAGCACAAACCCAAAACACAGTTCTGTGACAGCCTCTGGGAGGAAAACAAACCCTGACCCAGACAAAACCAGTGCACCAATGTAACGCAGTTAGACCATATGGCAAGTGCTTGAGCTGGGATGCTTTTTTGAGGGTAAGCAATTTAAAGTAGCAAACCTTGTAATATCAGGCAGATGTCAGTGATGTGCAATGGGATAAGGAGGACAGTGATTTGTTTATGAAGTTCATCTGTCCACGCATAACATTTTTTTCACTTTAAACATACCACATCTGGTTTCTTGCAAAGATTCTTAGATTGCAGACAGCAATAAACTTGCATCCTATTGAGTAAGAGTGATTTCATGAACCAGCAGAAGGATTATTGTCATAACCAAATTTACAGCCATACAATGCCCTTCTTCTGGCTGGAAAGAAGTAATCTTGATCAGAAAAAGAAATATGTCATAACAATCACTTAAGCAAGTTAAACAGTGCCTGGGAATGTTCACGGAAATGTAACTGGGAATACCCAAAGTACTAAACCAGTTCTCAACACACTTTTGGTCCAACTAGCAAGCTCCTAAATCATCCTTAAGCATGGATCATGGTTCATCCCTGCAAGCTGTTTGCATTTAGCTGCTGTGCTAGGAAAGTTAAGACATGGCTGTGAGCAGAGGTACAAACCTCTCTGTGCCAGTTGGCCTCCAAGCTCAGGAATATTTCTGGGCACATTTAGTTACTACTGGCTGAAGAGGCTCAGGTCCAGCTGGGAAACTGGACGCCTTCTCTCTAAACCCAGTTTGTCAGCAGTGGGAGAGGAGAGCCACCACCAGAAGCTGATTCAGCCTCCCTTCATCCTGACCTGTCCAAATTGTAGACAGTTGTTAAGGCAGCTAAGCCTGCAGGGTTTAACATACTGATAGCAAAGGAAAGGCTATATTATCTCCCAAAAGACAATGTATAGTACACTTCCTGCATATTTACTAGTCACCTCCCCAGCCTCTTCAAGCTCACATAAAAAGATTATTAAGTGATTGAAGTGCTCTTTCTGCAACAGGGAATGTCACCCATTACTTTTAATTTTTTTTCTCCCTTACCATAAGGAGGTTCCTTTTTCAAGAATATTCAGCCATAAGATAGGTATTCTACATAATTTGCTTTCAAAGTTTGGTCCTTGAGAGTTAAAAGTGTCCCTAGGAGAAAACTGTAGACTTATCCATAATAAAGAACCCTATGGAAAGATGTAGCACTATGTCTTTCAAATGCAGGTAAACTCTTTGTTTGATATAGAAAGTTTTATTTTGAGTTCACCCTGTCAAAATATATTTACACACATATATAGATACAGGTATGAATTTTTTTCCTCACTGAGTTAAAAGCTTCATTGAAAAGAAATAACTCCGTCTCAGCTTCTGCAGCTCCAGTGTAATGTTTCATTATCTTTTCTTTCATTGAAATCTTCTCATGCACAAAGTGATCTGATTTAATACTTGTTTAAGCATACCAAACAAAACATTTTCCTTTAAAGAATACCTCAAGTGTTTGGTCACTGTGGGAATGAAATTATTGATTGTTTTTGGCACATATTTGGAAACATAACCTTAATCTGCAGGTTTCAGGAGGAAAAGGTATTTTCCCCAGGTATGGCAGTAAGATAGATAAATAAATTATACTTTTGACATGTTAAAGATGTTCCATTTTAGACAAAGGAAGTGATATCCCAGTTGTGTCACTGAAACTCAATGTCCTGTGTTGCTTGTTAACAGCTGCACATTTGTTGTTTCAGTGTGCCAGTTTGCTCTCAAGTATAAATGAACTGCTACATACCAAATAATCAATAGTTCTGCCAGCTCTGGAAATATAATATTGCTATTAATATTGATCCACACACCAGAAATCAAAGCATCAAATTTTACAGGCATAACTTGCCAGCACCCTGCATTTCACCTGCAGAGTAACCACTTGAAAATCACTGTTCCCCAGGGAAAAATGCTTTATGCTCACCCTCATTCCCTGTGTCATAACAAGCACAAATATAAACACAAGGGGATTGGGGCAGATAGGGTGCATATAGATTTATTTCAGCCTTCTGCAGTTTCTGGATGCAGCAGACCAGATGAAAAGAGCACCAGTGAAAATAATCTGCATCAACGCTAGAGTCCACCTCTAAGGGCACAGCAGACAGCCTGGCCAGCCAAAATAATCAGTGTCCTGGATCTTAGAACCCTTTCTAGTGCCTGAAGGGGCTCCAGGAGAGCTGGAGAGGGACTTTGGACAAGGGCCTACAGTGACAGGATGAGAGGGAATGGCTTCCCACTGTCGGAGGACAGGGTTAGAAGGGATATTGGAAAGGAATTCTTGTCAGTGTAGGTGGTGAGGCCCTGGCACAGGTTGCCCAGAGAAGCTGTGGCTGCCCCACCCCTGGAAATGTTCCCAGGTTGGATGAGGTTTAGAGCATGCTGGTCTAGTGGGAGGTGACCCTGCCCAAGGCAGAGGGGCTGGGCTAAATGATCTTTAAGGTCCTTTTCATCTCAAACCATTCTGTGGTGCTATGGGAAGGGTGAGATGGTCCATGGATGGATTTTCTGAGGCCTCTGGCAGCCCTTTCCATGCACTGGGAGCACCACCAGTAGTGAAAGCTCATATGGTTTTCTTGTAGAGGTGATTTTAGATTCAGATTCTCAGGTGAGGAATAAAAAGGTCCTGCAACATTGAGTACTGCTGGCAGCATCAAGAACATCTGTTCCTTGTTCTCTTGTCCCCTCTGAGCTGCCAGGTTGCCTTGGGAGAGAGAAAATGTGGTATTCCCCATTCTCACATGTGTGTTCACACACACCTCTGTGAGTTTGGTGGGTTTTGTCATATCTGTAAAGACTTTGGAATGAAGCTGTGAATGAAAGTTTGGCAGACTGGTTTTACAATTGTCAGCCTTCCCAGAAGCAGCCCAGAATTTCATTAACTGAGGTATAGGCATGATTTCTTATAAGCTCTTTTCAGATTTTACTAGATCCAGATAAATTAAATCAGTATTTTATCTATGTGCCACCAAAATTAGTTGTCACTGGTCTCTTCATAAAGGAATACTGCAGTTCTGGTCCCTTATGTTTGAGCAGCAGCTCCACTAGATGATGCTCCCATTTTTTAATAAGTGCCTGTAGTTCAGAAAGGATGACGGGAAATAAGAAACCCAGATATGAGTAAAGCATAATCTTGGTGAGGATAAGTGGGTGAAGTAGCAAATTTGAGAGGGAATGGTCACACCATGACACTGTGTCTGGGTGAAGGTGCAGGACTTTGGTGGAAGTGTAAAAGCAGGAGCCTCAGATGACTGCAAGGAGTCCATGAGAAGCCCTGACAGGGTAAGGGGGGGAAAAAATAAATCTTTCCTTTCACATGACTTAGGAAGAGGGCATCAGAAGAAATTGTACCCTCTGAAATGCCTTGCTCCTCTCCTTAAGATGATCATGATTCAGTGTCATCATGACCCTCTGTGCTACCAGCTTAGTTCTCTCTCCTAGGTGACCTTTACACACATCGTCCTCTGGCTCCCAAGGAGCAAATTTATCAGTCTTATCCTTTACCAGAGAACTTCAGCTTATCTCCTGCATGAAAAGCCATTTAGCACCTGTGAGATGAAGCTCAAGACAACATCTTGGGAAGTCTACATGAGGAATGAGATTTGTATTATCTCTTACTGGGAGCAATCAAGGTCAGGACTGAAGAGCAGTCAGAGTTGCAGGGAATATGAATGCAAGGTTCTTTATCTACTGGCAATTCCTAAGACCCAACTTGATATCAAAGATAACACTTCTTCTCGCTTTCTGAGGCAAGAAACTAAAACTCAGACACTCTGCCACGAGCAGATATGACTTAGGGCTGCTTCTTTGGAAGAACATGGAGGTAGGGCTGGAGTTGTCATCAGCTGTAGCTGGTGATGTCAGCAAAAAGAGGAGATGCCATAGCTGCAAGCTTTCAAAACATTTCTCCCCTCACTAGTATCACCTCTTTGCTGTACAGCCTCAGCAGCTTGCTTCAACGGTGACTGAAACCACAAGTTATGACATTATTTTTTTTGCTCCCATTGGATGGTGAGTGTATGGCCATTTCTGCCCTTGTCTCTTCTTTAAGCTAAAATGCCCCAAAATGCCATCATTGAAGATCAGAGATCATCTGTGACTTTAAAATCCTCTCCAATTGCTTTGGATCAAACCCAAATGAAATAAAAATCCATGAGAGAGTCAAGGGGTCAGGACACCAAAATACTGTGTCCAAGGCAAGCAGCTTGCTGGTTTCAGAGTGTTTCTGGCAACCATCTGCTCATTTGAATTTGAGGATGTGATGCTTTTAGAAGTCAGAGAAAAAACACACACTCAGACCCACAGTCTTCTGATATTTTACTTGATAACCGGATTCTCTTTTTTGTTCCTGTTTTCTTGCAACCTCAAGAATGTCCTGTTTTGCAATCATACTGTCAGCAGGTGTCTGTAGTGCTGAAATACCAGGACGTGTAATTCTCCAACTAAAAAAAGTAAAAATCTTTCTGAAGCCTTGAAACACTTTCTCTTTACTCCTCTTCATGAATGAGCAACAGAATGGACTGTGTTACTAAAACTCAATAGTTGTTCATTTATTTACGTAGTTAATGATTGTCCCTTTTTAGGTAAAAAGATACAGTTTTTATCTTTCTACTCCTATTTCAAGTCTGTGGTCTCAGCCTTGTGCTGTGAAACAAAGAAAATGATCCTTTTATGGATGGTGTTAACTGAGACACCAGAGACAAAACCACACTAAAGAGCTAAATTCCCCTTTTATTCTTGAAGGTGATCAGGATCAAAGCACCAAGAGTCCAGAGCTGAAGAGAGAAACTTGAACTCCTGGTGTATCCTTCCCGTGAACAAATAAAGACATTATAGATTCCCTTGTGCCAGTGTGACCCTTTTAATCAGCACTATGGACACAGCTATGAAGATGATATTGTGGCAGTCCATAAAATCCCTGTCATGGCCAGAGAATCATAAAGCAAATATATTATTGCTCTTGGCCCGAGGTGTGTGTGACAATAAAAGGCAAAGGTGGGAGTTGAAGAACCCCGCAGGGGCAGGCAGGAGTGGGAAAAGGCTTTGCAGAGCCCATTGGTACATCCAGCTGTGGCCAGCTGTTGCTAGAGTTGGGTGCATCTTACTGGGAGAGGTTGGCAACAGGACATGGGCAAGGCTGGTGTAATGAGAGCCTTTTCCTTGCAGGAGTGGGGAGGAGATGAAGGTGTAAGAGCAGAGGATGTTTACTCTCTTACTTGGCACTTGCTTAGGGAAAACATTCTCTCTCGATTTAAAAAAAAAAAACAAAACAAAACAAAAAAAACCCCAACCTAAACTAAAATGAATAAGGCATTCACAAACTAATGAAAGCTTCATTTTCATCTGTTATAATGGACTTTATTAAATTCTGGACATTCACCACATCACAATGTTTTTCTGCAAAGCAGTATTTCCCCATGCCTGATGAAAAGGAACAGCAGGAGTACCTCAGCAAATTCAGCCCACTTCTGGCATCTGGTGTTAGGATTTTAATGGCACACACATTACCTTGTCTTTTCTGTACACCTTCATTTTGCTTTAAGTGACTATACTTAGTTTTGATGCCATGCTTTTCACACATAAATTTCAGTGTCTCAGTATGCAGGGCATAAATAACATTATTCCTGTTTCAGGAAACAGGAAAAAACTGAGTGAGGTTATTCAGTTGTAGCCACAGAACAGAATAAACTTTGATTTTCTAAATCCCAGGAGTATATTGCAGCTCCCACAGGAAGATTTACCCATGAGTAGACTGTCTTATGGGTTGTGATCCAAAGGCGTGCACCAAACTTGGATGAAGAGAATGGACATGTCTCTTTTCGCTTCTTGTGGGGCTGGATTGCTCATCTCCAGACTTTTTCAGAATCAAAAATTCTGAAATGGTAACTTCAAGGGAAAATATTTAGGTTTTAGATAAAGCAAATAACGAGGCTGCCTACATTTTGCTTCCATTTTTGTCACTGGCCATTTTCAGTGAGCCCTTTATAGTGGGATTTTCTGTAAGCCCTGTTTGGCATAGAGGAGCAAAGAGCTGATCTCCTCTGTGCTTCCTGTTTGTTTTCTTCTGGTCTCAAATTTGCTTCGAGGGCAACCTAGTTCAGTGTTCTTCTGAGGCTCTGTAGGACTCACCAGGTCCTGTATTGGTGTCTGGCAGCAGCAGCAGCAGCAACAGCCACTTGTGAAGCCAGAGTCATGAGGACAAAGCTGGAAGTCCCTGCAAAATCTAACTGTGGCACTAGGTCACATATAATTAACCAATTTTTTTGGGGGGGGAAATGAACTGCTTGTTTTAAACTGGTTGAGTTCTTCAACTCTGTGCTTCTGTCAGGGTCCTGAAAGTCCTGGGGCAGGGATTTAATCCTGAAACCATCCTCTGGGCTCTGAATTGGGAACACATGGCATTCCCAAACTGGTTTCCTGTATTACAGGAGGCCTTACTGCAGGTTTTGAGGAGCCACACTTTGGTGCAACCACATTTGCTGTTGAATGGCCATTGTGTCCCTTAAAATCCTCTGGCTTGTTCTTTGTTATCTCGTGCTACATCATTTTGAAATGAGGGTTCTTCTATTTTCCAGAAAAACAGGAAGATTGGTGTCAAGCAGCTCCAGAAATCTCTGGGAGCTGTGCTGCCACATGTCCTCTCCCTTTGACATTGGGACTCTCCCAGCATGGCACTGCTTTTGATTTACAATGAAAGGAGATGTGACAAACAAGCCCCTCCTCATTGGAAAACAGCTGTAAAACCTAAATGGGTTATATCCTACTGAAATCAGCTGGTGAACAAATCAATCAAGTGAGTTTGGAAATATTCCCTCTGCTTCCAGGGAGAACTCAGAAATGATAGTTGAGGATCCATCCCTCCACACTGCTGCAGAGCCTCTGCCACCATGGCATTTTCTACTAGGGCAGCCTGTGGTCATGGCTCTCAACAGACCCAAAGAGAAAAGGAGGGAAGTGGGAAATAACATCCTTCCTCCACAGCCTTCTCGTCCCTACAGACACATTTTCTGGCCAAGGAAAGAGCTTGTTTTTCCTAGACCTGGTTGTCTTCTAAAGGACAGATCAATTGGCAGGGCTGGGCCTAGGGAGTGGAGGAATCTGGGACTCAGCACCAAGCCAGGCTGCTTTTTCTCATGAAAGTTTAAAAAAACATTCCCCAGTTTCATATACCTTGAGATCCTGGCTGCTTCCTACTGTTCAATGATTTTGTGAGGCTTTTATAAAACACTGGGGAAAATCAGGATGCCTCTGGCTGAATTTTCCCTGTCCACGCAGGCCTGACCTGCAGGGAGGAATTGGTTTTCTGGACAATGGTTCATGGGATGGGGATAGTTTGGCAAGAGAGTCTAACAAGTTGAGTTTCTAGTTTCTAGCAAGTTTCTAGCAAGTTTCTGAGCACAAACATTCAGCCATCATTAACATTTTACTGCCATCCCTGGCATTGTGCAAGGCCAGGGTGGATGATGCTATGACCAGCCTGATCTAGTAGAAGGTGACCTTACCCATGGCAGAAGGGTAGAAATGGTCTTGATGGTCCTTTCCAACCAAAACCATCCTGTGATTTATCCATGTGTGATTAATAGGCCAGAGGGAGCTCACAGGAGCATTTCTATGTGATAGAGGAATCAATTTTACCTGTATTGTGATTAAAGCACCAAACCCACCCCTTGCTGACATCAACACATGCAGCTTTTTTTTACTCCTGCATTTAAGTCTCAGTATCTTAGGTGCTACAAACACAGGACTATTTGGTAATGCCAGAGTTGAACTTAAAAAGAACTGGGATAACAGAGAGATTGAAATGATTTAGGTGAGACTTGTTCTTCTCCATATTTCCCTTGCCTTGTTTGGTTTGTGCCAAACTCCATTCCCTGTCTCATAGCTGACAGACAGAGCCAGGGAGGCACATCCAAAAGCTCCTGTCTGCAGATACAGGCCTGATACACTCCAGAAGGACAAAAAGAGCAATCATCTAGATGTGAGCTGAGCCAATTAAATGTCTGAGCAGTGTTTCGAAAGCGAACATGGGCGGCATCAGAAATTTTCCATCAGCTGTAATAACGCCAATTACTTTGCCAGTTGCTGATTCCACTGTGATTTGTTTAGTGCAGTCATGCTTCAGCTTCTTGCCTGGGCTGATAACACTTTGTTTATGCTGACTGTTCATTTGCAGAGCTTTTCTCTCTTTTTCTTTTCCCGGTGTTTTCTCTTTTCCTTGGGCCTGTCTCAGAATACAGAATAATCCTCTTCCCTCTGCCCCTGCCAGATGGGGCAGGGTATCCTAAAATGCTGGCAGGTTTCTTGGGAGCAAGAGATGCTGCTGTTGTTCCCAACTGCTTTGTAGATGCAGAGATCAACCTCTCCTTCTCCTTCTGGCACTGAGTTTAGACAGCAAAAAACCCTCCCAACAAGTCAAGGAGCCTCTCAAAGGGTAGGCTGTTGGGATTGGATGGTGATGGTGGCTCTGAAGCTGACTGCTTTTATCTCAGGGGTAGAAAGGACCTTGTGCCTCTCCTTGTGACAAAGGCACACAAGGACATGTGCACACTCACAGTGAGTCTCCCCGGAAAGTTAGCTGGAGTTTTTCATTAGCGTTTACTTTCAAGTCCATGGAAATCTTTGGGTGTCCCCACGGCCACTTTGCACAAGAGCTGTGATTCTTTTCCTACTAATTGGGGAAGAGTGCTAATAATGGGCATTAAAGGAATGCATCTGCCTGACTGGCAACTTAAATGTAAAGTGCTGCAGTATCTTCCAGGGGTTTTAAGAGCTGGTTTAATTCACTTTTCAGTCAGGTCCACAATGGGGAGGGAGGGATGACATTTCCTCTGTCCTCCTTCAAGAGATGCCAAGAGGTGTCTTGACCTCCAAGGTGAGTAATGTCTTTACCTCCTTTTCACCCTCCCATAGCAGCTATTGCCATCTCCAGAACCCTACTGGTAGTACCTTTTGCACATATCAGCCTTTTTGCCATCTTTCCTAATATCTGATCTGAGCCTTCCCTGAGCACCATGAGCATATTTTCACCAGGATGCAGCAGGACTTTTTTCTATCTATCCCTGGGGCAAGCAAAGGAGTCCCCAGAAACATGATCTGCCACATGAAGTATCAGCTTGAGATGAGGCTATCAGCTCTATTCATACCCTGCTATCAGTTTCAGCTTTGCAGCTGACTAATATATGTGACACACTTTGCTGCTCACAGCCCTCCTTGTCACCAGGAATTGTAAAAGATCCCCTGGACGTGTCACAGTTCATATCAGCCACAAATAGACACAAAACAGACAAGCTGCTGGCTCATGTCAGGGAAGTGTGGCAAAGGGAGTTTGCAGGGGAAACGCTTAGTAGCCCTAAACTGAAAAAATTAAGGCAGACTTTGGCTCTAGGAGACGAACACACTGGGATGTGGTTCCTTTTTCCAGCAGTGTCACTGTGATGGACTTCATGCCCAATTGCCTGTCAGTTTACAAAAACTGCAGTCAACAAAAACTGCAAAATGTGAATGAGGTTTAAATTTCTCACACAGTCCAGAATTAAAATTTTTCGTCCACTCTGTATTCACAGCAGCACAGATGCCATGGACACCTGCTACAAGTCTTGTTTTCTCTGTGGGAAACTGAGACACAATGAAAAATAACTTTATCAAGTCACAAAACTACTTTGAGAAATAGTTAAATATACATGAGAGCATCTCCTACCTCCTGTCTCACTTGCAGGACAGGTGAGCCTTGCATTCAAAGATAGTTTGTGAGCCAATGTTTGTGAAGCAGCAAGTAACTCAGTAGTCAGTCACTAAGTCCATACCACATCTGCTTAAACCCCAACTAAAACAATCACAAAACAGAATCATAGAAGCATTAAGGTTGCAAGAGACCACCAAGACCATCAAGTCCAACCTTTGGCTGAATATCACCATATCAATTAAACCACAGTCCCACCCCCAGTCATTTCTTGACCTCCAAGGATGGTGATTCCACCACCTTCCTGGGCAGCCCCTCCCAATCCCTTCTGTGGAGGAAGTTTTCCTGATGTCCAACCTGACGACCAGGTTCAGCTTGAGGCCATTTCCTCTTGTCCTATTTCCTGCTGCCTGGGAGATGAGATTGGCTCCCACCTGGCTACAACCTCCATCCAGGTAATTTTAGGGAGCAGGAAGGTCTAAAAAACCAAAATACCCTTTTAGATTTTGAAAGTACATGAATATTTTCTTTTTCAGAATGCAGACAGACCAAGTTCATATAAGACTGAAAAGCCACTAGCCTTTCTCTTTATTTTTCCCAGCCCTCTGTATTCTTACAAAGTACTGTTGTAGCGTCATGACATACTTACTGTGTATGTGTTGCAATGTAATAACTCATCTGGAGATTTAAACTAGCAAAGGGATTGTAAAACTAGAGGTTGCTCTGTTGGTATGGCTGACTTGGTGTTTATTTTAGGGAAGGATCTATTATCTCTCTGCGTTGGAGAGCTGCCCTCAGAGCACCAACAATTCCTGCCCTTCATTTGAGGTCAAAGGCAGGTCTCTCTCCTGGTGTTTAATCTGACTTTTTTATGGGATCATCTCCTGGGTTTTAGCAATATTTAGTAAAAGAAATAAAGCCAAATTTGTCATCAGTGTCATTAGGGAAACTTCAGTGTTGGGTTACTAAATAAAATCCGGTGGGGTCCCTCTGGATACATTTTCTGTTGCAGCACAGGGTATTTAATGCAACCCTTATGGTGAGTACAGCAGACTTCGGTTTTGTTCAGCCCTTGGAGACTTTGGAGTGATTTTGTCTTTGGCTCATACCAGCCGAATATATTTTTTCTCAAAAAAGAAAGGGATAATAATGGTTGATATGACAGGAGAGAGCACAATGTGAAGAACAGGTTGCAAGAAGATGTGCTGTCTAAATCCAGCTAAAGTCTCAGTGACACATCTGCATGTGTATATCCCCATCCATAAAATGGGAAGATTAGTAATTCTCTATCTTGCAGAGAGCTAAGAAGCTAAATTAATTACTGTTTGTAGAGCTAATTGAGATTCCCAGAGGAGTACTGTTTGGAAAATTTTAATTCTTATTATTATTATTTCCACTGAGGTTTGCCTCCATGTAATTAGTTTGCTATATCTGCAAACAGGTATGTTCTCTTGAGCTCTTTGGAGGCATTCTTCATGGGATGGCCCAAGCTGTGTGGCATGAGGAAGTACTGGCAATCAAGCTGTCTTCCAGCTCTTCTACCTCACCCCAAACCCATGTCCATCTCCTTGTATGGCTGTGCTCTTTAGAAGGTTACATTTCCTCAAGTGAACAGAAACAGCTTAAGGAAACCAGCCTGATTACAAATTTATGCACCATTATAAATCACTATGTTAAATTATACTTGTGTGTGTATGTGTGTGTGTGTGTGTGTGTGTGTGTAATGGAATCAAACCTAGAAGTGGATTATATCCATTCCAGGGAGGAAAAAATATTTTGTGACAACATTAAAGTGTGTCTAGGTTTGTCCATCAGTTTCTATCAGGCTGAAAATTAAATAAATTCTCACACAGTGTGTAACAGTCACCTATTGTTTTAGTTTATGCTCACAAATGCTGTTCACTTCAGTAACTCCGAGTTGGCTCAATATTTTCAAAAAAGCCAATAAAAGCTGCAGTTGCCATCACAGAAGATTCACGTGTCAAATACCTGTCCTACTTTAAAGTATCACAAGAGTAGTAGAAGAAAAAGACATACTAAAATGGTGCCAGATTTAAAACAAAACAACCCCTTAAGATTATGTAAGAGCTATAGGAAGTATGTTGTTTTATTTATGACTGTAGAACTTTGTCTATTCATTATTTCATGTGTCTGGGCCAGTGTGTTTTTCTTTTCCTTTCCTTTCATAAATAAGCAATAATTGACACTGAGACAGAGAAAGGAGTGAGTTTTAAGGATCTTGAAACACAAGAGGCAGTTTTGCCAGAGGTTTCATCTGAGAGAAGCTAAGTCAGTATGAGCTGGAAAGCTTGGGGAAGTAGACAGAAATAATCAAGTCAACATGTCAAAAAAGGCTGTTCAGCTTAGACTGGAGCTGTGCTTGTTTACCTTTCTTGTGCATAAAGCTTAGAGGAGACAGGCTCGGTGCTGGGAGAATGGTTTCAAGCCAGCTGAAGTACTTTGTGGTGTTCACATCTCTTTTACAATGGGAACATAGAGGTGTAGGCATTTCTATTTACTTAACAAGTCAGTGAAACCCTCAGTCTGATACTGTGTCCAATATAATCAATGTTAGTGTTGTGATTTTTGTGTTCCTGTAATCCTGGGGCAGTCCTTCAAAATCCGTATTTGCCAAGGCAAATATATTTGGACTAAAGGGAACTGGGAGATTCCTCTTTTTTTACATCCCTGGATGAATAAGAGGCTATACTCCGTTTTTAAGGATGTGTTCTTGGACTCTGAGACACACAAATGTTTTCAGAGATCAGACACTACCTCTGAAAAACTGAAATAATCATTGCCATTAGTGTCTCCTTCGGCAGGAAACCTGTGGTTAGTGGAAGCAAGTTAATATAATAATTAGTTGTTTAATCTTCTCTATGTCCACCTTGAACTTGCAAATAATAGAAACACAGCCAGGGTGCTTTTGCTGAGTGTTTCACTGGCTTTCCCCATATTATCTAATGAATAAACATAAACAGCACTGGAAAGAACTGAATTTTAGACTTGCATTTGCAGGATTCCCCAGCATTGCTATCAGCAACCTCTGAAATGGATCCATTCAGCTGGTCCTTTGATGTGCAATTAAACCCAGGAAAAAATAGCTTTGTGTAATGTATAAATAGAAAAGAGGAGAGATAAGGGTGGTGTTGAAGTTCCTGGCTGACAGCTCGGCATCCAAACATTAGAGGTGAATGCCACTACCACTGCTTAAGAAAAATGCCTGCTCCTTCCCAAATTCCAGCCCCCTGAGACTTAGCACTTTATTTACCTTCTGGCTACTTCAGTCATTTGGAAAGAAGAACAAAACAAAACAAACACACCAAAAAAATAGCGCAAAAACCCTTTACAAGAGATCCAAAGCCAACATAAGGCCTTTGAGGACAACTTAATTTGTCTTACTAGCAAAAATAATTTTTTTGTTAGAAGAAAATATTGTCTGCTTTCAAGGACAGTTTTTTCATTAGATGTTTTTTCCCTTTATCTCCGTAAAAACAACATTCTTGCTGAAAGCCTTTAACTTTACCCATTCTAATTGATGAATAATTGGCATTTGAAATACAGACCTCTTGCATGCTGCAAAAGTTGTGAGTACAGGGGGTGCTCTTGGAGGGATAAGGCATCCAAGCACATTTTGATTAAACTGACAAAAGCATGAGAAAATTCAGGGGGAAGCGAGAGTATTTGAATAAACTTCAGCAAGAAATTCAACTTCACCGTCTGAAAGAACCAAAAATGGCTGGTGTGAATGAATGAAAACAGCCATTCAAATTCAGGACAGTGAGGAAAAGTACTTGCAGAAAACAAGGATGGCAAAGGAAGTGATTATTATCCAACCATTACCTGCCTGAATCATGTGGTCGTCTAGTCCCAGATGGATTTCCAGGTTGCAAATATCTCTGTCATGTTGGTCTCATACAAGCCAAGTGAGGTTTTCCTATTTTTTGAGAATCCCAGTGGCCATCTGCTGCATGACTTCCAGCTGGTTGCTCTTCAGCCTGCTGAACTGCTAAAAAATGTTTGGAAACTCAAATCATCCTCCCCAATAATGTCAAAACAAAATCATAGGAAAGTCTGTTCTAAAAAGGCCTACTCCCCTGTTTTTGTTTGCTTTTAGTTGTTGTTGTTGTTGTTGTTTTGGACTTGTAAATGATTTTTTTGCAATGATTCTTTTAAGGAGGTTTTGCCGTGCGTGATTTTGTGGCTGCCAGAGGAAAAATGTGTGAGAACATCTGCTTGTTTAGCTTTGTGGCTTCTCAAATGTAGATAAAAAAGTAGGTGTCACCTTTGCATCAATGACTTGAGAAGAGGCTGATGTCTCTGGTGATAAGAGAATGGTGAGAGTCAGGGCTTGGTGCTGACTGATTTCTAGATACATATGCAAAGCAGTAATACATGAGCTAGAATTTAGTATGGAGAGAACACCAGATCTCCCAGCTGCTCCACTAGGACTTCAGGCCAGGCTATTTAATGATGCCCTGGCCTCCCCCTTTAAGCAGATTATCACAGTGACACACTGACTGCTGTGCCCTGCCAGCATCCTTGGGCTTTGCTCCTGCTCCTCTGCTCATGGTGACTCTGCTGTCCATGAAGACAGGAGGCTGGGGGCTGACAGGAGGTTTTGCTGTGGGCCAGGGGTATCCCTGGATTTTGTCTTAGATAAATAATAGTCAACAGCAACAAAAATGTGTTTATGAGAATTGTTAGATTAATTATTAAGAGTATTATTATTATCATTACTTAGCAGTCTTCTCAGGTTGTTTTTGCTGGGTGCAGCTCTTAGAGAAAAAAAATTAAAAATTCCCTTTGCTGCGGTAGAGCCCTTGGTCCATGCTGCTGGAGGTGCGCCATCTCCCCAGGGCTCTCTCTTCAGAGTGCTTATTTTGTCCACCACAAGCTCACCAGTTCCCTGTTGTAGTGAATTTCACTTCTATTTTTGAGAGGGGATAGTAGTCCTTACAAGACTTTGAAGTGCATGTAGGTGTTGGGGTCATGGATGATAATACAACTGTTACAAGGACAAAGACAATGACAATGCTAGAAAGGCATGGGTATATGTTTTCCTAGTGAGAACTACTGATGTTTATCTAGTTTTTTTATTTATTTATTTTTACCACAAAATCTGTGGAAAAAAAATAATAGAGTGTTTTCCAAATAAATGGTCCCATACTGGGACTAAATTCATCCAATAATTTTGCCTCCAAAATTAGAGGATGGAAAGAAAAAAAAAGTTTTCTTATTGAAAGGCATACATTGAGACATATGGAGAGGAAAAGAAGGATGAAAGAGAGGAAACATAAGTGATAAGATAAAAAGAATTGGACTTTTTTTTTTTTTTTTCTCTCAGAACATGAGGAAATGCACTTCCTGAGATATTTTATGTAGATTTCACCCCTACAAAAATACACTGTTCCTTCAGTGCTTTTCCTAGATTCTGTCATTAGATCCAGTCTGGAATTGACATGTTACCTGCAGCAAGTGACAACTTCTGTGTGACTTGGCTCATCCTTCTGCAAACCTGGGGGTTTAATGGGTTTTGTTCATTAAACCTGCCCAGCTCCTCTCCAAGCTGGAGGTGAGGGTGGCACTACATACATGCCAAGTCTGGATAGAAACTGTCAGTCCTGTCTGCTCTAATGAGACTTTTCTCCTAAAGAGGACATCAGTGTGTAACCCATCTGCTACTGTCATGTACACACAGCTTGCCATATATGCTGAAAAATATTCCTGGAGGTGCACTCCTTCGCTCAGCTTTTTTTGTCAGCAGTCCTCTGAAGACAGCAGAGTTGTGTTCCCTTAATGAATGCTGGTGGTGAAATAGCTCAAGAATTTTGAAAAATAGAAGACAGTTTCTTTGCATCAATGACAGTTGTCGAATTCATGCTCCTGCCTATTACATGATGCTTCAGCCAAGCAAGCAGGGAAGTCATTGCCCCCACAAGAAGGAGCAACACAAGATGGGCTATTTGGGTATGAAATAGGTGCTGGAGTCTATCACAGCAGTGGAAAGCAGCAGTCATACATCACAGTATGACATAATTTTTCATCATCCTCTGCCAGCTGAGCTGTGATTAACGTGTTAGCAGGTTTGTCAATTGTCAGATCATAAAACTGATCATTGGAGCTGCACTAAAATGTGCAAGCCTTTGAAAACAGGCCAGGCTTTCAGGCTGATCCAGCGCTGAATTTGCCTGCAAGTTTTAGTTCCCTCAAATGGAGGGAGATGATGTGCAAGCAATACCCTTGCTCCCCACATATCCTTTCTGTGTGCAATGTGTCTATGCTGTGTTCATGTTAACATCGAGGTGTCCTGTGTGCTCCTCTTCATCCAGACACCCTTCAGCTGAGGCCTCTGATGACACCTTATCTCAACAAGGACAGAGATAGATGCACTTTGGGCTGTTCATGTTTCCCAACCCGTTCCACAGTGTTGTTACTTTAGCACAAAACACAATGACAACGGTTATGTGTAATGGGATTAGATAACTAACCACTGACAAAACAATGGTTACTTGAACTAACAAGCATGAGAAAAAGAAAGAGAGCTGAGAAGCGTGACCTAGAACAGGAGAGGAGTGAATAACAGATGCCTTTGCACAGTATTTTGCTGCTGCTTGTAATGAAAGAGCTCTCAGACATTTGGAGAGTAAACCAAGACTTGCTCTGGTCAATGGAGTCCCAAGGTGTTTGATTTACAAACAGCTAAAAATGCTGCAGAACTTTGAAAGTGTATTTACAGCCTTTTTGTCACCCTGTCTGCTTGCTGGCACATACGGAATTACGAGGAAATGGTTTGGGTTGTTACTGTGGTTTTACTCTTTTACAATTGTTCCATGCACCATTTTTTCCCCATTTTACGGGTCCCTAAAGATCCACAGGCCACCCCTTGAGAACCAACAGCCTGGAAAGACAAGGTGGAAAATTTGTGCTTTGGAGTACATTCATTGGAGTTCCTTGGTTCTACAGGAAAGCCAGGAGGAGGAAAACCACTGGCTTTGGGTTCATTGCAAAAAGAGCTGTCTTGCTGTGACAACGAAGGCTTTTCTTCAAACAAAAGTAGACAAGTCTGAAGCTGTTGTGCAGTGAGTTCACTGTGTTCACAGGGGGGAGAGTGTCGTGTGCTGCAAATGCACCCAGTGCCCTCCAAGGCAAAGGCTGTGCAGCCAACAGGCTCAGTCCAACCCTCCCAACAAGACCACTCGTACAGACTTGTCCATCACTCTCCAGAATCCCCCCAGGGAATAGGAGGCAACAAGGTGCAAGGATGTAGCATTAGCAGGGTCACCCTTCCCCCTGACTCTTTCCTTTTCTTCCAGAAGAATGGATTCATTGAAGGGAATAAATATGTTGTTAAAACTATCCTGCTTGGCACCGAGTGCCCCATTCCTTCTGGCAAAGCTTGATTCTCTGCACACTTGTTTCTACTGTGCCATGTTATCCTTGCACTTTCCATGGAAAAGTCTACCATTGAACCACTGAAGTGAGGTGTTTTTGGTGAGGTTGAGTTACATGGTGACCACACAGCTGAGGAATGCAGGTATTTGGGACTCCTCTGGAAAGACCCTGCTGAAAGATCTCCAGGGTGTACTGTACTAAGCATAAGCCTACCACCCCCAGGGTTTGGAAGAGAGCAAATTCCTTCCAGGATTATAGGATTAAGAAGTTGAAAAGTGATTCAAATTCTTCATTAAACAGGAAAAAAAAAAAAAAACAAAAAAAAAAACAAAAACCCAAAAAAAAAAAAAAAAAGAGAGAGACATGAGGGGAAGCTCTTCAATGCATGCATCACTCGACGTGTTTTCCTTGTAATTAAAGGAAGTTATTGAAAAATATTTGAGGGGATTAAATGCTCAGAGTATATGTGCCGATCAAATAACACAAGAGTCCGCATTCTTCTGAGTAATCAATGGAGTGACTTGAATGGGGAGGTTCAAAAGAGCACAGTTATTGTTAAAGTGCCATTGAGGTGGTATTCACCGTACTGTATGGCAGATGGACAGGCCCAAGGGTTTCCCAGCAGGGAAACCTTGCTATAGCTGAAAAAAGCAAGGGTCTAGAACTCATATGTGGGTACTTCCACAGCTGTTGTTAAAAATTCAGGCTTTTCTTCCCATTGTAAACTTCCCAAGTTGAACACAGAAAGAGATATTTTTAATTTCTTAATTCCCAGTTTGAGAAAGGCTTCTTTTGGACTGAAACTATGTTTCTCTTTTATTTAAGGACACAAGACATATCTATGGACTATGTGGACAAGAAAGGTGTTTAAGGACTGAGCACAGGGCATAAGAAATGGGAGGTGCCCCTGTGGTAAACAGAGAATTGTACTTGCCATTATTCTTTCTTCTGTCTTCTGACAGCTTAATTGTTAGTGGTCATTATTTAGCCATTAATTAAGAGGTCATTATGTCCCAGACACCTGGTGTCTAGAGTAGCCAATGTGTCCTGCAGTTCATACACAGCACCATGACCACTGTGGTGTTCTGTGAGTGTTTGTCCATGTGTGTGACAGAAATTTTTCTCTATACAGAGATCTTTCCTCTATTCTGACTTTTCCTTTGGGTGGTTCAGTGCTGAAATGGGCACAAACAGCAGTGGGATTAGAGAAGAAAGAGATTCAAAGGGTGTTTGAAGACCATGAGGCTATAGGTCCTTTGTCATGTTACAGCAGAATGCTGAGAATCAAATTTCCCTGAATTAACAGTGTCCTGTTTCCAATGCTTTTGGAGGAGGAAGAACCTGACTTTAGATAGAATTTGGCCCGGAGGTTGAACTTTCACTTTTGTTTCTGCTCTGCCATTACAGCCTGTGGAAAAAAACACCTCACCTTTTCAGCTTCCTTTGGATTTTATAAATGAGACAATTAATGACATCCCCTTCAATTCCTGGATTTAATTAAAAGTGCTTTGAGATCTTGATATGAAAGATGCCATATAACCATGGCACTATGGTACAGAGAAAGATGGTATTTATTCCCCATTCATTGTCTCTTTACAAAGCAGTCCTCACACAGTGGAGGGAAGAGCTCTCTCCTCTCTTCTCCTCTCCTCAAACTCTCCTCTCCTTGAACTCTCCTCTCCTCTCCTCCATCCTTCTTAAGTCAGGGCCAGCTCTACCTCAAACTCATTTTTCTGCTTGGCTCCTATGCAGGTCCAGCAATGCTGAGTCCTTCAGCATCCTGCACCAACATGCAACTCTTCTTACCTTTTACTTGTTTCCTTAAATGCCTCATCTATATTTCCCTCACCTCAGTTTAATTACATAATTTCTTGTGCTACCCACAGCAAACAGTCCTACATTAGTTCCTTTCTCTATGATTTGGCCGCTTATATTAAACCAGTCGGGATTTTGATCCAGTCAGGAAATGAATCAATTTCAGACATCCCATTATCCTCATGCTTTTGCCTTGCCAGAAATGTCCAAATCAGCATGACTGTTTCTTAGCTAGTCACTTCAATCCTTTTTAGGCATTTAAAAGTAAACTTTCTTAGAGAGAGAGACTTAGCGTACTGAGTACCCAAATTGAAGTTAATGGATGTTTCTGAGAGCAAGTCCTGTTTATTTTGGCATCTCTCTGTACAAATAAAAGTCTGATTATAGGTATCTGCATAAGAAAATGAAGACAGAAGGACTGCAGGGCTTTTTCTTTTATCTTTTTTTTTCAAATATTTTTATTTTCTTTTAAACTACTTGGGTAAATCAATCATACATCTTCTCAGTTCCTCCTTCTGAAAGCTAACCAGACAGCATATGCCAGCATCAAAATTCCCCACTGATGGTTTGTTTATCATTCAGTCACCTTGAGGATGTAAGCTCAAGCATGAGCAGAAAGTTTGAGCTGGTATACCTCGGGTATGGTATTTGTTAATAACCAAAAGCATGATTTGACCAAGTTGCCATTTAAAAAACTCACAGTCCAGCTGACTTTGTGTGATGCCACACAGTATCAGTAGGTGCTGAAATTCAGCAGAACTGAGTACAAAATGGGCTTTGGAATCCTGTGTCCCATGCCCTACGGGCTAATGGAGTGGGTATTTTTCTAACCTTACAATTGTGGTTAATAAAATAATGTATGAGGAATGGGTGAAAGAAGGGTTTTTTAAATTTTTTTTTATTTATTTTCTTTTGGCTCCACAGATGTGCTTAAGCAAACACAATCTCCTGATCCTGCAAATGGCAGTTCCCTTGGCAAAATGGTTTGGGAAGGCTTTGGATAACTTTAGTTAAAAAACACACTTGCAAAAAAATAAGCTGTCAGAGAGTAAATATTTAACTTTTCCATTTGTTTTCTTCTTTTTGGGGAATGAACATGACAAACCTTATTCGTATCTGCTAATGTTGTAGTTAATGTCAACAGAGTTATAGCTGGAAAGGAAATTACCCGGACTATCATGATTTCACATCCTTTTTGTAATTCCTTCTCTGGACAAATTGGTTGTACATGACGACAGACACAAAAACAGATTAACCTGCCAGCCAGCTCATAGTGACACACAATAAAATGCAAGTTTTTGAGCTCTATGTTTGAAAAATTACCCACAGAAAGTAACCACCATAATGAGAAAACCAGAACAAACCCACTGACAAGAAGTGAAAAACAACACAAGTTACAATAAAAAGGCAAAGGTTTAACAGATTAAACCAACATGGTTCCTGAATACTGGTTGTCTTGGCACATGATAGGAGATTTTTGGAGGGTATCTGATTTATTTAAACTTTACTAGAATTGAATAAGGTTGCTCTGCCCCTGTTTCCCTGTGCTCAGGTGAGAGCCCAGCTGCAGAGCTGCCTCCAGCCCTGGCTCCAACAGCACAAGGACAGGGAGCTGCTGGAGCCAGCCCAGAGGAGGCAGCAAGGTCATCAGAGGGATGGAGCAGCTCTGCTGTGGGGAAAGGTTGAGAGATTTGGGATTGTTCAGCCTGCAAAAGAGAAGGCTTTGGAGTGATTTAATTGCAGCCTTCCAGTACCTGGAGGGAGCCAAGAAGAAAGGAGAGAGAGAATTTGCAGGAGTCTGGAGTGACAGGACAAGGGGGAATGGCTTCACACTGATAGAGAAATTAGATTTAGAGTACATACAAGGAAAAACTTGGATGCGAGAGTGGTGAAGAACTCACATGGTTTGCTCAGAGAAGCTGTGGTTGCCCCATCACTGGCAGTGTCCAAAGTCAGGCTGGACGAGGTTTAAAGCAATCTGGGATAGTGAAAGGTAACCCTGCTCATGGCAAGGGCTAGAACTAGAACTTTAGGTTTCTCCTAAAGAAGCTAGAACTTTAAGGTTTCTCCCAACCCAAACCATTCCGTCACTTTATGATTCTATGATTATATGATGCAGGGCTATTGTGGTGTGTAATCTACAGCTGGTAAGGATAGATGAAGTCTCTCTCACTTTTCAGATCTGTGACTCACAGAGAGACTCAGTTTTTTCTCAGCCACAGCTTGGCCCACACAAACTGGGGTCCTGCATTGCCCTACATCATACAAACATGGGCACTATAGAAAAAGCACATACTTTGCAAACAAGATATCTCTTTTTCACTGTTTCTTTGCACTGAAATGAGGCAGCGTTGAATTAAGCCAGGTGTAAAGTGTATGTGAAAACCATTAGGCAAAGGCTGCTTTAAACAGTGAGACTTATCATGATAATAAGTGTTAAACTCAGTAGTCAGTAATAACAGGGTCAGCGCCTTGGAGAGCAGCTCATTGCAGAGTGTCAAGAAAAGGGAAAGTGATTAGCTTGAGTTTCCAAGGGAAAATGAGCAGTCCACAAGCTCAGTGTTAGATTGTCTGTAGTCATGTTAAGACTCTTTGTCTCTCTTCCCTTCAGCAGTGGGATCAAACTCCCTGCTTGTGTATGTGCCTTTCCTGTTGCTAAATCCATTTACGCTGGGATTTGCTGGAACGTAGTGAAAACTCAGTGATCTGAGCAGGCAAGAAACCCAGGATGTCCTGAGTTCTCGTGCTAAGGCTTGGCAAAAAATTTGTCTCCTGCCATTTCCTCTTCTCCCTGCAAAGAGTTTAATTCAGTAATTATTCTAAGAAACAAGATCTCTGCATGCTTGGCAAGAGGCCAGAGATTCATCCAAACTTGTGGGCTTGCTTCACTTATGTTCTGGCCAATTGGTGCACTCAGGCTGCACAATGAGTTGCAGATGTAGTGATCTCATGTACTTCATTGGTGAAAAGCACAGAAATGTTTACCCTGTAGTCGAATGTAAATGTAAAAAGATGGTTGCCTGAGACTGCAATCTGAACATCCCAAAACGACACCACACCAACCCTCCCCCAATTTAATCCTTTTCTTTGTTGCCTCATCTCTCCCATCTGTGAAATGGAAACAATTCCACTTCACTTTGTCCTGCTTTGCCCCGAGGAACTGGAATGAGCTAGACCTTTCAAAAGGACTTTGAAGACAGATTATTGTTTTTCATTACTGTGTGCAACACTTCTCACCATGGAGTGATATTTCAGAATAAAGGTACAATTCTGCTCTGCCAAGAAAGTAATGTTAACCTTCCACCAAAAACATCACTTCTTTGTTAGATGAAAATCAGCTGTGTTTGACAGACTGATTTGTAAACTTTGCCAGTGCTGTGTGGTTCTGCATGTCCAGCCTGGACCTGGTGTATTTTATTTATTCCTTTACTTTCTGGGGGGGATTATGTGCTATGACTTTGACCTGGGACATTTCCTTTCTTCAGGAGGATTAAGCTTCAGTTGTTTTTCTGCTAGCAGTGAGTATCATTTGCAGACTAAAAAATATGATTTCCTTCTTTTAAAATGGGTCAGACCCTTTTGGTGTTTTAACCACAAACAATGGAGTTCAGAGAAAAATCCAGAGGCATACGGACTTGGGAGCCTTTGTGGCTTCAGATGCGAAACAGGCCTTTCTAATATGTTCAGTTCCTTGTCAGTTGTGAAAGAAATGTCTAAAGTTTCATAACATCATATCAGTTGTGCAAGCAGCTTGTCCTTTTAAAGTAGGTGCTTAAATCTGCACTTGGTTTTAGTAAAGCTTAGTCTATTTTTATGCCTGAAGAAGTTTCGCTTTCTAGGGGTGGTAAAAGGAAGATAAAGAATTAATTTAAGGGTTGGTTTGTTGTTTTTGTTTTTTTTTTTTAGATAGGAAACACATAACTCCATTTCAGATGTCTGTATCTCATTCAGGGCAATTAAAGATTTCATGTCATTTGATATTCTCTTTGAGAAGCACAGGAATTGGTTGCGAGTTTCTACCCTTGTTGGATTTAAACTCTATTTCATTTTAACCCAGGGGAATTAGTCTGGGTTGAAGTGCATGCATGCATGAATTAAATCACAGCAACATTGCTGTGCCTCTTTTTAGTGCAGAGCTCTCAAAGCTCTTAATCATGTGTTCATTTCTCAGACCTGCCCTGTGATATGGGTACAGTAGCTATATCATTTCCAGAAATACATTTCCATATGCAATAAAGCACACCTCTTCCTTTCTTCTTCTGCAAGGGCTGTAACCTTGAGCGCGCTTCTACCTCCACTATGCAGCCTCCAGCTTGATGTGCTTTGTTTATAGCTCAAGCAGAGGGGTCCAAGTGATGCTGTTGCCTAATAAAGGACGTTTTTAGCTGGTTGAGCAGGAGTAATTCCTGTTTAAATGCTTACGATCCCATTGATTTAATCTGGCACAGTTTCAGCAGGCTAGACGGGTGAATGTCTGCTGCTTACAGTCATCAGTGGCCTTAGGGCTTTCTCCAGTGAGGTGTGAGATGTGGATTTGGGAGACAAAGAGCTTCAACTCGGGCTCATCTGTGCGACTCAGCCTTGTGTAAGAGGTGAGGTTTGCAAGGGAACAGCCTGTGTTTGCAAAGGGGAAAACCTTGCTCAGTTCTTCAAATGAAAGGCAGAGATCCTCATGCTCAGCCTGCATCCATCATGAGCAGTTATTTTTTTTTTTTTTGTAGCACCTTGGTATGCCGCAGGCACAATTAAAAACACGGTACAATTTAGGAGAGGGGGAACAACTCGGCAGAGCTCAGAATTGAAATTAATTGACATCACTCTCCCGTTGCTGGTAAGGACCTTAATGGGTCAGCTCCAGTCCTTCAGCAAAAGCTTCAGCCCATTACATGACAAAGGTGGCTGATAAATCTGGAGCAATGAACACCATGACAGCCGCGGTAGGTCACCTCCTGCAGAAGGGATAACTAAATATTTGTGTATCTTAGGCAGATGGAGGGACAAGCAGCAGAAGCACACGGGGAAGCAGGTAAGTTTGCAATTTCCCGGAGAGGCAGCTCACCTTCACAGACCAGCAGAGCTGGCTTAATGTGGCAACAGCAGCTCTTGCACCAGTTGAAGGAACAGCAAAGCTGCCATGGCAACATCTTCTCCTCAGGGGATCACAGGCGGAATTCTGGCCAAGCCAGACCAAATTTCTCCTGTGCTTTCCACTGGAAAAGTGCCCCTCCAGCTGGCTACAAAAGACAAAATCCAGCCCATAAACTAAAATAGAGTAAATATTAGTTAAACAGTTACAGCTCTCAAGATCTTGCAAGCAGTAGGAGCAACTGTCAAGCAGGGAGACACCTCCTCCAGTGCATGGCATAGCCCAGCCATAGTGTGTCAAGGATGATGATGGTAATGATAGGACTGGCTGAAACCACAGCCTCAAGGAGTGGCTCAAGTGATCCAGTCCAAAACCAGTTCCCACCCAGGTGTCTCAGAGATGAGAAGAGCCACAGAGCACCATAGATGGACAATTTCACTACAGGTTTCTACCTGGTGAAGGTCTTTTCTCCCATGTAGTCCATGAAATGCCGTAGGAAAAAGGTTCAGCAACTTCCCTGGTGGAAATACAAAGAGTGCAGAAAAAGGCTTTGGACTTTTTTTCCCCCTGAAGCTGGTGCTCAGACTTCCTTTTTAATGAAGCCATCATGCACAGCTCAGTTTCATGGGTTCCCCTTTTCTCCAGAACAGCTATGTCTGTATTCATTAATCATTAATTGTTTTGGCTGGAACACAGACCTTCAGAGTGGATGCTCATAGCAGAACACAGCAGAAAAAGGAAGCGATCTTTTCTCTTGTTTAATGCTGCCTCTCAAGAACTACAGGCATTGATTGATGCTTCTTGTGTTTCAGATATTCTCTGTGATGGGAAAAAAGTCATATTCTTCTAAAGTGCCAGTTACATTACATATCAGAAAATATATCTCTTTAATGAACTCAAAGCATCATTTATTTATTTTTTTTTAAGTGTTGCTCTCTGTGTTGTCATATAAAAACAGATAGATGGTATGCATCACATTTTTTTCCCCTCCTAATGTGATTGAGTTATGGCAGTAAAAATTTTCCTTTCTCCCCCCTCTATTCACACAATAAAGTATATCACAGCTGTAGACACAGGGTAATGTACAGGATTGCTCCACCTTAAGTGATTGTTTCTCATGTATCCATAAACATGAATAAATGTGGTAGTCATGGCTGTCAACGATCCTCTGTTTCAACAAGTTGGCCATAATTAAGTATTGTATAAACATAATTGAGAAAATGAGTGTCTTTGAATATCCCTGGAAGTTTTAAATCCTTCAAATTGCAATTACTTTGCTTGTGGCTAATTTTATAAAAGAGGTATTTTATATGGATCTTAATCTTCAAAACAGGGTCTCCAAAGATCAGGCTTCTTTTTAAAAATTTTGGGAATAAATTACTAATGACTTTTCTAATCAATATGCTAATCAATATTCATTCCTTGAATTAAATATATACATATATGTTCTAAAGTTTTACATCTATAGATTTGAAGTCAGGAATTACAGAAATGTTATTCATCTTTTCCAAGGAAAACCTGCTTTGAACCAAGGCAAAAACGGACTATAAGTATTTGGGAACTATTTTAAAGAATGATTGATTTAAGGAACCAGAGCAACTGGAAGAAAAAAGAGCAGACGGTATTTCTAGAAATTCTGAGAGTCTTTATGATTTCAAAAGAGAAGCTTTTGGTTGTGTCAGCATTGGTTTGTTTTTTTTTTTTTATTTTTTATTTACCTTCAGAGACCACAATTATTAGTTTTTTCTTTTTTAAATTGTGGAGATAAATGACCCCATACCTCAGATGTCTCATTTGAGTAATGGGTGTAAAGATACATTTGTACTTTGTGATGTCCTTTGAGATTCTTTGGAAAATGTGATATATGAAGATTAAATATTCTTCTAGCATATATATATATATATATATATATATATATATATATAGGGGGAATAGGGAATGGGGGAATGGATTTCCACATTGCTGTGGAACTGAGAGGAGAGGAATAATTTAACAAAGGAAAAAAATAAAAAAAAGAGATCCAGAATTCTGGGCAAAAAGTCATTGGATGTGATGGATGAAGGTTTATCTGCTCTTTATAGTGACAGATAAGTAATGAGGTTGAACTGCTGTGATATTGTCTGGAAATAGAATAGATGACATTTTTAATAGGCTCCAATTGACTCTTAATAGTTCAGACCATCTGCTGAAACTGTGGAATAATAAAACTAGTGCTTTTATTATGACCTTCTAAAGCACTGAATACTCTGGGAAAGTATGTGGACATTTCTAAATCTATGTTTTGGTTGGACAGTTTGGATAAAAGTATTTTGCAGCGGGTTTGAGGGCCAGGCTCTGTCCTGGTTGTTATAAAAGCAAACCCAGTGAGATTCCAACTCTGCTTGCAGGTACTAAACCACTTCATCATCCATTAAAGCCTGTTCCTTAAAAGCTAAATGTGCTAAAGTACATATAAGAAAAAATGCAATACTAATACTAATTCTAATGATGATACTAATACTAATGCTAATGCTAACACTAATACTAATACAAATAATAATACTAATACTAGTAATAGCACTGCATTTACAAGTAGTAGTGGTAGTAGTATTTGGTAGAATATGGTTGATCAGAGTACTTATATCAATATATTATCCAATGATGGGTGGGGACCATTTATAACAGTATATTCTGCTCTAGACAGGCACCATGATAACACAATCTGTTTAAAGGACAAGTTCTTCAGGAGGAATATTCAGTTTGAAGCAGGAAGAACAATGCACACACATTGCAATAAATATGAGTTGAAGAGAGTTCTGTAAGGCAGAGATAACAGAACTGAAGATGAGGAGAGATTTTTTTATACTTTGAGATATCTCCTGTTCATGTCCATTATGAAATAGCTTAAAATTGGCAGGAACCTTGTTGTGTTACTAGGTGTATTTGGAAGCTGATCATAGAAACATTATCATCATGATATGATTAGCTTTATCTAGCATCTATATATAGCTGTGGGAGCTTTTTATATAGAGATGTTTTCAATGATATCCTTTCACTTTGGCTGTGTTAGATGGAGCTCATGATAATAAAATCCTGGACTAGCCTTTCTGTTATTGTGCAGTGCAATGTGCAATAGGCTCCTCATCCATGATAGTGTAAATAACTGCAATTAAATAAAAAGAATAAACACTTGTGCCAAATGGCTATTTATAGCATGTTTGCGTTCACACAACCCTTTTTTTTTTTTTTTTTTTAAGCAATTTAAGTAACTGCCTTCCTCACTGTCCAGTTTCTATCTGCAAATGCAGGGATTTGTTTGAGATTTGGTGTGATTACTGATTCAGAGGTAAATTTAAGGGAATTCCATCCAAAACCATTTCAGATGATGATGAAACTGGTTGCCAATATATATTGTAATTTGTGTTAAAATATATAATGTAATGCCATGGAGCCCATGTCAGATACCTTTTCTTTTGGAGGTAATATGAAGAGAACAAAAATGTGCTTCTTAGATATTGGAAATCAAGATAAAATTTCTCCAATACATTCAAGTCCTCTTGCAGTAGAAGAGAAACAAGGTGTGACTGGAGGTGTCAAAATGTTAATTGAAATTCAGTGCTTAAAATATGTTGTTATAATTCAGGTAAGAGGACATCTGCTCCCACTTACTCTTCAGACCTGAGTCAGTTACATGCCTTATCTTCCCTCTAGTTTGTCTGTTTCTGAAGGGTTTGTAGCAATATTTATTTTAAAAGATGCTGAGACAATTATTTATTAATATTTGCGCTCTCCTTTCAGGTCCCTGGGAAGCTGGGGTGTGCAAAGACATTTGTCTTATTAAAGCAGGTCCTAGTTGAGCACAAAAATGAAGCAATGCTTCTGCTAGATGGGTGGAAGTTTGTACAAAGGTCTTAAATTTTGAGAGGAAAAAAAGGCTGGACCACTTGGCCTTCAGACTTGGCAATCTGAAACTGTCTCTGCACTTCCAGAGAGAAAGTATAACAACCTCTTCAAGACAGCAAACAGAAACAAAATATTACCCAAGTGGTTTTTTTTGATCTTTTTTTTTTTTTTTTTTTTTTTTCAGCAATAGTGGTCAGTCACTAAAAGAAGGGGCCAGTAGAAGTGAAGAATTCTTCATCTTTTTATGTCTTCAAAATTGAAGGCCTCTCTGGAAGAAATGTTTAGACAAAAATTATTGGGCTCAACAAAAGAGGAGCTGGGTAAAAATTAAAGCTCTATGATATATAAAAGATAGATGATCTACTAGTGCCTCTACATGCGTGATTCATTTCACACAGCTTTAGATGTCTGAAGTTAGATACCTAAGTTTGAACTGGTCACCCTGGGCTCCCTTTTCAGTCAACAGTAAGAAATAGGTATCTCCAAGGAGTAATCCATTTGACCTGCCTTGGATGCTTGTTTGAGTGGGATGCAAATTATTCTCTGGGGTACCTGTTCCTCCTCATTGACTATCAAGGAAGCCTGTGGTGATTTGTTCACATCCCAGCATCTCATTTTCAGATGCCCAAGGAAAGACACATCTGTCTGTGGGACACCTAGGAGTTTTGGAACAGCAGCCCTTCATTAATAGGGCAAAGGCCTGTTTTGTGCAAAGGATGCCTTGCATCCTTTATGAATCTTCTTGGTGAGTTTTTTTTCCTGTGTTGTTGAAACATTCAGTGTTTTGAAAGGAGGACCTAAGAACATTCCTCTCATTTCTTCAGGGGCAGAGATGTTGGTAAGGGCAGGCCAAATGCTATTGTTACTCTGGTATATAATACCAGCAGTCTCAGATCTTAGTGGAATTACCATGCTTTACGTCTTAAGAACAAAAGCAGAAAGTAAACATTTAGGAAGGATTAATCCAACTGCCACAGCAATTTGGTTCTTTCTGTTCATCAGATGGTAAAGGGCAGTTCTGGAAAGAATGTTATATATTACAGAGCATTCTTAAAGCAAAGACTCTTGGGAAAATCCTTGTTGAGCATGTGGAGACAGTGTTAAAAACACTTTCATCTTTCATTTTTCCTGTCCTGTAGCCTTTCTGGCGCTGCTCCAAATTCACTTCATCACTTGGTGTTACTTGGTTTAGACCTGTGCCCTCTTGTGTATCCTGCTAATACTGGATTCCTGTGTAGTGTATCCAAATTCCTCAAGTCTAACCCTGTCACTCAAGATGATGAATCTGTCATCACGCTGGAGGTGTGCTCCGAGCTGCTCGGAGCTGTGCACAGTCTACATCTGAGGGGAGCAACTGTGATGCTCAACATAGGGGCTTAGCCATCCTAAACACCCTCCCTCATCACAGGAAGGGGGGAATGATTCCAGGAGGCTCCACAGCACAGGGAAGTCTGTTCTCTTTCTGTGGACTGCAGGGAGGAGATGTGTCCTAGACACTTTAGCCATGCCTGTAATTCAAGAAGGATTCAACTGTTGGTGTTGGCTGATCTTGGATCACGTATTAGCTAGGAAGCTTTGCAGTGCATCAGTGAGTAGACAGAGGATTCCTGAGGTAGAGGGATTTTATCACTCTTTATATAATTGCAGAGAAGTCAGGTATGACCATACAGCAAGCCTTGATCCCTGCCAGTTGTCCCTGTTATACTCAGGTCTGTTTTCCTGCTCTGTTTTCTTCCTGGATAGTTACTCTTAAGTAAGAGCAGCTTCTGCTGCCCATCTAAGCAATGGCAGAGCGAGCCTGGCATATCTAGTGGTTTGGATTAATCAGTGTTTCAGAATCTCTGTGAAGCAGAGGGGCTGTTTGGACATGTGTGGCTGCAGACACCATGCCCAGATTGGGTCTCTGCACTGCTGATCCCAAAGATAGCAGCCTGCTGTCTCTATCACTGTGCATGCACAGCCTGATGTGCAGAGCAGGAATGGTGCAACCAGATGGCATGAGAAGGATTGGGACTGTCACCATCAAGGCAGCTCTTTTCTGAATCCTCACCAATGCAATTTGTAGGTTCCCATGGTAGTGTACCACAGGCTGTTTAGCCATTCCTGTGCCACAGAGAAATCCAACCCCTTCTCATTATGGGGCAAGTGACACTCCAGCCACATCCAGCTATTTCTGACATTGTGCTATCTGTGTTGCCTCAGCCCGTGGTGAGTTTTCTGCGTGCTGCACCAGCAGTCCCAGGGTGCCCAAGTTAATAGTGTGGTTGAGGTGAGTGTGAACCTGCTGCTTCCTCAGAGGCACAGACCTTGTGGTGAGGGGTTTTCTGATCAAAGGTTGCCTGGAGGAAATTCACTGTACACTGACCTCAGCTGTGGGTGCAGAGAAAACTTAGCGCTTTTGGAGCTCATGCATGCTTTCAGCTTGTAAAAACTCACTGGCCCCTTAAGAAGAGACCCCTTAGTGCAGTTTTCCCTCCTGTGTGACACCCTCCTGCTGATGCCAACGGGAGCTTCACTGGCACAACAGGTACACAGAGTCCCTAGGGAGTCTCTCCAGAAGGAAATAAACAGCTGTAGCTCTTAGGATGACCTGTGAAACCTTGGTTCTGAAGAGGCATGTTTTTTTTCCCACTTTGCCAGATCTCAGTGTGGTCATATTGATTGTGGGTAGTGCAGAAATCTCTTTATAACTGAAAATGATAAAATTTAAGGGTTTGTTTGTTTGTTTATTTGTTTGTTTGTTCGTTTTCCCAGAAAAGTTTTGTTTTTTGGTGTTTCTTTTGTTTTTAAATTGGGATCATTCATGTTTCTTGTCACTGAGATTGTACCCTTCTTCCAACAGTAGGGGAAATTGGAAAAAGTTGATGAGCTCCATTAGCTGTCTTGAGGATATGAAAAAATCAATACATTCAAGGAGCAGTTCAAGAAGTTGATGCTTTTGAATCATAGAGTCACTGGATTGTTTAGGCTGACCCTTAAGTTCATCAAGTTCAACCACAAACCACTGCCAGGTCCCTCAGAACCACATCTGCACATGTTGGAGGCACCAACATCCTCATGGAGGTTGCACCACCACTCAGACTTCCTCACCACTTCAGATGGTCCCTCATTGCTCAGTGCTTCTCTGACCCGAGAGCATCATCCCTACTTTGGGGAACCTCTTCTAAGAGGTAAATAGCAGCCTTTATCCCACGATGGTGCATCTGTCTGTGAACCACAGAGACGCCTCCAGAGATGCAGAACGTTTTCCATATTCCTGGAGATGCTTAACCCTGTCTCAAAGTTCTCAGCTGACTGCCTTATGTCCAAGGCCTCTGCTGCACCTGGGAGACAGAGCCAGGGCAGTGTCAGAGAATTTTATTTCACCACTAAATGAATGGGTTCATGCTCAGAGAGTTAATGTTTATTATAAGCATGTGAGGACCTAAACCTCTTTGCGTTATTGATTATGAGAGCTTGAATGCAATAAGAACTGGTTTTCATTCACTCAGGAAAGCTTCCTAGATACTAATACTGAGTAAATGAGCTGTTGTTTTTTAACTCTTGAGATTTAGATCATAGGAACTGTTACACTAGTCAAAGTCTTATAATTGTCTTATTGCAAGTTTCCAGTTACTGACTGTAGCCAACTCCAGATGCTTCAAAGGAACATGCAAGAAACCACGTAGTGGACAATAATAATAAACATAATTTGATCACAAGAAAAATAGCTTTTATCCACTGTCTTTTCTCAGTGTTTGGCTTATACCCTGAGACATGACAGTTTATATTTTATTATATATACATATTTTAAAGTGACAGTAGTTTTCAAAAGAAGGGATTGGAATATTGGAGGTCTGAATGAGATTTCAGCATTACTCCCTCACAGGAAGGTTCACACAAACCAAATGACACATTTGTCATCATTTGACAACAAATGTGTCATCATTTTCATAATTTCCAAGAATGCTTCCATTTCCACAGCTAGATACCACCAGAGACCTTAACACCGATGAGGTATCTGGGATCTAGGAACTAGAACTATTACAAAAGGGCAAGGGAAGGTTACATGAAAAATCAGATTTGTATCTTGAGTAGGAGCAATTATTAAAAGAAGTGATTACGATAGAGAGAAGTTAAACCAATGCAAGGGAACACAATGTGCTGTTGTCTTTTTTGGATTGTGTACTCCAGGCACTTGGCAGTGCGTGTGTGTGAACTGATGGGTGTGCAATCAATTTGGCTGTTTTCCCCATGCAGTCCCTTCGGTGCAAACCCTCCACTTATTTGCATGGATCCTTCAGTCAGCGCAGAGAGACGTGCACTAAAAACAAGACAAAAATTCCCCAGGCAGCCACTTCAGATCACACTATGCTCTGTTATTATTTTAAAAAGAGGAACACAGAAGTACAAACGGAAAGTCCTTGTTCTGTTCATCTTCCTGCAGACGACTCAAGAAGGTCTTTTTGTCCTTCCTTTGCAAAGAGTGAGTTAGGAAATGAATGACATCTGAAGGCAAGAGCTGGGTTGCTCAACCCAGATTTCATCTGAAGGTCACCTTGCCATTCTCTGTGGTTCAGAGATGTTTTTATTATTCATCTTTTAACCTTAGGGGTGATTTTTTGTTATTTCTTTAATTTTTTTCTTTCTTCTCCCCCCTTCCCCCCCACCCCCCCGAACTTAAGCTAAATGACAAGTTATGAAACTTTGTGGTTTTCTTGTTCTTAACGTGAGTATTGAAAAATGATAATCTGCTGAGCGCATGTGACGGAGCACTCCCTCCTCCCGCTCCCGGCTCCCTCCCTGTCAGCTGCTGTGGCTCTTCATCGTGTTTAACCGCTCCCAGCTTTCAGAACATATTGGTTTCCGTTCTCAGACCTTCTTTGTCTCCTCCTGCAGCTGTTTGTTTTGCAGCGTGGTCAGTGTTTATGGGGTAGATCAAACCCCACTTCTAAACTCTCACTTCGACTCTTCCCTCTCCATGCTCTGCAAAGGTCACGGAGCAGCCAGGGGTTCTGTGCTCACACTGGGAGGCACCATGGGGAGAAAGGGAAACCATTAATAAAAGGCAAATGGGGCAGAGTGGCAGCAGGCTCTGATGTTTCCCCCAGTCAGAGAGGTCTCTCAGTCAGGAGATTCAAAACTGAGCCTTGAAGATCTTTTGGCATGTGTTTAGAGAGACAGTGGATAAATGGTGTGGCATGGTCACAAGCACTCATTAGAAGTGGGAAGGCACCAAGCAAGCCTTCAAGCCTCTCTTTTTGGTTTAGGGGTTCTTTTGCCTGATTTTAATGAGCTAGTATCCGGTTCGAGGAAGACAAACAGTCCTTCCATAAAGTCTGTAGTATCAGACTTCTGCTGTGAATCAGCACTCAGGTACCACATGTGAGGGGATACCCTCAGTCTTCTGTAGTGGTACACCAGAAAGATAATATTTGTCTCTATAAATCACAGAATCATTTAGGTTGGGAAAAAAACAAACAAGCAAACAAACAAGATCATTGAGTCCAACCTTCAAATCTTATTCTGGGCAAGGAACTGCAAGTTCAAAATGCAAATAAACTTCTGTGAAGTAAGATTTTGAATGACAGTAGTTCTAGATGGTCAAAAACAAGTTTAGGAGCCTGTGCAAAGCACAAAGTGTAAGCCTTAATTTAGAGTTTCCCAGATTAGATTTCTTCCCACTCCTGCATAGTGTGTGCACCTAGAGAAAGGATACAGCACAGCAGCTGCCAGGGTAGTATCAAATAGAAAATGCTTCTGTGCCAGCATGGATTTAATGTAGTTTCCCTTGGAATATTCCATTGTAAATCCACCAGGTCCTGCAGAATACACTGGTGGAGAGTTAAATACCTGTTTCCTATAAACATTAGTTTCTGCATGAAACACAATGACTTTATAGGTTTATTTTTTGTTCCTTCTTATGGAAACTCCTGAGTGGGAGTGGGCCTTGTGTACTGCATTTCAGGTAAGAAATGTGCTCATAGTCCTTCTTTGAAACTGCAGTTACTAAATATCCCTTATAATTATTTATATATTTAATCTGAAATATTGCTGGAGTGTTCTTCCATTTTAAGAATGGTTTCTAAATGCTGTCTAGCAGTTTACACTCCAAGACAGGAAATTTATATAGGGAACAAAAGAATAAGTGCTTTTTGTAGTTTATAAGGTGCTACAAACTCTAATAAAGTAGAAGAGAAATGTTAAATATTCATTATACTGTTACAACTCTCCCGGTTAATGGCAAAAGATACCAAAATTATTTCATTCAGTAGTGTTTTGGATTTATGCCTGCAGTCTGTCATTTCAACATTGTCAAAAGCTGTGTAGCAACTCTGGTTCTTATGCAGTAGTTACTCAATATTATAAATCTTTACAGGAAAGAAAGAAATATAAGTCCATATATGCTCATTTCAGGCCCTTGTAGGATTTAAAAAAAATAAAAAATAAAATAATGCAAATAGAAGTTAAGACAGGGAATAACACCATTGGTATTTATAAAATACTGCCTCTCTTGGCCTTGGTCTATAGTTTGCACTTTCAGGCAGTACTGCTCCCTTCTGATTATTTTATATTCTGTATGATCTACAATAAAGAGTTGTGCCATCAAAAAACATGACACTATGCATGCCAAGAGCCCAGGTACTCCCATTAGAATAAGTGTGACAGCAAAAGACATGAAATATGGGCATCTAATGAACTGGCTAAACCCACTGAATATTCCTAAAGAAGCAAACAAAGAGAAAACAAAGCACCCTCCCCCCTCTAAATAAAACTAAAATCTCTATCAGTAGTCCTGAGAGATAAAGTCTTATCCTAAAAACTGCTCTCACTGTAACCCAGTCCATGAATCACAGCACTTAAGCCTGAAGAGTCACATTCCATGTTGACACAGACCTTCAGTAGTCCCATTAAATGTAATGGGGTTGCACAAGATGTAAATCACTGTAAAATATGAACCCTGATCTAATTTCTTTCTCTAAGATGAATTACTTCAAAGCCGCTGTTTCTTATTTCCTTCTCCTCTAAAATCCTAGAGCAACAGAATTTTTGAGGTGAAATTATTTTAACTATCAGTACTCTTGAAAGAAAAGCTGCTGTTGGCTCTGTGGTGCACTTTGAAATTTTACTTTAAAACACAGGAAGAGATTTTTGGTTTGACACTCTGCATCAGCTGTGGGGTTTATTGGACAACACACTCATGGCTGGGATTGCTTTGGCAGGAACTAAACAGGCAAGTACAATTTATGTCTCCATATATTGGAGCAAACTGGGAAATAATGTATGTGTTGTGGTGAAGACCTAGTGGTCCGTTGCATTATTTCTATGGTAATTAGGAGGCAAATGACCCTTCTGATGACAAAATTGAATTATGCTTGTGAATATTTAGTAGGGACCATTGTACCTATTGCAAGAGGATGACTTGAATGGCCTGAAAGGTCTCTCCAAATGTGGTATTTATGACTTGGTGAGTGGTAGATTTCAAGCCACTACAAAAAAAGGATAACACCAATAGCTGGAACAACCTGTATACATGTCTCTGTATGACAAATAGAAAATAAATACAGTAAATCTACTTTATCTGCTGTTCCTAAGGAGACATCCTTGTATCCAGTAACAAGCATTTAAAAAAACCCAAAAACCAAAAAAAACCCAGACAAAAAAAACCAACCACCAAACAAAAAGAAAACAAGCAAACAAACATACCAAACTTCAGACACTGACCTTCTTATTTGTACATTGCAATGAGTAACATTCTGCCTTGTGAAAAGGAGATTTTTTTCAACCATATTACACTGTAACAGAGCTTATCATTTTAAAATGAATCTCAAAGGGGTTTTGAAACACCACATAAAGGGTAAGCTACAAAGTATCTATAAAGTGTGTTTATAGGTATTATGGCAGGGGTTTTTCTATGCAGAAAGTTGCCCTGGGTCACCACTTGAAGGCATTCAATGTTGGACCATCACATTTTTCCTTACTGAGACCCTCAATAAATGTCCACATGAAAAGTGAGGCACCTGATATTATGGGGATGGTGGGTCAGATATCCCTGTACTACTCAAAAAACTCTAAATGTCCTTAGAACTGTTTAAAACAATCCCAAAATAGTTCATCTATAACAGAGGTGGATAATCAGAATATGGGTGGTGGGTGGTGATGGCTTACAGATTTCATCAGTATGTATTTGGGATGACTTGCATAACTGATTCATGGCCTCATCACCCATGATTAATGTGCTATAAAGTTACAGGAATTAAAACCTCTCACTGGCACTTGGTGAAGCTGGGGCCTTGCAGAAAAGAGCAGTATGTGAGCATGTAATTAAAGCCTGTACCATTAATCTGTTTGCAGAAATGGACTGAGTTGAGGCCACGCTCACAAACTCATCACAAAGTCATGATACTTTTCAGGTTCCTGTCTTTGCTATGTGTAATGTTTTTATGACAGGCTTTTAAGTAATTTATTATATATAATTATTATAATGTTCTGTAAACCAGTGTGTTTACTTAAAAGTTCACTTGCATAAAAATTTGGGGAAATAGTGATAGATAATGCACAGTTCTTTCTGTATGCTGTTTTTCTCTTCTAATATAAGTGGTGCAACTTCAGCTACTTTTATAATGCTTTTTCCTTTAGTCCTTGGTTGCAAGGGGTTAAAGCAGTTAATTATGTGTATCTCTGCTGAATTCTATCAGAAAAGACCTGGACTAAACCTGATCCCTGTTGTGGTGGGCACTGTGAGAGACAGGTCTTGCTCCTCAGAGCTTACAGGCAAAAGCAAAAACAGAGGTGTGCAGCAAGAGAGAGGAAGGATTATTATTTCTGTCCTTTTTGGGCAGAAAGGCACAGAATTTGTGACAACATTCTGCAAAATTCTGTCTTCTTCGGGGAACGGATTTTTTCCTTGTAGTCCAGCTATAGTCCATGGACAACCAGAGCACAAATTAGATTTTGTATTGGCCTAATCATCACCATAAGTCTCTTTTTTCTCTCTTACCAGCCACTGAAATGTCTCTGGATGACCATTGACTGTGTTCCTGGACCAGGCATTTGTCTACTAGGGAGTGAGCCCAGCTCCTATTAAATCCATTTCTAAATGCTTAAGCAGGAGATGATCTCTTCTGGTGTTTTGGCTGCTAATGATAAAGTTCCCTGCTCAAAGTCAAAGAGGGTACAAGAGAATAAGAGGAAACAAGAGGTTTTCTAAATACCTATCCAGTGTCTTAATCACAAAATCTTCTTTCCTCTGAATAAGCTTTTACTTATCCTTTGGGCTTGATTTTCCAGTAGGTTAAATAAGCTCCTTTATCAATACTTAAACAGGGCTTGCCAGCAGTAGATCCACTCTGGCAGAGAGCAACAGTTCACTTATTTTTAATGGAGATACCTTCATTTTCCCTTGACAGGGAGGGTGATAGCTAACATACAACTATTTTTAAACTTTCCAGCATTTAAAGTATTGCAAGCACATGAGAGTAGGTGGGGAGGGGACAATGGCAGTGAGAACAAAGCAGCACGCTGGCTCACAGTCAAGAGCCCCTTCTCTGATTTCAGATAGATCCAGAGGACTGCCCCACCATAGCTGGAAGAAAGGCTAATCCCTGGGATCATTATATTCACAATCCTGCCTTGTGATCTTTATAAATCTCCCCCTGAACACAGAGGATGAGCATCCTAGTGGGATTGTCAAAACACCTTTTTGTACGAATCCTGGGTTCAAAAGGAAAAAGAGCACTGTAAAGTGCCCACAAAGAAGCAACCATCTGAAGGTTTGCCTTATGAAAGCTTAATTTACATCCTACACTTTTGATTTTGTTTTTTTTTTAATTTTTTCCCCTCACAAATGCTGTTTTAATGGTTCATGTTTTAAATGCACACTGTTTAATTATTTATGCATCTTGAGCTGTACTCTCTGTGTTTGGAACTTTTGCTGTGGCACTAACCTTTTTATTTCACACCACTTAAAGCTTATCCTGCTCTGTGTACAAAACAGCCTCTAAAGGTCCCCTGGAGAATGCACACAGAAAGCGTGTAAGGATTGTTTAAGGGTGTATGTTTGAGATGGCTTATTTGCTTGATTACTTTCACTGGTGAGTCAGGGAGTGTGGCAAACCCATCAGCATTCCTGCTGAAAGTGGTTTCAGACCCCAGAATTGAATTTTGCCCTGTGATAATGTTAATTATACCTTCAAAAAAAGTATCTTCTGATGGGTTTGCCAATGAACATGTCCCAAAGAATTATGAATAGATAGGAGTGATTTTAAAAGCACTTGAAGTTAAATAAGAAACTAGGGAGAGAAGAATTACATGGATGTCCCATCCCTGGAAGTGTTCAAGGCCAGGTTGGGTAGAGATCTGAGCAACTTGGTCTAGTGGATGCTGTCTCTGCCCATGGCAGGGGACTGGAAATGAGTTTTAAGGTCCCTTCCAAGCCAAACCAGTCTGTGATTCTGTTAATCTTAGATTCTAGCTACAGGCTTGATAATGCAAACATATATCAAAAATATATGCAAACATATATAACCTCCTGGAGTAATGTGCCTACATTTCTAATGCAAGGAAGTTGAGGAATGAGACTCTTATAAGCGCTTACCTCTGCTTGAGACTTTGTAAATGTGAACTCATACACATGCTGAAGGACAGCTCAGCGCAGTTACCAAAAATCACTCTTGCTCAGCATCCTTGGTTTTGGCCATTCTGACCACGAGAGATTTCTCAAACCTGTGTCAGAGTAATCTTGTTTCCACTATATACAGTAAAATTCTGCAATGGGATTAAAATAAGATTCTCCAGGAATACTGTTGAAACATAGGAGGGAAGAATGGGGAAGATGTAGATAGATAACTTTTACGTCTCTCTTCCTATCATTACACAATTGGTCTCTGTAGTACTGTCTCCATTCTCTAATAATTTTTCTAGCCTTAACTGTTCAAAAAGTGGGTTTCCCATTGCATTTGTGGGCTGCCCTATAACTTAATACATCTTGCTGTCAGCAGCTTCTAATATTAAGTATGAACTTCCTTTTATTTCGTTCCTTTTCTCCTATCTGCATTGTGAAGAATCAGCTGTCTCTGTAGATGTTGATAGCACAGACTTGGGACTGAAAAAGAGGATTTTGCTCAGCCTTTTGGCATTCAGTGGGCTCTGTTTTACTATGGAGATTGCACTGATGTTATTGATTGCACTTGCACTTGAATATAAAGATTAGCTTAAGGAAGGATAGATGCCTTCAGAGTTCAGTTCTGGCCTCCTGGGGAGGGAAAATTTCTAGATCAAGCCAAAATTGACTTTATCTGAGAGTGTATTGCAATCAGACATTGTCCCTTTTCCATCTGCAAAGCAATCTGCAGAATCTGGGCAAGTTTTCTCCAAGGGAGATGTTACGGCCTACTGCGAAATAACTCTTCATTTTCCAAAACACTCTTGTAGTTCAATCTTTTCCCATACATGGAGTCTCCTCTCTACAGCACACGGCAGTAATGATACCCATGCTGTATATAGTGTTTGTGGGAGATTTTTAAGGCTTTTCTTGTGGTATTTTTTTGGATTTTTTTTTTTTGGGGGGGGGGGGGTTTTTTTTGGT
>CM031878.1:2432420-2532512 GCA_018697195.1 Certhia americana | reverse complement strand
TTTTTTTTTTTTTTTTTTTTTTTTTTTTTTTTTGGTTGTTTTTTTGGGGGTTTTTTTTAGTTTCTTTTACAAGAAAATGGGATCAGACACTTTGAAAGCCCTGGTGTTTATTCCAGGAGAAATCCATCCAAGACAAGTGAACCGTCAACACCTACTTCTCAATAAACAACTGTCAGGGTTTTGAGTAAATGAGGGCTGTGTATGTGGGTGTGTGTGTCTGTTGGTTATTTAATTGCTCCATGAGTCTCCCTGTATCCCTAGTAACCTTTGTGTTTTCATTTGAGTTACACCAAAGCTCTGCAGCGATATTCCCCAATCCGTTGCTGCTCCCAAGACAGGATTGTTAGAAAGCAGCCTGGCTCTATTTGCCTCTCATGTTACTGTAGCGTGGGCAGAAAATTTAAACAGGCACCTATGACCCTTCCTGCGTGCTGCAGAAAGGATTTTGTGCTGCTCTGATGTCTCAGGGGCTCCCTCACTAACACCTGTGTTAAGCCTTGCTCTCCTGAAGGGGACACACTTTAAATCTTTACTATCAGGATAAATCAGTTGGAAGAGAAAAAAAAAAAAAAAGCTCTTTTCTTCAGTTCACTGAAAAAATGAAAAGGCACTATTGCATTAGCTCTTGTTGCTTGCCCAACAAATAAGCTGGTGGAGCACACACTTTAGGTAAACCTTGCAACTTGCCTACTGCTTTCCTAACCTGTCAGTGGGGGAGAGATTTCTCATCTATGTCCTTAGGTTGGTGCCCTAATAGGACTGGAAATCAAATCACTGGAGCTTAAACTGGGTGACCTGCCCCCTTACTTCATGGGAAACTTTCTTTTTTTTTAGCAGTTAGACACGGTCTCTGGATGAGGTGGTGAGCTAAGATGGTCAACATTTAATGAGTTTCATCTAAAGTTTTTCTCTTTTAATTCTTCCAGTTCTGTTCTTCCAGTCTGTTTGCTTTGGGGGAATTGTGCAGATATACTTACTTCAGTAGAGCCTCCTCCAGAATGGGAAAACACACTCTCTGAAACATCTTCGTTACTAAAATCATGACTTATATAATGTTAGTAGAAGACTGTGCCAAATTTGTGGTTAAGTGTTGCCCAATAATTACACTAAGGGAAACTGTCCCTGGACTCATAAAAGGCCAGAGAATGCTGGAGTCAGAGGCAGATACAAGAACACAAAAATGATCTCCAAAATCCTAGATCAGTTAGATCATGTTGACTACCTCAGTTCTGAGAATTTTTCCATGTAAAATAGAAAGAAGAGAGAAGAATGATAAATTGATGATGGAAAGAAAGAGGATGTGTTGGTTCCCTAAAGGATGCCCAAGCAAGGGCTAAGACTTGGTCCAGCACCAACGTGGTCAAAATCTACTGATCACATGTGTGGGGGGACTCCTGCTCCCCATGCCCAGATATCTGACACCAGGCCCTGTGCTCTTCCTAAAACTTTTCATAGTGAAAAGTTGTTTCTTTCCCCCTCTGCTGAGCCCATAAACCTAGGGAAGAGGGACCAAGAGCTGAAAATATGTCTACAGCAGACAATACCTCAAACCACATTTAATCTCAGCAGAGGAAAGCCTATCTAATCTCACAGCTCTCATCTGCGCTTGTGTTAGAGGACTGAGTAATGAACTGCTCATTAAAGGTGTGGTGATGGGATGAGGCCTCTCTGAAAGCACCACAAATAGGTCAGAGATGCTCTTGTGGGAAATAACTACTGAAGAAGCAGAAGGAAAGCGAGCCCAGAGGCACGTGGTGATGCTGCTCTGTGGGCAGCAGGGAGTGTTTGAGTTACATTCTTCCTGTGGTCAGCTGTCCTACTCTGTGCTTATCTGCATATCCATAATTGAAGATTTTACTGATGAGTAAACCTCAAAACACCAAGTGAAGGTTTGAACAAGACAGAAGTGTGGTCATCTGATCAGCATGACCAGCTTGAACCGTGGTAACAGATTTGTTCTATTTCCAGGTGCCTGTTTGTGCAACGTGGCATTTTCAGAGGGGCTACAAGGAAATGTAACATCTTGCGAAAAAAAAAAAAAAAAGACTGTGTTTAAATTCAATTGTGTGTATAACTGTTGTTTGGATTACTTTTCAAAATACTTCCTTGTCTAGTAGCAGTGACGAAAGGCAAAGAGACTGAGCTGTATCAAGTATTATCTCTGCTGTTCCATGGTTTGTCTCAAGAAAAGAAAATGAGAGGACCAATGACCAATTCATATTAAGACTTTGTGATATTACTAGTTGATGGTGATGAATGAAAAATTCTTTGCTTCAGACAGGAAGGATGACATCAGACAACTCCATAGTAAACCACAATTTTAATCAAAATGTGCTTTCAAAAAACTTCAAGAATCTCTATGCAAAAAAAAACCAAAAACAAAACCAACCAAACAAACAAAAAAAAAAACTTCAATCCTTTTCCATAAACAGGTTGGGCCTCAGTACATTTTATTGTTCAGGTAATGCTTCCTAAAGACTTTTTTAAGGGCATAGTTCTTTTGAGTCTGACAAGGAGCAGCAGGAAAGGGATTAAGTCTATTACAAGACTATGAGATCAGTTGGGCAATCTGCATCCTTCCATTGGATGACTAGTTGGGGTGCCTAAATTAACTTCTCAGGTGACCTAGATAGCCAGCAGAATGAGTTAGCACTCCTGATGACATCTCTGGAGGCTTCATGGGCTGTAGAGGGAAGCCAAGCTCCTAGACCAGGTGTTGGTGACAATTTGGTGGCAGAGCCACTCTGAGAATTCTCTGCTCCAACTGCAGATAATGAGATGCAGAGATGAGCTGCTTTTCCAAGCTTTTCTACAGATGGGGCTGGAGGGCCAACTCCTGCAACTATTAACAAGTTCCATTCCAAACCTGACCACAGTCAAGCATCATTCCATACCTGGCCAGGATACTCCAAATTCATCTTAGTAACAAACTCAGTCATGTGGAGAGAACTTAGATTTGAATGCAAACCTGAATTTCTTATTTTTCTTCTAACTCTAGGATTTACTTTCTGCTGTTCCTGAGTAAAAAGTCTGTTTCTAGAGGGAAGGAGCCCGTAAAGCATGAAGTCTTTTCTTTAATCACAGCCTTTCCTCCATCTCTCTCAAAGCAAAGCCCTGGTGAGCAGCAGACAGCCCTGCTGAGCTGAAGCCTCTATCTGAGGTGACCCCTCCTTTTCATACAGGAGATGCACAACAAGTCTGCAAGGGAAGAAAACCTAATTATATTACACAGGTTCTAATTTAAGTTGCTTCACATTGCTGGGAGATTGAGCATAAGAAACACAAGGTCACTTTTTGCCTGCCACAGTATCTTCTGCTTGGTGAGAAGATGATAGACCTGGTGTGATTACCTGAAGGGTGGGTGACTGGGGAATCTTCCCCAGGTTCCATTATGTGAGACTAAAACCCATTCTTTAAAATTAGATGCCCACCAACACACTTATTTACATGCAGACACCATGGCAGGTAGAGAATTGCTAGCATGCTGCAACAGCAGGTGCATTTGCACAAAGCTAAAAGTCTTTAAAAAGAGCACTCTTGTGGGTTTGCAACACAGAAATCATAGTCCTGTAGGTATGAGACTTCCTGGAATCCCAGCTGAGAGGTTGTAAAAAGGTGCTGCTGTGCTGAAACACAGATCCATGCTATTCCTCCTTTGGCAAACAGGGATTCCAGCTGTGTCTGTAATAGGCACTTTAGATGGCACGTTCAGGCTCATACAGCAAGGTATTTGTTTGCACTCCAGACGGATATTCATTTATTCAAAGTCATGTTCATCTAGATTGTAGAATGCCTTGGAAATGTGAACTTGTGGCCTTGGTTATGGGAACCTTCATGGTCATCAGCAAAAATGAGTATGAAGAATACTCACTAAATTCTCCCTTTTGCACTGGTCAAGGAATACGAAATACCTTGGTCAAATCACTGAGCCTTAGTAATTGCATCTGTAGAGGGTAATGACTGCTACTTCTTTCATGAAGTGCTTTGGGATTTATTTAAGATTGATTTTAGGTACCAACCAGGTGTTTTTGCTTTGTGTGAATGATGCAGAGGTGTAACAAACTTTTGTTACTTGTTTTCTCATTGGTTTGTAGCCCTCTGCTCTGCATAAACATACTAAAACACTGAATTTCTCACAGAAGTAATATTTTTACAAAATGTAGATCTATGGTTCTATATAGAGAATGGCATGCAAATCAATAGGAAAAAAAATGCATGTTCAGGATATATTTAGTAGCAGATGCCACCAGATGGGAATATAGATGATGAGGAAACTAGAAACTTAATTTTTAAATCTACTGCTGCAGTCCATCCACCTGAGTGTTTGTCAGTCAATTTTTTTCTGCCATGCCTCTTGTACAGAAACCTAGCACAACACTGCCTTCTTTTTAAATATTCCCTTTGTCAGTAAAAGTAAATGCAAAAAAATGTTACATGTGGAGAAAGGAGTGTCAGGAAGCTCTATTTCTCTTCTCTCTTCATCTCTGGAGGTATTATACATGCAAGAAAGCTGCCACCCTCAATTATGCCTTACCAATTCCAGAAGAAAAAAAAGGGGGCAAAAAAATTTTACTGTAATAAATCTCATGACCTCTAGTCAGGGAATAAGCGAATTCTCAGATATCCATAACAAGCTGAGCAAGTCTGCAGCAGCAGAAATTACAAGTGCTGCACACTGAACTAAATTCTCTGGCACTTTAAAGTGCACATTTCCCAGCTTTGCCCTTTCCACAGTATTCCACAGGGGCCACCCATAGCAACTGCTGATAAGGTCGTGTGCAGGATGGGTGATGAATCTGCCCTGATTTCATAAGGCTGTTGTGTCTGGTACCAGAAAATGGATATCTGTGTATCCTTGAGAGAAATCTTTAAAGGGGGATTATGCAGAACTGAGTGTATTGTCTAGTGGAAAACAAAACAAAGGGGGAAAAAAACAGAGGAGAAAAAAATAATAACTACTGAGTATTAAGTAAATACTTAGATTAAAATACTTTTTTCTAAGGATGTTTAAAAGTCACTTAATAGTTTTTGCAACACTGACTCCAACATATGCATCTTTTTGTACAGTGGTTTGGGATTTAGCTTTTGCTCTTTTTTTTCCTCCCATACCCAAAAAATCTCCCCAAAATACCCTTCAGAACATCAGCTGTGACATTTGGATTGAGACAGAGGTCTCCAACTGTTCAGAGCTCTGCATTTGGGCTCCTGTTTTGAGATTGTGATGCAGCTTACAGAACAGCAGAGAAATTTAAACTAGAAAAGGCCAGATCAATATGTTCTTCTATATTTAAAATCTGGGGGGAAGGGGGAAGGAGGGGGGGAGAAGAAAAAACCAAAAAAACCCCAAAGAAATAAAAGCAGCCCAATGTCTTAAATTGACTCCAGGGTTCTTCAGTCTTCAAATCCAGGATGTTTTAGGTTTGCAGTGTTTTAGAGACAACTTTTAGGCTTGGATCCAGATCAGATAATACTTAGTGCCTCCTTTTAAAACTCAGAGCCAAATCTCAGCTATTTTGCGAGGACAGGGTCAGTCTGGAGGAATATTTCACACAAATTTGCCTCTCAAAAGCCCATGCTCAGCCAGGTTAGAGGAATGGCAACAGAAATCAAAGTAGTGTGCCAGTCTGGTAGCCTGTGTGTGTTGAAACAGTTGATTTTGGCATCTCTTGTCATTGCAGGACCAAGTGTGGTACAACACTGCCCATCTTTTTTTTCCAGAGGGAACCACATCTCACTGGGTTTGCCAAGACAGAAAGGCCCTTCCTAGTAAATCAAGTCTGTCATACTTGTGGGACACACTGCTTTGCAGCAGCAGGGAACATGGCAAGCGAACTGAATTGTTTAAAAATGTGGAATATTCTTTTTAGTCCAAGGATGAGGAGGAATTGTTGGGATGAATCCAGAACTGAGGTATGTCTAGGGATGGGAATAGTTCCAGGGGAAGGGAGCAGAGACTCTGAACAGTGAGATTTATTGTGCTGGGATATAGACTCCCAGAAGAAGGGGCTGAAGACACATTGCTGGAATTGCTTAACACCAGGTTGGACAAAACACTGGAGGATTTAGAGAAGTTAGTCACAGATTTTTAAGGCTAGAAAGAACCATTTAGTCAAATCTCCTGCATGACTCATACCAGGGGATTTGCCTAAATATATTCCTTTTCCAAGTCCAATAGCTGTCAGAAAAACACCAGCCTAGTTTCAAAAGAGACTTCCAGTTCTATATAACCCATTGATTTCTGTGAAAAGGTGTTCTCATGATTATTTACACATCCCCTGAAAGTGTGAACCGTATTTCTCATGTCAGCTTTCCTAACTTCAGACACTGTGTATCTGCTAAGCTAAGGACCTTCTGTGGCATTGCTGTCCTCATGTGTTTTTATTCACTTTGGTGTGTACCGCTGATGCTTATAGCATCAGGTTTACCTCTGCTTTAGCCAATCTCCCTCTCTCCTCAACCAGCTCTTGAAAACACTTATATTCTGCCAACTCTTCCAATTCAAATCCTTCAAAGTAGGTATGTTTTGAAAAGAAAGAGGCATAATTTTCCTCCCTTAGAAATGGGCAAGTGCACTTTGATATCTAAAATGAGTCTTGATGCTTGTGATTTACCCCATTTGCCAAGCTCCTTGGATAGGAGACTGTACCTTCAGTGCCAGTATTTTTATAGACTTACTCAACTCGACCATGCAGTCAGCATTTAAGAGGAAGCAATAGCAGGGTTGGGAATCATTTTGCTTCGTCAACATGTAGAGAAAAGAAATGTACTTAAGCTAGTTACTAGAACAAAGGCAATTAAAAGAGCAATGCTCTGAGGTGCTGGTGGAGCCACACCACGGCTCTATTTGGTCTGATCCCAATCCCAAGTGGAGTGTGTGCACAGAAATCACTGCCTTTCTGCACAGATTCAGGACTGTAAGGGTTTCTCCAGAGCAGATCTCAGCATGGGATAAGCCACTTCTTACCTAGATGCTCTCCTGATGCCAGTTCTGTTATGGATGCTAATCCCAGGCCTGAATTTATATTAAAACACTACATATTCAGCCTCATGGGTGTGAGACTCAGGACTCCATTTTACACCTGATTTGTTGAGAAGCTAGAGAAATCTGCAAGGTCATTTAAGCATTAAAATGTGCTCAGGGTGTTTTGCAATCTTCCTTTCTAGACCACAGCTCCCTGCCCTTTCTGGTCTGTGCTGCTGTGGATTTATGTGTGTAGAAGACAAAGCTAAACTTGGTCAGGGCCTTAAAGTGATGTTGTTGTACCTTAAAACTGCATTTAGTCTGGTGATGTTGTGAAAACTCTTGAAAATATCATGAAAGCATAAAAGCAAAGGACAATTAAATCTTGGGATCTGCTCCCAGATGGATTTGCACTGGAGATTCACACTTAATAAAAGACAGAAAATTGCATTTTATTTTGGTACATAAATACTGGTAGTGGGGGACTGTGGCCTTTAGAAGAGAGAATCACTCCACCAGAAAACTCACTTCAGCAAAATGATGCAGTCCAGTTGAGCCCTTTTTATGATCTGAGAAATGACTGTTTTTATAGCACACTAAATAAAACCTGCTATTTGAGCTGGAAGTTTATAAGTAAAGGTGATTTTGTCATAGCTGGGGAGGGAGGGGAGGAAGAAGAGATGAGGGATGAAAATCAAAGCAGAAATAGGTGTCATTCAGGAAAAGCATGGCAATGTCCCAAAAATGCAGTGCCTGTCATCATCACTTCACCTAGCACCACCAGAGAGACATTTTATGTCACCATTTTAACATTAATTTTAACACCATTAAAACATGTTGGTTTTGTTGCTCCAGTACATAATTACAAGCCTGGTTAAATTTCCCCCACTGGGAAGGACTTGACTACGGCTGTGGTGAGGAACCTGCAAAAACATCTGTGTGGAAGAGTTATCTGCAGGGAGCCAAATCCAGGGGAAGGTAAAATTGGTTCTTATAGGAGAGCAGTCAGATTTAGCCAGGAAAGCTTGTGATTTTACAGCTGCCCAAAATCACCCTATCTATGGTCTTGAAAGAGGACTTTCAGCTGAGCATTTTTATTCTGACAGCACATGTCCATACCCCAGAACTCCCAGTGCAGTGCTGGGCATCCTTCTCCAAACCTGTCTTCCATCATTCCTTAAAGATCTTATGGATTTGAAATCCTCTGACTGAAGACAAAAACCTTCAACAACTGTGTCACAGGGGCATCATCACTGTCAGATGTCTGCCATGCTTTGGCCTCTTCAAGTTGTGCATGGAAATTTCCCCAGCTATAAGTTCCTGGGATTGCTACTGGTTCTAGGGAAAAGGGGAGAAGGATCACTTTTTATAATGATAACAATGGGGAAAAATAGTCATGCATTATGGGGAAACTGGAGCATAAATCTCCTAAACCCCATTCATCCTGTTGCTTTTTGTAAATGGAATGGGTTCTACTGCATATCTGCTTGGACTGTTATAAGGCCTGAACTCAGTGTGCAAGGGAACATGAGAATGTTCCTATTCCCTGCTGTCAGAAAAGTAGTATTTTACTGGTTAAAACAAAGCAGAATCCCACTTTGCACTCTGATCGAAGACCAGCTTTTTGGGACAGAGAGTCCAGACCACATCCTGCTTCTGGATGTGTACACCCCACAGCACCCACTGTCTTTGCACAAAGTGCAGTGGCTCTTTGGTGTGTACCCAACAGAGCCAGAAATTCACCACGTATCACCTCTCTAGGCAGGTTTTGCAAAGGGAATGAGCCTCCCACATTTTGTTCAAGTCACTGGAGTTCATCTTTTCACAGTGGATTTTCAGAAGGCACAAGCCATGCTCTCACTAAATTCCTGGGACAGGACTCATATCATTCAGGGAAGTCGGAAGACACTGTTTATTTGACCTTTCCTGCAAATTTTCAAAAGGTTTATAACCCAGCTGTGTCTGATAGATGCTCTGGCAGATTTCTGGACTTTTTGGTAATGCTGTTGCACATTTAATGCTTCATGGTAGACCTTAGGTGCAATCAGGATGCCTAGAAAGAATTAATCCAGCGGTCAGTAACTGCTAAATGAAGTGCATGTTAAAAGAATGATGAGCTAACTGACTGCAGCTCACAGCTTTTATGAGCTTCCCTAAATGCCTGTTTTCAGGTGAATTCAGCATCTCCTTGACATTTAAGGACTCAATTTATAATCAAATTATTTAACTCTAGTGGAAAGAATCACTGGCCTCAATGGAAAAGCCATTTATATTTCTCCCATCCCTAGGAAGAAAAAAAGAGTATTCAAGGTAATGCTGCAATTCATATATTAAATGAAGGATAAAAGAAACCTTTCAATGCAAATTAAGAACTGCAGGCTTTTAAAAATTATAGGAGAAACTTAAAGTGCACAGCTGTTCACATCCTTATTTCCAGTTTAGCAATCTCAGACATGCTGAGGGCAACTAGGATGATGAAGGGCCTTGAAGGGAAGCCACAAGGGGATCAGCTGGTCTGTTTAGCTGGAGGAGACTGAGGTCAGACCCCATGGCATCTACAGCTTCCTCATAAAGGGAAGAGGAGGGGCAAGCAGTGATCTCTGCTCTGTGGTGATAGTGACAGGGTCTGAGGGAATGTCCTGAGACTGAGTCAGGGGTGGTTTACGTTGGATATCAAGAAAAGATTCTTCCCCTGAAGGGTGTTTGGGCACTGCAACAGGCTCCCCAGGGAATGGGCACAGCACCAAACCTGACAGAGGTCCAGAAGAATCTCAACAATGCTCTCAGGCATGGGGGAGGATTGTTGTAGTGCAGGGGCAGGAGCTGGACTCAGTGAATCTTGTGGGTCCCTTCCAGCACCCCCTATTCTGTTATTCTATGATTCTGGGTTTAACATCCTAAAAAACACCACAAATCTTTCAGAGATTAATACCTATTACTGCTCCCATTTCTGCAGGTCCCAGTCTGTCTTGGGATCCTTCTGCTCTTTTATTCTGGCTGAGCCACTGCACACATGTGCAATGCTCTGTACAGCTTGAAATTACAGAGGAAAGTGGAAGAGCAAGATGAGGCAGAAACTTGCCCAAGCAACATCATAGTTAGGCACTGGTGAGAGTAGGTTGAGCTCCACAAAATTAAACATTCCTGAAGGGATGGAAGTATGATTTAATATGAATTATAAAGCCTTAATATCACTCTTGCAGTTAAGATCATTAGCAAACATTTTGGACAAATGAAAACATTCATTGCAGCAAAAGTGCCTTGCTCTGCAAGCCCTGGCTTTATGGATGTAATGTCTGAAACACTTGCCTAAAAATCCTTGCACAGGCCTGAGGCCAAACAAGGGCCAAAACAGGGTTATCTCAGCAGCTGAATGGGGAAAACTGTATGAGTACTGTTGTAGACCACCTTAGCTGGTGCCCAATTGTTCTCTCCCAGCTGCCTAAACCAAGGCGGGGAAAGAGTGCTATGGTTAAACATGATATTTAAACTGCATTGTTATGTCCGTGATGATGGGTTCTTTGTTGGAGATGACAGAAAAATCCCATTGTTTAGAGTTTTCCCAGACTCAGTGCTTAATACAAAGCTCTGAAAAGAACAGGGTTGTTTAAACATTTGATAAAGAAAATATGTGCAGCGATGGGTCTATTCCACCAGTAAGGAGCAGATCAGCCTGCAGCACCAAATCCTACCTTTATAAATTCAACATGTTGTTGCAATTTGACCAAATAAAGTCCTCAATCCCTCTGTGTGGAAAATAGAAGTATATGAAAAGCAGCAGAAGATTGAAACAGTGTGCAAATTATTCAGTTTAAAGCTGGTAGCAAAATGAATTTGGAATAACTTTGGAATTTCAGAATTATTTAGAAAATCAAGATGCTTTACCAGGAATGCATGAAAAATTACAATTCTCAACCATGTGAGCATCTTTGGACTGTTCAGTAATGTCTGCATTGATTTGCCTTTTCCTTGGATAAGTGCTTTAGACAAGGTATTCTCAAGACAATCATGATGTCAAAGCCTGCACTTCAGCTTCTCAGTATTGCCACAATCACACAAACACACTCCACAGTCTGGGATGTTTTGTTTGGTGAATGGACACAAAGAGGTCTTGCTTGGCTTTTAATTAACCCACTCCCACCCCATGCTGTGTCGTGCTCTCTTGGGCATTTTTGTCATAATTCCTGCCCCTTTTTTATGAGAAATGAATGTCCAGGGGTTGGAACTAGATTATTTTTTAAGGTCATTTCTAACCCAGACCATTCTATGATTCTGTGATCCACACTACTGTGAGTGTGATGGTTGTTTGGGCTTTGTGATCTTTGAGAACCAGGGAACTGTAGAGGGAGCAAACTCTGGGAGTGATGAATTTGCAACAGTACACTGGAGAAAGCCTTTTTTGGAACCATAACAATGAATTTTATGTTAGTGTTGCTGATGTGTTTTCTATAGGTGATTCACTTTTAATTAAAGTCCCTAGTTTTGAGCTGGATTCAGAGTTTCTCAGAACATACTGAAGTCTGTGCTTTCAGCAAGTGTCATTTTCTGGTTTGCATCCCTCATCCATGGCTAGAGTTGCTGAGGACCTGAAGAAATTCTTAAGACCATTTCTGGGACTTGCAGCTATGAACTGACTTGACGTGATCACAGGTTCCTCACACCTCATGTCCATGACTGCCCAACATGTAAGTCATCAGGCCAAACTTATATTTGCCTGAGCCTGCTGTCTCCTCCACTTGGCATCTTTTATTTACAGAGTAATTCTGCCCTGGGAAAGCTCAGTGCACTCACCAAAAGACATGAAATATCTCCCACCTATAGCTCTGATTAGAGCCTGCGAGTGAGCAGTTTGCAACTGTCCCATTGGGACACAACAGGAAATGCTCAATTTTGAGAAAAAGCATGAGCTGAGCCAGGATCATTTATTCATGTGTTGGAGCTAGAAATTCTTTTTTTTTTTTTTTTTTTTTTTTCCCCAAAGGTTTCTTTTCCTTTAGTAACATGTGTTCATGCATGTCAAGGAAGCAGAAACTAGAGAGGAAGCTTTATCAAGGGGAAAAAATATCTTGGAGGTTCTCCAGTTTTTAGGAACTCAGGACAAGAATAGAGACATTTTTTTCAGAGGGCAGATGCCCATTGCACGTTTAGTCAATGCCTGTAGATTTATTCATTTAGCCTGGAACATCTCAAGCGGACAGTTTGCTAGACACCAAAGCTCTGCTAAAAGGATTGTCTGAAGTACTTTGGCTATAACTCCAAGCTAAGCAGGTCTGAATTCAGGCCTGCCTTCCCTCTGAGCTGCCTGGGTACAAGGCAGGTCCAGTCTGCATGAAGTATCTCTGCCACAGCAGCCTGCTGTGGCTGAGCTAATACCCTCCTCTGCATGGCTAGGAGACATCACCTGGGGATCCAGCACCTTGCCAGCTCAGGAGGCAAAGCAGAACAAGTGCCCACATACATCACAGCTTCACCTCATGGATTTCCAATAAGAAGCCCGCTCCCAGGTGGCAAAATTAAGTACCAAAATAGTTCCTAGACCACACAGAGATTTTATATGGTGTTTTGATGAGATTTGCTCTTGCTGGTGAGGCAGGGATGGCCCTGAGATAAAAGAAAGCATTTCCCAATACCTTGATTTTAAGTGACATTATATGTTTAGGGAAGACTTTCCTCTTTTTCTTTCTTTTTTTTTTTTTTTCAATTTTGTTTCCATCCCTATGAAGAAGATAACAAAGGATGGTATGTCCCCAGAGCACACTGGTGTGTCACTGTGGATGCCAATCCCCACAGACGCTCCTGATGTTATTAATTTTTAAAACAAACTTGCTGATTGAGGTTCTGACTGCCTTTAAATTGTCTCTACAAGGAGACTGTGTACTAATTAACCCACAGAAACAATCAATGATGTACCTTTTTCAAGTTTCAGGGTGATTAGAATATGAAAATGAAGAGCACAATGGTGCAGATGTTTTAAAATCACAGCAGACAGCAATTAGTGACATGGGAACCAGCTGCTTATCTCTCCAGATAAAGCCTCTTAATAGGGAATTACACTTGAGGAGCCATTACACAGATGGATCTGCAAATGATTTAAAGAGGGGGCGTTGTAATATTAACTTTGATTTGCAAGCCAGATTCTTGACAAGCTTTATGTGTGTTACCTCCTAAAAAAGGTGCATTTGGAGTAGGAGGGAACCCTTTAAGCACTCAGATTTATTTTTTTTTTTTCAGGTGTTGGGTTTTTCTAAATATATATTTTATCATAATTATTTTTTTAAATTTTACCTTTTTTAATTTGGATTTTTTTTTAAATAATCATTGTTATTATTTTACTAAGCAAATGATTTTTTTATTGTCATCTCCTCCCAGTTTTTGCATTTGGATTGGAAGCATGGACAAGTATAAATACACAGCATAAATCTGTGACCAGTGATCACCAGTGTATGGGTTTTGTCCTGTTCACAGGTCTGCCCACCACTGCCAAAGCTGAGGTCTGAAACTCATGAGCTTGTCGTTCAAATCTTACTCTACTAGTAAAAAGATTCTAAGCTTATTCTTATAATCTAAGGCTTAGCATGTGCTGGATCATATTGCTCAAGCATTTTTGCAGTTACAAAAGATATCATATTCTTTATGTGTATTTTATTTTCCTTAAAGGAAAATAATTGGGATTATTTAACCTACTAAAGACATACAGTAAACTGGATGTAGATGAGGAGCAATATTGACCAAGTATGCTGAGTTGTAGTAAAATTACAGAAGTTAATTTGCACTGCTACTTCCACAAAGAAGAAAGAGCAGATTCTCAGTGCAGAATAGTTGGCTGTGGAAGAAAATCCCATTTAATGAAAGGGCAAATGACAAGCAGAGGCTGGCACTGAAGTATGAAACATTTTTAGGGTCTCATAAACCAAAAAACAAATAAAGATAAATCCTTCTGTTTTCATGAAAAAAATGCCCACTATTCTTGATGCTGGTCTCAGCTGGCTGCCATGGGAACTCTATTCAAGTCAACAGCCCCATTGAGATGGAGTATATTGCATACTTAATGACAAATAAAGTGAAAATTTGGGTGGAAGATATCAAGATATAAGTTTCTAAAGATTCCCGCACCATTCTGACAGGTCTGAATATGACATCGCTGTCAGCTTAGCAGAGTCCAAGCTTAGCTGAGCTAGGCCTCATTGGCTTTTTGTGTTGGTGCTCACGCAGCAGACAAAATTGAAGCCTAAACATTGAGACCAATGGGCAACCCAGATGTATATATGGGGAATAAAATACACTTGGCCACATTATTTTCAACTGATTTAGTAGTGCTTTTAGGTAAGCAGTCCCCACATACCATACATGGCAGCCACTGAAGCCTAACCTGCTGCAGTCAAAAAATCTCTAGTCACCGAGCTACAGAGGAATTATTTTTGGGTGGTGTGGATGTGTCTGGCAAGGTAGAACCAATAAATGTTACGCTGGAAGAAGTTTCATGAGGAAACCCAGCAGACTGTAATGTGTTTGGGCAGATATATAGTTCTGACATCTCACTTTGGAAATGTAGTCCCCTGATCCTGCAGAGCGGTCATTTTTTGAAGGCCTGTTGAAATTGGAGTGCTTATCTGCATGATAAAGTGCCTCCAGAGCTGGCACCTTTGATGACATAGGCATGTCTTTCTCATGAATTTTAAGATCGATGTGGTGGTGGCCTATGCTGCTGGAGCAGTGACAGGGCTATCATTAGGGATGTGCTGGGAGTTGCATCATCACTATGTAATGTACAGGCCAAGGAAATGAGGCTGGAGGAGCCAAGCCATATATCAACATTCATCGCTGATCTATAGCTGGCCTCTCCATTCTGAGCCTTTATTAACTGCCTTAAAATACAGATCAGAGATTATTGCTCCTTCTAGACCATGGATCTCCGTGTGTGTGATAGATATGGAGGGACTAGGGTGTTGCCAGAGTGCAATGGTTTTGTTCCCTGCTGTAAGCCTCATTTTTGTTTCCTATTTTTTTTTTTTTTTCCTCTTCCAAATGAAATGTTTCAGGACATTTAGTTTCACGGCTCAATGCTTGGAAGTAACATGGGTGTAAGAAGCTGGTTTGGCTGCAGCCAGCAGGCTGGGATCTGTTCAGAAAAATCCTGTCCCTGCCTGAATGTGGGTGCTGGGGCCCGAGAGAGGCCTCAACCCAGCTTTTCCAGGACTTCTTCACATCACTAATTGTGGTACCTCAGGAAGCTGAAGTTTTATGTGAGGCTGGAGTGCAGCACAGCCATCTCCCCCAGGACATCACCAGGGGATGGCATGCCCATCTCCTTGTGCAAGGGGACCCAGCCTGGTGGCTGGATGGCAGGAGAGGCCCAAACATCCAAGGAAAAAGTGGTCACAGGAGCTTTGGGATCAGTTTAAAATAATTAGAATAAAATGAGATGTAAAACTCCAGTGCTGGTGCTCTGGTTTCCCATCCCTGGACCCATCTCAAGATACGGGCACAGATGGCCCCCCTTTTCTGAAGGAGAGCATCGAGGGTTGGGTTCTCTGTGTACTGCAGGGCTCGTGTCTGGGAGGCCACTGTGAGGAAGAGGAGAAGGATTAATTCCCCAAGAGCTGTTTATTCTTTCAGCTCTTTTCTCAGGCTGAGGAAACTGTATGTCACTCACCCACGACATCTGCAGCTCCACCACAGCTGCATGCTTTCGTTCTCTCACTCCACAATTCCTGGAAATCTCTGTTTTCCCTGAGCATGGCTGGTCCATGTGCATGACAGCTGAACTATCCACAGGATTTAAGAGTCCCTGATTGCTGCTCAGACAATGGACCAGAAAAACTTTGTCGTTATTGTCCATTCCAGGAAAGCCACATGTCTATATTTATATGGGCATGAAAGATAGCTCAGCTTCAATTTGTCAATAATGTCCATGTTTAGTGGCCACTAAATAATGCGCCTTGGGCTTGGGGTTGTCTAGTCCTTTTCAAACTTGTCTGAAATTGTCCAGAACTAGGGACACCTCGTTTCCCAGCTCAGAGTCTACTTATTCCTTTTTGCCTGCTTGTCCCAAAATTTCTGTTGCAAATACCCCAAAGGGAGATCAAATGGGCTTCTGATAGAAAATTAATTGTGTTAAGGGTGTTTGCAGGAGCACATGACACACAACAGTTATTATCTTTTTTTTCCTTGGCTATGTCTTTATTTTAAGTCTCATCATTTATTTAACATTCACAAGTGTCAGTAGTTTGTACATCTAGTACTGATTGCAGTACTAGGTGTACAAATGCAGTTGTACAGTCTGACCCAGAGCTTTAGGAAAAAAAATGCTGAAAGCAAACAAAAAACTCCTCCCCAAAAACCAAAACAAAAAAAATCCTGCCCAAACAGATGAACCAAAGAAAGTAAAAAAACAAATAGATAGATACTTTTGCTTTAAAAGGAAAAAGTTTCAACAGAAGTAAACAATTTTTTTTTTAGCTGGAGACCCACCAAGAGAAAAACAGTAGAGTTTCTTTTGCTCTGTAAGAGTCTTCAGCATAATTCTGCCCTTGCTGTAACCTCTGTGGCTTGAAGAGCTCCTGTCAGAGTAGAAATCATGTTGAGAATATCTCTCACCAACATTACAAATAGCCGAGTTTTAAAATGGAAAGGGAGTAATGCAAATCTTGAACCTGCCAAGTGTGCTCACACACTTGACGCTATGCATATGATTTTAAGCACTAAATATGCAGGGATGGCATCCATGTGGAAATTGAAGTAAATCTTTGCAGAATCTGCCTTCATAAGGAAGTGGGCCCATGGGTTTTCCTCTTGTTTGTTACAACTTCCAAGATAATTTTTCCGTTTTCTTGTTTACAATAATGTGTTTAATTGCTGCTGCTGAGCCTCAAGTTCTGTGAGTGATTATTTTTCAGGAAAAAGGCATTCTCACCGGGAGGCTGAATTGCACCATTCATCCATTGAAAGAGAATATTTCACTTGTGTTTTAAATTAAAAATCAATAGAATATGTTCCCTTAGCAATTCTGCATTTATAGAAATATTTCCACTGTTTTCAGAGTACGGAAACAAAACAAAACTTGTTTACTGTACATGAAATCTAAATGCAAATTTGGCTCAAGTATAGGAAGATTTTAAAAAGGTTCCTAACTCTCACAAATGCATTGTTGTTATTCCCTGCCTAAATAAACAGTTGCAACCAATGCTTATGAATGGACTGCTAAACTAATTTTTTTTTTTCCCTGTTTATTTTCTGCTCCCTTCCAGGTTTATGACAGGCCACAAAAACATTCTGCTCTGCACTACGATCCAGGCCTCCAACAAGACTTCACCAGTGACACCTTAAAATCAAAGCACCAGCAGAAAAGTAGCAACCAGCACCACATTGACTGGTCAGCGAGCTCCGACACTGGACCCACTTCTCAGAGTTGCTTCATCAACGCAGAGCCCAGCCGAGAAGCAATTAGTGCCACCAAGGTCTCTGCTCTGGAGACAGGAGTTTCCTACAGCAAATCCCAGGCCAAGAAGTCCTGCAGCAGCAGCAGCAGCAGCAGCACGTGGGGGCAGCTGTCAGTCAGTGGTAAAGAGCTGGGGATTTGCAGCACAGTCCCGTCACCCAATGGCATCGGCACGGCCGCCCAGCCGAGCAGTGCCTCCGAGTGCAATGGGCTTTTGCCTCTTGGAGATCAGGAGGGAAGTGTGCAGCTGGAGGCCCCCGATCAGCCCACTGGAAGTACGAAGAAGAAGTCCAGCAAAAAGGATTTGATGAGCCAAACCATCCAAACCACAGATATCGAGTGGGTAAAGAGTACTCAGAAAGCATTTGACAGCAAATCCCATGACAGCATGGAAGGGAAAAAGGAGTCTTACTCGATGGACAGCATGTTGGATACATCGCCCTCAAAACAGAATCCCATTTCTGCCAGCACTTGTGAAAGTGACACAAATCATGTACGAATTACTATCCCAATAAAGTCTCCAACAACAGATGCATCTGGCCACAAAAGGAAAAAGAGGCAATCCATGAAATCCTCCATAGAGAAAACTATACAGGAGAAAAGCCTGCCTTCTGTGCTTGCTTTGAGCAGTGAAATGGCAAGCAGGACCAGCTCTCAACCAGAGGGCAGTAAAAAAGATCTTCGAGCCACAAAGCCAGGGAAAGTGATTGAAAATGAGTCCCCCTTAGCAGCTATTGATGGTGGTGTGTTCACGGACAAAGCGTCCCCCAACAGTGCCGCCCGACTCAGAAAACCTCTACCTGTGACATCCACTCTCCTACCCACCAATCTTTCCACAGCTGGCAAATTACCTGACATCCAGCACCCCAAACATGCAGCTAAGCGTCGGTGGACCTGCAGCAAACCTAAATCTATTCTTCGAGAGACATCCCTGACAACATCTGAGAAGCTGATGGTGGAGCCTCCTTCAGCCTATCCCATCACACCATCCAGCCCTCTGTACACCAATACAGACAGTCTTACTGTGATCACACCTGTCAAGAAAAAAAGAGGACGACCAAAGAAACAGCCTTTGCTTACGGTTGAAACCATTCATGAGGGGACCTCCACCAGCCCAGTGAGTCCAATCAATCGTGAATTTCCAGGAACAAAGAAAAGGAAGAGGAGAAGGAATCTGGCCAAGTTTGCCCAGATGGTTCCAGGAGAGGACAAGTCCATCAGCGAACTCAAATTTCACAAAAAAGTTGGGAAACTTGGGGTCTTGGATAAGAAGACCATCAAAACCATTAATAAAATGAAAACCCTCAAGAGGAAGAACATTCTCAATCAGATCTTGTCCTCCTGCTCCAGCAGCATAGCTCTGAAGGCAAAAGTTCAGCCACCATCTAGTGCTGGGCCAACCACCATTGATGCCAGACTAGGGAAGCAGATCAATGTCAGCAAGAGGGGGACTATCTACATTGGTAAAAAACGGGGCAGAAAGCCAAGGGCAGAGCTGCAGCCTCAGCCAGAAGAACCTAAGACAGCCATCAAGCACTCAAGGCCTGTTTCCAGCCAGCCAGAAAACCCAGCAGTGCCTTCCAACCTGCAGTCACTTGTGGCATCGTCACCAGCAGCTATTCATCCACTTTCAACACAATTAGTGGGGATCAACGGCAACCTCAGCCCTGCAAGCACTGAAACTAATTTTTCAGAGTTAAAAACTATGCCAAATCTTCAACCTATCAGTGCTCTTCCTACAAAAACCCAGAAAGGAATGCACAGTGGAACTTGGAAGCTGTCTCCACCCAGGCTAATGGCTAATTCACCTTCTCACCTCTGTGAAATAGGTTCTCTGAAAGAAGTCACGCTGTCGCCAGTGAGTGAGTCTCACAGTGAGGAAACCATACCGAGCGACAGTGGGATAGGTACAGACAACAACAGCACCTCTGACCAAGCCGAGAAAAGCTCAGAATCACGCCGGAGATACTCCTTCGATTTCTGCACCCTGGACAATCCAGAGGCTATCCCATCTGACACCAGCACAAAGAACAGGCATGGTCACCGGCAGAAGCATCTCATTGTGGATAACTTTCTCTCTCACGAAAGTATTAAAAAGCCAAAGCACAAGAGGAAAAGGAAAAGCCTGCAGAACAGAGATGACCTCCAGTTTCTGGCAGACCTTGAGGAACTCATCAATAAGTTTCAAGTGTTCAGGATTTCTCATAGAAGTTACACATTTTATCATGAAAATCCATATCCCAGCATCTTCAGGATTAATTTTGATCACTACTACCCCGTGCCATATATCCAGTACGACCCATTGCTCTATCTTCGCAGGACCTCTGATATGAAGTCTAAGAAGAAGCGTGGTAGACCTGCCAAAACCAATGACACCATGACAAAGGTGCCTTTTTTACAAGGGTTCGGTTACCCTATTCCCAGTGGGAGTTACTATGCACCCTATGGAATGCCTTACACATCAATGCCTATGATGAATCTTGGTTACTACGGTCAGTATCCAGCTCCTTTGTACCTGTCTCACACGCTTGGAGCGGCTTCCCCATTTATGAGACCTACCGTGCCCCCACCCCAGTTCCATGCAAGCTCTCACATGAAGATGTCCACCACTGCCAAACACAAAGCAAAACACGGAGTGCACCTACAAACCCCTGTGGGAATGGGCCTTGGAGACATGCAGTCCTCTTTGGCTCCTCCAAAGGTTGGAGGAACAAGCCTTTCCAGTGGCCGACTTCACAAAAGGAAACACAAACACAAGCACAAGCATAAGGATGAGCGGATATTGGGCACTCACGAAGATCTGAGTGGTCTCTTTGCTAGCAAGTCCACTGGCTTCTCCAGCCACGCCATCAATGAGAGGCTGAGTGGCTCAGACAAAGACCTGTCCTTGCTCAATGAGAAGAGCAAGCATAAGGAGAAGCAGAAGCACCAGCATTGTGAAACAGGGCACAAAGGCTCAAAGAGTAACTTTGAAGTGGATACGCTGTCTACGCTATCACTTTCTGATGCCCAGCAGTGGTCACAGAGTAAAGATAAAAGTGACTCAAGCAGTGATCCCATTGACTCTTGCACAAAGAGATACTCTGGTAATGCTGAGAGTAATGGAAGGTCAGAGTCCCTGGACATGTTTGGTGAAATAAATTCCTCAAGTGAGAAGCGGGACAATGATGCAAGTGGGAATAAAAGAAGAAGCTTTGAAGGCTTTGGAACTTACAGGGAAAAGGACATTCAGCCCTTCAAGACAAATAGGAAGGACAGAAGTACTTTTGACTCTTCAGCCTCTTCAGGTAAGCTTTGTTTTATTCAGTTTTATTTTTGCTATTTACTGCTGTTTAACTTCAATGCTGAACAAAGAAGGACTCACCATTTACAGCAAATATATTTATGAGTTAATAATGTCTCTGGCTTTTGTAACTGACTGTCATTCTTCGACTAAACTTAGGGCAAATCAACAAGAAAGCTGGCCACATCTTAAGCCCAAAGTTTCAAAAGTCTTTGAGTTGTTACATAGCACTTCTATAAATATTTGTCCTGCCTTCACCTATCTCTCATGGCTTGTTGCACTTCCTAAAATCTGACTATTGTGTTCTGCAACAGCAGCAACTGTAACACCTGTTGGCAAGGTGGTCATCCCTCTAATCAGTGTCTAACATCACATGATCAAATTCACTGCTCAGCCTTTGGGAGAAGAGCAGAGAATCTCTGCTCTGATACATGAAGTGATCAAATCCCCTTTGTTGATGGGAGGGACCAGACAGGTGGGAAGGTGTGAAGCTGTGTCTGTGTTCCATTAATGTCTTTTACTGCTGAACCAGAGGCACACACTTTGGTGATGGCTGGGCTGAATATTTGGAGATCCTGGGTGCAGTTCTAATGTAAATCTGTCACTTGCAATTCACACGTGTCATGTGAAATAATTATCCTGAGCATTGAGTGGCTGTAGGACAGGACCAGGGTCATGGAAACAGACCCTCACCAATGGACTCTGAAGGGTTTTAGGTCTCATGACTTGGAAATGTAAGCTGGGTAGATGGAGAGGGAGGAAGCTCCTTTTGGCTGCTAAGGACATCTGTTCCTCTCCTGCAGAGTGGGGAAAAAGGGAATCTGAATCTTGCCTGAGAGACTGAATTGTACTTTACAATAGGGAGCTGCTTTTGTGATGATACAGAGGCAGGTGTTTCAGTGCATTATAAATGAATCTAGCTTGGGAGCAAGCCCAGTGCTACTACACCATCAGATATTTATCACAAAGCAGATTTCACACTTAGTTCTGGAAAGGGATGAGCTTTTCTGAACCAACCAGTGGTGGAGGAGATTCTGATGTGCTAAAAAAAAACTTTAAAGAAAAGTAGCTGATAGCCTCCAAAATTAAAAGAAAATTAACTGAGAACACAGGAGTAGGAAATTTGTATAACTTGTCAATATAAGGCTCTAAAATTTTTTACTGACTTGTAATTGATTGAGTTCCAAAAACTGCTCAAGCTTAAGCCACCAGAACATTTCCAATTCCTTCACCAAGACCAGAAATCTGAAATAAAGTAGTGAAAAGCAGTCTGAAATAACAGATTATCCATGAAAACATTTCCATTCATGACATCATATTATATTAGACCAGTTGTGTGTATCAAAAAATGATACAACCGAAAAAATAGGAAAAGAGATTGAAATAAGTCTCTGAACATTAGTGTTGCAACATGCCTGACAGGGAACAAAGGTATTCTCCACCAAGTGCTGCAGTGGCTATTTCATTAAGGAAGATGTGTCCTGGCAGAGAGGATTAAAAGGCTTCAAAGTGTTTAACAAGTTGCTTTTACTTTTTTAAGGAAGTTCACTGTTTTCACAATTTGATAACAGTCTTTGCATTTTTAGCCTTTTTGCTCTTTGAACAGAAGATGTTTACTAAATCTAAAATTTTCAGTATATTTCACTAAGGCATAGCAAACTGTTAAAATTACCAACAGTGTTGAACTCAAATTAGTTTTCAAAGTAGGGGCATGGTCCCCACAAGGCTGACTTAGAAGATGGAATTAGTAAAGAAAAAGTTGATCTCAAGTTATTTTCTTTCAGTTTATTCCCCGTGATGATAAAAACATGAGATGGAGGGCTAGAACTTGCCATGGGAGTGCCGGGAGATCTGCAGTTTAAACATTTTAAGCTAGTTCTTGTTTAAACCAAAATTATTATTTTTATTTATTTTTGTTCTTTATTATTACTGCCGCACAGCATTCCCTATGACCTAATCCATCAACTATCAGACTATTAATTTATTTCTTCATTGTCATATTATTATTTAGATGGAAAAATCATCAGCAGTTAACTAAGCAGAGCCAGATAACCAGAGCCATACCTTGCACTACAAGGAAAAATACTAAAACTAAACAGCTCTGCCAAGAAAGGCCTGGAGCCAAGACTGCTCATTAAAGCCTAGGAACATCTGTCTGCTTATGACTGCCTAAGATCTCAGTGCAGCTTTTTTTCCTCTCTGCTTTTGACCTTCACTGGGATTCCCAGCAGAGGTCTGCACTTCAGTCTAGCCATAACTATTTAACTAGTTCCCACAGAGGGTGGATTCCTCTCTTCCACAACAACCTTCACCTTCCTCCTCCTACCTCACATTGTAATTCCCTGAGGAGGTTAAACAGGGATTGACTAATCAAAAAAATAAAAGGTAAAAGGAAAAAAAAAATCCCAAAGGACACAAATGTCTGTCCCAGGAGGCAACTTCCATAGCCTGATTAAACTTTCCTTTCAATATTTGTCATCTTTTACAAGTCAAAAATCATATATAACAGAGATAAGAGGAGACATCCAGAATATTCTGATGAAAGCTGAAATTAGATTCTGTCACAATTTCAGTGTTATCTCTACCGCATTGGCATTTTGGTGTGCTCAGTACTGCCATTTGCAACTTCATTGCATTCTTCTGGAAATAAAATATGTAGCAAAACCTACCCACACTCAGTGGATACATCTGTGATGAGAAGGATGAGAGGGATTTATTGTTCTTTGATGATTCAGACACTGCAATTTGTTTCACTGTAGTGTGCAGCTGCAGGTACCAATACAATTATTGTTGTTAATTTATGTTTTTGTCTGTGTTGTGACAGCATTTAGCCATTTCTGAGAAGTTTGGTGTTCCTTGGTGATAGGAGGTGGTCCTGCTAATGGTAGAAAACAGTCCTGTTGCGCAACCTTGCAGCCTAAGCATGATTTTACTATCTAGAGAAATACAGGCCATAAAGGGAAGAGTTGTCCTTCTTACTTTTTGGAGAAGTCGGATGCAGTCCTGGTGCAAGAAAGGTGCCTGGCATGTGTTGCCTGGAGAAATTATGGATACCCCATTCCTGGAGCTGTTCATAGACTGGGATGAGGTTTGAGTACTTGGACTAGTGGAAGATGTCCCAGCTCAACCCAGGAGGTTTGGAAATAGATGACATTTAAAGGTCCCTTTCCCAACAAACGATTCAGTGATTGTGTGATTTGATGTAGAAATTTGTGCCCAAAGTGAACGGACCCATTGAGGGAGTGTCACGTTGGCTGGTCACAACAAAAGTCCCTTCCTTGTCCTGCACCAACCTGGACTATCACTGGCTATTCTTTAGTTGAGACTTTGTGAGCTTTGAGTCAGTGTACTTCTTTTGGGACCCAGTCAGATTAAATGTGCAGTCTTAGTGCATATGGCTAATCTTCCAGCAGCCTGACTGTTTCCACACCACTCTTCTGGACAAGCTGGTGTTCCCTCCATAATAACAAGTTAATAACTCTTCCCACCCACTCCTCATGACCTGTTACACGTTGATGCCTTTTTTCTGAAATTGTTGTTTTTGCTAAATTTCTTGTGCTCACCTAACCCTCCTGCATTTAGAAAGAATAGTTAATCAAAGCTAATTTAAGAATGCTTTTTCTATTTAGCTGAAGACTATTCCATTGGCATTAGCCTGGCCTACAGGCAAGAATATGGCAGAAAGCATTTCAGATCCTGCCTTGCCTCAGACACTTGGGCACATCCTAGACTGAACTGTCAATCTGTGTACACCAAGCATTGGCTCAGCTGACTCCTTCCTTCCCACAGTCACAGCTACTCCTCAACACACTTGCAAAACAGTCTTGGAGTCCCTCTGGCACTGTGCAACCTGAGGCACTGTGCACAGCTGGATGGCTGAGCCTTTTATCTGCTTTCCAGGAGTTACCAAAGCCCCAGGTGAGGGACCCAGGGAGAGGTCACAGATTGGTGCTGCAGCTGGGCTGGGGAGACTGAGAGTAGAGATGTTTTAAAGAGGCCCTCGTGGCAAACTCCACATCTCCTTGTCATGTGTCTGTCTGGTTCCTGATGCTGGAGAAGAGACTTTCATTGCTGCTGAGCAGCCTCAATATAGCCTGATAGCTTGTGCCATAGGAACAAAGCAAGATTGTTTGTCTCTTACCTTTTTCCTTAGGTGAAATAATGAGGAAAAGCACATTTAATCTTCTAAGGTGCATAGATAAAATGGCAATTTGCACGTACAACCTGTCAGATTATGTACTAGTTACAATCACTGCAGGCCAGGATATAGCTGGAGGTGAAGCAGAGGTTGAGAGTTGCCATATGCAGGTCTACATTTCTGCTTTTCTTTGTTGTGAGACTATTCAAGGCCTGTGCTACCTTACTGTCACAAAATTTCTGCCTCCTGTATTTTTTTAAACAATGATTATATGAACTAAGATTGCCTTGCTTGCGTGTTGGGTATCATGGCTCAAAGAACAGCTAGGAAGTACATTGGTTTTATCAGATACAGCACAGACACCAAGCATAGTATATTTACAGGAATATAAAGTTAATCATATGCAGCTATTAGGAAAGCAGTAATCATCAGTTTCTGAATGCTGGATCGCTAGCATGACAAATGTGCTTTATAAATTAATGCTTAACTTACCTACAAGCCTCCCAAGGCCTTCCCCCACAGCATCCAGCTACAAGCTGAATTTCTTCTGACTTGAATTTCTGACTTGACCTTTCCTCCTCAGTTGTTTTGTATGGTGCTGGTTTTACTCTTGAAGGAATCAGTATTAGCTTTAGCCCTGATCAGTCACAGTTTTACACTGAGAAGGGATCAGTATCTCCGTAGTGGATAAGCACATTTGTTCTAAATGTATGTGGCAGATGTAGGTAAATAGTGTTAGCCAACTGTCTTATTAATTAAACTTTGTTGATTTTTCATATAATACTACTTTTGACAAAAAATTTATTATTTTTTATAGTATGGAATCACAATATTGCTTCATTATTCTTCAGTGAACACACTATTTCAGTGATAGTGGAAACAGCAAGACCACTCAGTTTGACCCATTGTTTTGGGTCTCTTATGGCAAAAAGGATGTTGAGGTACTGGAGCATGTTCAGAGAAAGGCAACAGACCTGGAGAAGTGTCTGGAGCACAAGTCTGATGAGGAGGGGCTGAGGGAGATGGGGTGGGCTCAGGCTGGAGCAAAGGAGGCTCAGGGGGTCACTTGTGGCTCTGCACAACTCCCTGCCAGGAGGGGACAGCCAGGTAGGGGTTGTTGTCCTCCTGTCACAAATAGAAAAAGTTGCTCCAGAGGATGTTTCGATTGGATATTAAAGAAGACTTTTTCACTGAAAATGTTGTCAAGAATTGGAATAGGCTGCCCAGTGAAGTGGCGGAGTCATTGTCCCTGGAAGTATCCAAAACCATGTAAAAGTAGTGATTTAGTGATGGGCCTTGTCAGGGCTGGGACATGATTGGACTTGGTGATCTTAGAGGTCTTCTTCAGCTTTAATGCTTTTGTGTTTCTATGAATATCATGTGTGATGAACATTCTCCTATCTGACAAGCTTAAAGACATAAAATGAATGCCTGTTTCTGGCTGAGTCTTGCATATATACTTGTGGATGAACCTTTACACACTAAAACATGAGAGTAGAAGTGAGTATCAGGTGATGCAGGAAGTTGAATAGATATCCATCAAAACACATAAATAAGTTACCTTGCTTTCCTCAATAGCAAGGATTTGACTCAACAGGACCTGTGTTTTTATGGCACTGTGTGCATAAATTCAGAAACAGACTGATGCATGTTTTAGGACTTGCAGGCCCATCTTCTATATCTTAGTTTTCTCATGTAACTGCAGAAAAAAATGTCCTAATTGCAGTTAACCTCAGTGTTTGAGTGGGTAAAGGGGATAAAAACAGTTTCCTGCCATGCAGTGCCACAGTGAGCTCTGATACTCACCAATGCCCAGTGAATGCAGCGTTAGACCCATGGCAGTGCTTGAAATGGATGGGAGAAGAGCCAGGTAAAGATTTCACTGGCAGAAGATGTATGGGCTTTTAGTCACCCTCCCTTCCCCCAGGTCTGCCTCTGCTGGGGTTTCCTTGGACACTCCTACATAGCTTTTAGCAGCTGCAAAAGTTTTCCAAGCCCCAGTTTTAGCAGGGGGTTGTTCCCTCCCACTGTGTCCCGTGGTGAGGGACAAGCCCTGTACAGTTACAGGGTGAGTGTTTGTGCCATCTGGCCCATAAAAGTTACCATCAGAGATTTTGAAAAAAAACCCCAAACATTATTTGTAAATACACTTACATTCATCAAAACAGCTGTTTAGGACTCTGAATGTTTAGGAAACCAAACAAACCCAAACTACTGATACTCCCTCCAAAAACATTATCTGGCCCCTTTAGAATAAATGTCCTTGTTTTGCACTAAATTTTCTATCAGACCTGTGGAGAGGAGACCAAGCCACTGTGACTGTTGCTCCTTTCTGCTTATGTTGTATCCTAAAGGGACATGCTGCTGGTGGGGAAAGTGAAGCAAAGCTTTCCCTGAAAGTGTTTTGACTAAGGCAATTTAAATACAGTGGGTTTTGACAATTGTTGTTGTTGTTTTAAGGCTACCTCTTGATTTACTGTGTTGCTTCCAATGTGTCTGCATTGACCAAGGAGAGAAGAAACAGGAGGGAAGCTGGAGTGGGAGAGGAAGCAGGACTATTTATCACCCAACCTAACTTTTATTTCCTCTCTTAATGATTGTATGTTTATTGCACTGCCTGAGGCTCAGTACAAAGTCTTTTAGACCAGCGATGAATTAATCAAATTAAATTCTGTGACCCTTTTGTTTTTTGGGAGTGTTACAAGCCTCCCAGCACCCTGCCTAATTTCTGCTTCTTACTTTACTCTCTGTCCAACAGTCAAGCAGTTCTTCCTTCGCAGCTTGGCGTCTCCCAGCTATTTATCTTCACTCTCTCTGGCCAATGCCAGAACATCTTGTTTGAAGTTTTTATTCAGACCACTGCTAGTTTGAAGTTGTGCAGATTCCACGTTGGGTGTGCAGCTGCTTCACGTCAGACACAATTGGCCTGTGCTGGGCTCTTGGCTTTAAAAGGCGATAAAGAATCACGGCCAGATTCTCATCTCGGCCCAGCGTAAATCAAGTGTCTCCACACTGAAATTAGCGAGGTTGACTTCAGGAGAGAAGTATCTGCTGAGGCAAAAGGACAGTGTGGGGCTGGAAAGTTCCATCCACTGCTTCAGTGGCACACCAGAGCAAGACACAGGGCATGCCAGGGTCCTTCTGTCTGTGTTCATCCTGACAGGAGCTGAAAACAGCCTTGGTTCAACATTTATAAGATTTTCTTAGCTTAAAGGAAATGTGTCTGTTAAGTCTTTGTTGGTACCAGCCTGGGCACTTGTGTAAGTGTCAGTTTAAGAAGAGTTAGAGGGAAGTGTTTTTGCTTTAGCTCTGGAATGTACACAATACTATTTCTTGTCCTGCACCAACCTGGACTACCACTGGGCATTCTTTAGTGGAGACATTGTGAGCTTTGATAATGCACTGATAATAAAGGTGTAAGGCAAGAGGACTGCTTGGATGCATGGAGGAGGTAAAACAAAAAATGGCTGCACCTTTGTTAGAAACCTTCTGGTCAGTGTGACTCAAAGCTGGGCATAGGAAAATCTGAGCCTAAGGCATCTGTCAGTGAGAGGGACCCTGATGCACTCAGAGCAACCTGCATCCTGTCCTGCTCAGCTGCAAAAGTGAGAGTTGGGGTCTGACCTCCAGTGATCTGAGGCTGCTCCCCCATTCCCACTGCCTTCCAGGAGTTTTATATCCATGTGTCACAGCAAGAGAAAACTTAAAAGGGCTCAGTCTGGCTGATTGCAATAATGATGTTGAACAACAAAAGGAGACATTCTTGTTTTAAGGTCTCAACAAGAAGGAAGTCAGAATAATTCCCCTGTAGATCAAGGGTTGAGGGGAGGGGTGGGAAAGGAAAGCTTTGACTGTCCATGGAGGAGTCTTTATACAACCTCAAGGACTTGAAAAGACCCAAGGACTCATAATAAGAATCATTAGTGATTTGTCATTGAAAACATGCACCTGGACATCGATCCCCATAGGCTTTTGCAGCTGCACTGAGTTTGACCAAGTTTTCTCCTGGCACAGTGCAGCCTTCAGGAGGCTTCAGGACTATGAGCACTGCAGAGTTAACTGTCAAGCAAGGGCAGGAGTGGATGGCTCGAAGGGATTTGCTAATGAGCTATCAAGCTGTGGGTCACTGGTTGAAATTTAATCTGTAAGAACAGTGACAGAAAATCAAATCAAAGTGCTGACGTCAGAGTGATGCTGGAGCAGCAGCAAAAGCGTCGCTGGTGCCTTATGCAGCACACAGAGACAACTTAAATAAACTGGGAAAAAAAATGTGAGGAGCTTTTTGGGATTCCAACTGCAAAATACAGCTCAGCCAATTTGTGTTATGCCTGTCAGTAACTCACTTGTCTTAGTGCAGTTGCTTGTGAGTGACTACAGACTATCTCCCCCAAGAATCTGACCAAACTCAGCCTTACAAAGAACAGAAAACACATTTGTGGGGACACCTAGGTAGAGTTTGCTCAGCAAAGAGTGTCACAGAATGTGAATCAGCAGTGTAGCACAAAGCTCAGTAGTTTGTGGTGCTGCTAATGGAATTTTTATTGTGATCAGATCCTATATAGAGATCAGTAGCAATAACATTCCCATCCCTATCTCACGAGGAAATTTGGTGGCTTCACCATAACTTTCTCAGGGCTGGGGAGGGCCCACATTACTGCAGGCCATTAAACCAGCTCTTGTGGTTTTCATGGTTACCAGAGGGAAGTTTGAGGAAGGAAGAGACAGGGGCACCAGATGCCGTCAGCAGTGCTACTGGGTATGTGGGTCAGCATGTTTACTCAGGAAAGCTCACTCTGGTGCTTTTTTGCCTCTCTGGTGTTGTCATCTTCACTGATTTTTCGAGGGAATTCAGTGGCCCTTCCTCTGGTCCCAAGCAGCTGAGCTGAGGATACAGAATCTCTCCAGATGGCACAGACTTGCTTTACAGCTCTGTGTCTCTGGCCTTGCCTGCCTCCACTGTAGGCAGGAAAGGGAGCAATAGTCAGCATTGTTTTTTGTGCCAGCTATGATTAGTTGGCATAAAGAGCACTTAAGCAAGTTGACACAGCCTTTGAGTTGCTTGGTTTACTAAAAAAAGGAAAGAAAAAAAAAAAAATCCCTAGACTACTCCAGAGTGTCTTTGCTGTGTGAAGCCTCATCTGCACCAGTAAAAAACTAAGGATGAGGTCAGTTGCAGAAAGTTTGTCATTCAGATATTTATTTAATTTTTACTTAAAAAAAACCCAAAAAACAAAAAACAAAAAACAAAACAAAAAAAAAAAAAAAAACCACAAAAAACCAAAAAACTGAAGTCTTGGAGAGCAACAAGTTTAAAAAAAAAAAAAACAAAACAAAAACATAGCTAAACTCCAGATTCATACAGATTTCCTGTTTTGCTTCTTAACAAAACCTCAAAACCACTTTGAACAAGTTTCCCACCTCAGCTGAGGGTGGAGCTGTGCACGCCCTACACGCGGCCTCCAGAAGTGCACCCAGGGAAAGCAGCACACCTCCTCTGGCATGGTGGGGCTGAGCTTACTGCTCACAGGGCAGTCAATAAGTGTGGCTGTGCTTGGCTGCCCACAGGAGCTTCTGACTCAGCCAGTTATGCTGGAAAACTTAAACTTCCCTATTTCCAGCAGAACAGACAGAACAGTAGAGATGTGTCAGGCAAGAACTGGAAGCAGTTGATAAAGGGATGCCTCCCCAAGATACTAGGCAGATATCAGCTGCTGTCAGGGCACTGCTGTAATTTCATTGATTTGATCTACTGAGACAACATCTCAGTAAATAAGAAGAGCAGGGAAATACATTGCCCTGAAATTAATGGTTTGCTGCCTGATCTCCTCTTAAATGAATTCATTGCAATCTGAAGTAATGTGTGTGTTTTGCAAACCCAGCATTCCTTGGCTCCTACACTGCATCATGACATTACTTTAGGCTGTGAGGAAGATCTTATTTGTGATATAGTAGTGTAGCCTGGGAACTCTGGATGGAGTTATGGCATTTGGGTGTGTAATTCTAAGTAACAATAAGCAGTGCTTAACATTTCCTCCCACATGAGAAGCGCACCCATTAAAAGTTTAGCCAAGTCAGCTGTGCAAGTTCTTGCACAAAAAGACAAACTGCTGAAGAGCTAATAGGAGCCACTCTTATGTTAAAGAGTGGGTAGAGCATGCATTAACCCAAATTCTCCTTCTCTGCTGCTAATCAGTGAAGAATCTTGCTGAGATCAAAGAAATCCCTAGAAGGTAAAAATGGTAATAAATCAGGCTCAAGCCCAGGTTCAGAACTTATGAGTCGTTTTCTCACCTCTGTTCCTGAAATACCACTTAGCTTGAAGAAGTCAGTGAATGTGATTTAGACCATTGATGAGTCAACTTAAAATCCTGTGGGAATACACTAGATGTGTCTAAGTCCCTGGGAATGGCTCAGTCTGCTTCATCTGAAGAGGAACCTACCTCCCAGAGAAACTGAATGTTACATGTAAATATGGACAGTGTGTTTTGGACCTAAGAGCATAAGCATATGTTTTCATTTGTGTTCAGTGACTGATAGCTTGTCACAGTCCATCATGGCTCATAAATGGGTAAGAGGCTCCTAATACCTCCAATCTGTTGTTGTATCTCTCACTGAGATACAGTTTTACCAAACCCACCACTTTCTGGTGATATTGAGCTAGCAAAAACCACTTCAGCAAGAGAAATTTGGAGCATGTTCATACTCTTTATGTGGTCCAAAGCAGAAAGGCACTCTGTGTCTCTGAGCTGCTTGATGTAGGTTGGTTCTTATCCACACAGCTAAGAGCTGCTAGCAGCTGGAGTGGGCAGATCATCCACACTGCACAACACTTGATCCTGACCTTCACGGGACAACATCTCCCTGTAGACCTGGAGCTAAATTCTGGGTTTGCAGCTTTGGAGGTTTGTGTTTGGGTTTTGTTTGGTTGGGTTTTTGTTTGTTTCCTAATACAGATGCCTTTTTTTTTTTTTTTTCCTTTTTTGCAGCCATGTGTTTCCTGTGTGCTCTGGGGATTGACAGGAGGGTTATTGGGGTTTGAGGCTTCAGGCTAGCACTGTAATATTGCACCATGTAAAGCAACAAAACTGTGTGGTGCTTGTCCAGGCTGTGCCTGGAACAGAACCTGCAGCACACAGGCCAGCTTTGCCATGCCCAGCTTTCCTCTCAGATGGAACAAATGTCTTCCTCGTGGCCAGCTAATAACTGCAGAGTGTGGAGGACCTAGGTGCCAGGATACAGGAGACATGTCAGTCTGGCAGTGTGGAAGCACCCAGGCATTCCTAAGTGGCAGCTAAATCTGGGTTACCAGGGAAGACCTATTTCCCAGCCTAACTCAATTCATGCCATTTAACTGACAGAGCTCTGCAATAGAAGTTTTACAAGCAAAAGACCACCTCATTTACTGGGTTGGTCTCTCTAGTTTCTGCACCCCTCAGTGCTGGTTGTTGAGATGTTCACCTTAATGCCTCCATTCCAGCCTTACCTGTCTCCTGAAATAGTTGGGGCAATGGGAAGTGCTGGAGCCAGACCCCCTTGGTCTGGACACCCTAGATCTCTATGTTTCTATTTTCAGGATAAGTGCTAAAATCATTAATATCTTGTGCTTCCTCCCACTTATCCCACAACCCAGGTGCTTGCCCTTGAGAGGGGAATTTATATTTTTGATTCCCACACAGTCAGGTCTGAATACTGTTGAGCTTTGAATTAAGCAATTACCCAGCCACACTTGTGAGAATAATACTTCCTAGTGCTTATGCCTGGAGTGGCTGCATGCAACACGTTAAATCATCCCATGAAGGGCCTACAGCTCTCTGTTCTGTTGATGGAGTAATGTGTGAACATCACTTGGGTCCTACTTCAGAGGCATCTGTCACTGCCGTGCCTGTATGGTTTGCAGAGGCACCTGCCCTAAGAGTTCTGAATCATTCTGCTGGAGCCAAGCACCAAACTCATTTTAGATGTTGCAATGAATACATTGAGTGCCTAAAACAGACAGCTTCAATCTGGCCTCCAGGGTCTCCATGTTCTCTGGCTGATACAATGAGATAATAGTCCTTGCCCAACTCATACAGCTGTGGAAAGATTTTAATTAATTAATACTGGTAAGGCTTTGGAACCTAGGGAATGAACCAGGGTTTACAAACCAAGTGTATTATTATGACTTGATGGCACTTTTTACTTGACTTTCATACTGTACCTGAGCAGAGCACAGGGTGGCTGCATCCTCTGATTCATCATGAATCATGAAGAAGAATACTTAAAATGTGGATGGTATTGATGGATTCAGACTAGTTAAAATGTTACAGGGAAGAGGGATTAATTCTCTCTCTGAGAATGCTGTCCAAAGTGCTGGCAGCTCTCCCCTTTTTATTAACTCTCAATATTAAACCAGCTCTAGTGGAGTCCTCAGTCAGCTCATACTCAGTGTTTAAGCAAGATGTGCCAGAACGTAGCTGGAGATGTGAGACTCCTACTAGGATTTGCAGAGGACCTAATTACTCCCCAGTGACTGTGTTGGCTAGCACAGGTTCTCATTCTCAGCACTGTAGCCCCCCAGGTAGCTTTTGGTCTTCCATTTCTCTGGCATGATTGATGTTAATTATAGCCATGCAGTTCCAACAGTGGGCAAGACACCCAGGAGAAGCTAATATCCCCAAAGTCCTCCTAGTGCTAAGCATCAGATTAGCACACAAAACTCCTTGGGCTAAGTCCCTTGGCAGGTCACACCATTTCATCAAATTACAAAACAGCTCATTAGGTTCCCAGTCATATTCCACCTATATGTAAATTCTTAATGAAAAGATATTATAAGCTTACTCACCAAGCACTTTGCCTCCACTGCTATATGAAACACAAGTAAAAGCTACAGGGTAAAGGCAGGAGAGGGAGCATCTGAAATTAAACTATAATTGTCACTAAACACCCAAGGGATGCTGTCATTCAGGAAGAAATGGCCTCAGGAGAAGGTGGCTGAAAGGCCATCCAGATGGCAGGGGTGATCCCACCAGTAGATCTCCTGCACCAAGGAAACCTCTTTTCTTGTGCATAACACGGTTTTGCCAGACTTTTTTTGCTCCTGACAGTGTGCAAGAAGAATCCCATCATTGCTGACTGCCCCTCATGCATTTGTCCTGGCAGCATACACTAAACTGGACTCAGTAAAGGACCCTTATGTAATGACCCTTCACACAGAAAGATACACATTTTTCCAACATCTTTTTGTAACTAGAAAACATTATACTTTCTGTTATTGTCCCAGAGCAGCTGTGGCTGCCTGAGGATCCCTGGAAGTGTCCCAGGCTAGGCTGGACAACTAGGCTTGGAGTAACCTGGGATATTGGAAGGTACCCCTATTCATAGTAGAGGGTGGGACTGGATGAGCTTTAAGGTCCCTTCCAGCCAAAGTCGTTCTACGATTCTGTGATTATCATCCTTTTCTCTTATGACATTCTCAGAGTATAATTTACATTTGCCCCCAGGGTCAGTGTCTAATTCAGGGAATAAGAGATGTCTTGAAAACCAAGTAAAATTTTAAATTCTCTGGCAGTCAGTGGAATCTTAGGTAAAATGACCACTTCTAGTCAAGTTCAGACAGGAAAGAATGTCACAAGAGTGCGTCTCCCAATGACAATTTACAAGCCAGTGGAGTTTGTTACATATGCTATTAAGTATTCTGCCTAATTTGTAGGTAGGTGCTTTTCAGCAGTAAATCTCAGACTAGTTTTGCAAGAGAGGTCAGTATCTTTCCCCTCATTTCACAGGCGGATAAACCAAGGTGCAGGGAGTTCTAATGCCTGAAGTTTGGTGTCAGAGCAAGAAACAGCTAATTGCAACAGACTTAAATGCATCATTGTCCATGAGTGTCATCATTCTTATTTATAGTAATTCTTATTGCACCATCAACCACAAAGCTATGCAGGCATACCAAAGACAGGAATAGAGCAGTACTGACCTCTTCTCTACAGATAAGGATGTGCTCTCCAGAGATGGTTTGGGTTTGTTTGTTTTTTTTTGTTTGTTTGTTTGTTTGTTTTTTTTTTTTTTGTTGTTGTTGTTGTTGTTGTTGGTTTGTTGTTTTTTTTTTTTTTCCACAGAAATGATAAATGACTGAAAGAAGAGCAGGTGCCATTTCTCCACCTGGGTGATTATGCCCAGAGGCAATAGAAGTAATTTTTAGGAAATGGTTCCCCTCCTATTTACATCAAGCTAGTAGCAATACTTATTTTAACACAATTGCCAAGAGACTTTATTTTTAGATCTCATCCACATAGTATCATTCTGAAATTCTTGCTTTGCTCAAAAAAACTGAAGACGTTTCAACTGGAACATGAAATTCTCTGGAAGAACTATTGCTGTCTCACAAATATATATTGATGGCCCAAGAAGACAGTGATCCCTTCTTTCCCATAATGAGAAATGCTTCAAATCTATAATGCATCCCTAATATTTTACTTTAAAAGACAAAATCACTGGTTGGCTTACCTTTCATTAGGAAGTTTATAGGTTTTCCAGCTCTTAAGGGACCCCTTTAGGAGTCTTATTTCATCCAAATGATATCGTTCTCTTGATAAGTATCACATTCCTATAGGAACATTTGTCAGTGGGGCATAGTATTGGTTTAAAAGGTCCCAGATAACAATACAAAATTGAATAAGAAAAAAAAAAAAAAAGAAAAAGAAAAGAAGAAATGAAATGAAGGCAGAATATGCAGTTGGTGAAATTCACACAAATAAGAAAAATCCATTTGACATGAAGACTGGTCAGCTGGATGTATTTCTATAAGCATATGTAAATCTTGGTGTGCTACACTTCTCTGTTTTGTTTAATTGCCATCTTTCAGATGAACCTAATAATTGCTGTACTTCATTTACCTCACTGTTATCCCACCCAAAGAATATGGAAGCGAAGACTTGTAGAAGTAGAAAATGGCATTATGCATCCATGGAAAGCATCTTTTCCTCCTTCCCCTGAATAGCAGATTGGTTTGAGTCCTTGTGAACCACTTTTTATATCTCTTTTGTTCCTCTCCCGGCATAATAATAAATACTCTTGCTACGTCTTCTTTGGAAACTCATGGGGCATTTTCTGTCTTCATAATACTTTTGCAAAATCCTTCCCCAGGAAGCAGAAGTTGAAATGTGACCATTCTATTAGGAACAAAAACATTAAAGCAGAGAGTCCTCATGGAAACCAATTTGAGTGTAATGGCAATGATTCATGAAGTACGAGGCTTAGCAGAGCAAAGCCATGAGCAGGGCTGAGATCTTAATAAGGATGCATCTTCATTTATACTAAGTTAAACCTTGAGAAAAGCACTTTTATATTTCCTGAATGCCTTCAGCACTGGGTATGGCCAACGGAGGTGAAGTTTACAAACAAAATTAGTGTATTGATTAATGGGCAGCCACATCTCAGGAAGTGAGTGACAGTTGTGTAGTGGTGTTCTTAAGTCCCACACACATATTAGGGTTTGGAAGAGCAGGCCTAGCACTAGGACAGATATCTGGAATTGCTCTATCAGGGTTTTTTTCTTCCCTAATTTATGTTGTTCTAACTAAGATTGTGTAATATATATATATATATATATATATATATATATATATATACGCACCGAAGAAATAGATTTTCTGGACTGACTGTGAAGAAACCCATAAGAACCACCTAACAATGTGCAACTTATGACTGCCTTTTTTCCTAGCTAAGGAATGGCATCCCTTGGAATTTCATATGCTGGTTTTCTGGGTAGTTTTTTTAATTTTTTTTTTTTTTTTTTTTTTTTGGGGGGGGGGGGATTGTGTCTGTTTGTGTCTTTTTGGCAGAGCTATTTTATTGCACAATGATAATATATGTATTGGGACTTTCAGTTTGCAGCCTTAGAACAGGTCTTTGGTGGCCACGGGGAGCCATGACAGTGAAAAAGATTTCTGTCTGAGAAACAATATCCCATTTTTTACCATAACATCTGGCCAAAATTTGAATGATATCTTGAGGCCCTATTATGAAGAGATTTATGGATTACCTACTAAAGACCAGCACTAAAACTCGTGACTAGTGCTTGACAAGCACTAAAGCTTGTGATGGCAATAATGCCATAAATCTTCATTTTAAATTTCATCTGTTAATATTTGTGGAGATCAAGATGCCCTTTCCTTAGCCATGCTACTGGGTTTGAACACATGAATTAACAACACACCATTGACTCTACTTGATTTTCAATTGTCTGCTGGTTTTGTCAGTGGAACCACACTTCTTACATCCAATGTCCATTTATTCTACACCTTTTCTTCTGAATTAGGAAACTGTTTGGATTAAAAGGAAAAGAAATCAGGACATGTCTACACGTTGCAGTTCCATTCTTCATGAGAATTTTTTTGTGTCATAAAAAGCAATGTGTATCCACAGAGCTTTACACAACCTAATTAATGACCAGTTGACACTGTGCCTCTAATTGTCCACAACTGGAAGCAAAAATGCTGCCTCTGAGCCAAAGCTGATTAATGCTATTTCTTGATGAATATCTTTTTTTTAAAAAAAAGGAGCCAAGGGAGAGTCACAACAGCCTTGAACTTTCACAAGGATTGCCTCTGCTTTAGGGGAATTTTGATCTTGCCTGCTGTTTTGTTTGTTTAAAAAAAATAGTGATGTGTAATCTTCAGGAACGTACCTCATCATCCAACCCACAAACTGTTGGCAAAATAATAAACCTACACAGAACGTACTGTTAAATCCTTTTTTTTTTTTTTTTTTTTTTTTTAACTTCTTCCTTTCAGAGGTATAAATCACAGCTTTTTGCTTTTGCAACTTAAAGTATAGGCTTTGCAGTGGGTAGTTGGCACTGGATTTTTCTGGCCAAATGTTCCATGCTGGCTCCAAAGAAACCGTGGACATTGAGTTGGCTATAGTTTGTCTTTGAACTCATTTGCAAGAATTCAGTCTTCAGAGGTCTCCAAAAAAAACCAATACATAGTTTATTTATCAAATTGCTGTTTAACTCTTTTGTGTGCTAAATTACAGGTGGTAATTCGACTTCAGGTTTTAATTTTTTTAATTTTTCTGGCTAAGTTTCATACACTGTTTATATCTTATAGTTTACATAAATGCTATCATCCTTCCATTTAGGTCCAGTAAGTCTGTACCTTTCTGATTATCTTACACAGTCTGGAAGAGTTCCTGAGAGTCAAAGTTCTTTTGTTAGCTGGTTGCAAAACTAAGTTTAAAATAACTCAATTATTATGTGCTAAATATGCATTATATTTCCAGGATATTTCCATGTAATTGTAATGTAGTAGAGAAACAGGACTATTTCTGCATCTTTTCATGTTAAGTTGTCCACAATGTATATACTAAATATATATATATACTAATTATACTAAATTATAAATGGACTAGGAGTGCACTATGGTCTCTCTCCTTGGAGCAGTTTTTGGTTTTGTTTGTCAAATACCGTTTGAAGTTTTAATCAGCTGGATGTTCAGCAAGAAATAAGTGATAGTTATTGGTGTGCAAATCATTGCAGGTCTTGTGTTAATCTTGGACTTTTCCCTACAGCATCCTTGAACAGTTTTCTTCTGCAATGCTTCCCTTCCATTGAAGCGATGCCATCTTTGGTACTCTAACAAAGAGCTATATAAATGTTTGGAACCCAGAACAGATGTTTTGGGGCAGCTTTCATTCAGTTTGCCAAGTTCAGGCATAAAACAAGATCCTGACCACTTGTGGTTCCTGTAGATGGGATGATTTTTTCAAAGGAAGAGTAAGCGTGCTGGGCTCAATGACTTCCTGTCTTCTGGCATCCTACCACATGTCTTCTTTACTATACCATAATGTTTCCCAAGTTTGCTTTTGTTTCATTCTCATAATTGGCTTTGTATATCCACTGACTGATCTGATTTTCCTATGAAGACAAGGCTGTTCACTCCAGATTTTCACTAGTGTAACTGAGAGGAAAATTTGGTCCGTATGCTCTGTAATAAGATATATCATCACTGTCAATATTTTTCTTCTTCCCATCACTCCCTTGCCATATGGCAACTTCACAGGAAAGAACTGAACTGCATATGTTCTAAGTAGAACTTCTTCGTTCCCTGCAAAGTAGAGGTTGGTTTTAATATCATTCAGATTAAAAAAATGGAGGAAGTCCTTTATCCTTTAGCATGGGATTTTCACTAAATTCTAGCCACCCAAAAAACAGGCAACCTGTGGAAACTTGTCATCTGAGCTCCTCCTACAGTCACTGGAGAGAGCAAGCAACTTTGAGAGGGTGACATATCCTAAGAGTTGGGGGAAAATTTAATTTTCATGAACATGAGTGCAAATCTCTTCAATACCCACTGGTCTTAATGTTGTTGAACTGATGAACTGAGTTGCAGACCCACAGAACTCTACCCATCTGTGCTGGTGATTTGAAAGGGGACAGGGATGGCTTTCCTGAGCTGATGTTAGCGTGTCTCAGGTGTTTTTTGGCTTATGGCTGGCAACTCTCTCCAAATAACCTTTGAGCATGACTCAGTGGGCAGTAAGAGCCAGGGATGATTTTCAGTCAACAAGACACAGATGAGGTGATCATGTTTCAGGTAGGAATTTTGATCCTAGTAAAACAAGCCATTCCATTTGTTTTTAGGGGCTGTGTGTGCTGGCCCATTTTATTTACTGATGTAGGTATAGCCCAAGAGATATAGGCAGTGAAAAAAAAAGAAAACAAAAACCCAACAAAAACATACAGGAAAATGAAAGATATACCTGAGAGTTTCTCATTGTCTGAAACTGGGTCTTTTGTGCAAGTAGCAGACCAAGAGAAAGGAGACACTGTTAGTGAGTCTTTTCTTATTTTAAAATAAGAAGATGCTCTTCTTAGGGTTGCTGTTAGAAGTGACTGACAGTGACTATGGAAAATAGTATTTGTAATGAAAGATTTCTGGGACCCACTATACCTTAATGACTTTCTTAAACTAGTCACCTCATGGACCCTCCTTGAAACTGTCATTTGGAAGTTGATGTCCAGAGGGTCTGCACCCAGGGAAACATCCTGTGTCACACATGTGTTTCTGAAAATTTTGAGATCTGCCTGGTCCTGGTGGATTTTAAGACTTGGGACAACTCTGCCTTAAACACTCACACTGTTCACCACAGAGAACCCAGATCGAGCAACAAGGAGAGCAAAAAGTTTCAGCTACTTTCAACCACTGCTATGATACCCAAGGACCATGAGATAAATTCAGATGAAGTTTCTTCCAGGGAGTGTGTGGGCGTTGCAGACATTTAACTGCCAGGCTATTCATTTTTCTGCACTAATAGTTTCCATGCTAGCTGACTGACCAATCTCCCTGATGTGTCGCATCAATTTTCTTATTAAATATGAGAATAATGAATGTTAGGAATGAGCCTCGAAAGATCCTCATCTCCCAGATTGGGTCTTGGTGCCAAGAGTCTGGCTGGCGTCATCTCCAGGATTCTGCAAACAACATCTGCATGAGCGTGCAGGTTGTGTAACCCGTGAAGTTAGTGTAAGTGACTTGATATCTGCTGATCAGGGCTGCTCTGCCAGGGGGAGTCTTTGCAGTCTGTGGGACACACAGCCAGGCTGTGCCTTCCCCAGGAGAGAAAAAGGGTACCTTCATTTACAGGAGTCACTCTGGGAACATTTCCCTTTCCTCTCCAGGATTTCTTAGGCTCCCAGTGTGATTCATGAGAACATCTCTGCTGAAATGATCACTGCTGTGATGAGCAGAAAATGACTGATTGGAGGCACTGACCCACCCCAGTAGCTGCCTTTTGGGATGATCGGGAGAGGGATGATGTACTGGAACTGGGGGATTTTGGAGTTTGCACAGGAGGCCTCAGCTCCTGATGGACAGCACATCTTGCTGCTGATGTGCTCAGCCTCTGAGTAACATCTCTGCTCATGAAACAAAGGTGCAAGATGCTCCTTCTGCATCCCATGAAGTCTGGTGTGATGCTGTACAGGAAGGCAGTGCAGGCAATAGACTGGAGCCCTGTGACTCAAATGCCTTCAGTTCTCTGGAGCATCATGTCACTGCTTAGGAGGAAAAACTTGAATGTTAGAGCTGTAAGGAGAATTATACTTTGCTTCCTTCCCTCTGGCAATACGTATATGCTATCAAGCATTTTAGCAGAGACCATACCCACTTTTTCTGTCCTTCACCCCAGTTTAATGCAGTCAATATAAAATAAATATTTTATAGCAGCACATGACAGTTTATTTTTGTAAAAAGGCTGATTTTTTTTGTTTGTTTCTCATGCCAACACTTGCTTAAGTTCATTTTTTAAATTACTATCAATACCAAAGTGCAAAGTGCAAAGCCAGTAGGCTGCTTCTAGAGAGGTACTAGGACTATCCTTGTTCATTGTTTATGTTAGCCTTAGGCTAAAGGTTGTTTCTTTTTCAATATCTGAAACTTTCCAAAGAAAACAGTTATCAATGAGCAAATAACTAAGCCACGCAGCCAAAAATTACTGAAGTGTGTGATGTAGGCCCCCAATTTAGTTGGGTGAAGTCAGGCATTTAGACCAATCCTTCTTTACTCCTTTTAAATATCATGTAGGTAAGTCATGACAGCTCACTCAAGGCCAGGAAAAGCTTTCATTATCCTCAAGGATGAATTCAGGACCTCAGGAAGCTACCAAGTCAAATGAGAAACAGCGACAACAGGCAATGGCTTAGCAGCTTAAGCCATATGCCACAAATCAGTCTAGCCATAATTTCAAATGCCAGAAGAATCATTACCAAGCTAATGCAGATCTGTTGAGGGCTTGGCCATTTACTACAGGCAGAACAAGCCTTCTGAGTTAAATTCTGAGAAATTAGATCCTTTGAGGGTTTAATGGCTGTTAAAAATCACACAATATTTTCATAAGTGGCGGAGTTTATCAATCGTATGCCCTTAACCAAATTAGCCCTTTCCTCCCACAAATACACTTGCAGCTCCTTATTGCAAAAGGAAGATGGGAGAGGAAGAGAGATTGAAACTCTCCAGTGATGTGCTCTGTCTTGCAAGAGCTGTACTCCTGTCATCACTGCATCTCAAAGGCACTATGTAGTTTTGCAATGAAAACCTCAAAATGTTGTTCCTGGAGTTCCTGTACCAGTGGCTGGGCTACAAACTTGAATTCTTGTTCTGCATTTTGGACAAAACACAGCTCAAATCTTGCAAATTCAATTCTCTACATGTCCCAGGTACTTGGCATCCCAGACCAGCAGTGTCTGTAGTGGGAAGGCTGACCTGGCCTCTAGCTCTCATAGAAGTTTTGCCAGCCAGAGACGAAGTATGAGCATCAACACTTGCTTGTGGACACTGAAGTTTGTATTATCATCATTAGTCCATAAGAACAAGGGCTGGTCAGGAATTAAGCCTGATTATAAATTATAAAATGATATTTTTTTGATAAACAAGCCTAATTATAAAATGAAAGATAAAGGGTAAAAAGTTGATGCAGAAGCAATGGGACTGTATTGGTGAGTTTGACAAGAAGGGCACTGGTGTGACTACAGAAACAGAGAAGTAGAAGGCAAACAGTAGGATAACTCTATGTATGATTAGAGAAAATCTCATTGGAGTGCAAAAAATGCCATGGGAGATAGTGCAAAAGTGTTTAATTTGAGAATTATGTGGAAGGCTGATGGAAAACAATGTGACAGATTAATCACAGACAGCCACTATTTGCATAGAGAATGAGGGATGTTACCTTTTGAAGGCTGAGAGAACTGGGTCTGTTCAGCCTGAGGAAGAGGGGGTTTTGGAATGACCTGATTGTGGCCTTCCAGTACCTGAAGGCAGCCTGCAATAAAGATGGATAGAGACTATTTACAGAGTTCTGGAATGGCAGGACAAGGGGGAATGGCTTCAAACTGACACAGGGCAGGGTTAGAGTACATGTTAGAAAGAAATTCTTAACTTTGAGGGTGGTGAGGCCCTGCCACAGGCTGCCCAGGGAAGCTGTGGCTGCTCCATCTCTGGAAGTGTCCAGGCTAGATGAGACTTGGAGAATGCTGGGATAGGTGGAAGGTGTCCCTGCCCATGGCAGAGGTTGGATAGAGGTGATATTTAAGGTCCTTTCCAAAACAATTCATTCCATCATTCTGTGATTCTCTGATTCTTTTGATGGGATACAAATGTGAAAAGGATTTGGATTCAGGTCCAGACCCAGACACCTGAATATGGGCAATCTGGGAGGAACACAAAAGAGAGCAAGGACAATAATGAAGGTATGGCTGTGATTACCATACTGTGGATGCTTCACTTCTGAAAGATTGCAGATCAAGGCTGCCCGCTGTTGTATATTCACAGACAAATCTCTTGCCTTGATGGAAATGTGAAATGTGATCAGTGAAATGTGATCCCTGTCCTTAAAATCTGAGCATTCCTTCATTATGATTTATTGCTATTCTGTATTTCCATCCATCAGGGGTAGTTCAGTATTTCCAGGGACTGAGAGCTGCTGGTGCTGGGAAGCAGGCACTGGTCCAGGCTAGACTTCTTCAACATCCTTCTATGAAACTCTGGCAAGATTCAGAGATGCTAAGTGTCTTTCCCAAACTTGGATTATATCTAGCAATAGGAGCCAGATCTCCTAAATCACTGTTCTTTAGAAATCAACTGGTAACATTCTTATGGCTTTGTTTTAATGATCTGTTATTTAAAATGGAATTATGTTGGAAAATTGTCAGAATAATTGAAAACATCCAATGAAGTTACATTTAATGGATCATATATTTTTAATTTATTTGCTGTTTCAGGTTTTTATTTTAACAGCTCACCCCAGTAAGGAAAAAAAAATTGCCTTTCTCTGTCAGCTTAAACTTGTTGTGAGGAACACAATGTTTAAATTCTTAGTTTGGAATAACTCTGTCTGAACAAATAATAAAACAGAAGAACAGATTTATCTGTCAGATAAAGACCTTGGAGCATTTTGTGAAGAATATTTGAAAGATCAAAACATTACAGGTTTCTCACCAACACTGGGAGCTGAAAAGTAAACAAAATTACCTAGAGATCTGACTGAAAGAAAATAAATTCTAAGAAAAAAATCCTCCTAAATGCAGTGTTCTCTCTCCAGTGTTATATTAAGCCAAAAATTACACTGGTGCTGAACAAGCAATTTATACCAGTGCAAAACCAAATACTTTCAACAAAGATGAAGGAGACCTTTTATGTTTAAAGTACAACCAGCAAAAGGCTTCAGAGCATTTTCCATTTTTAATTACTTCCTCATCTTGCAGAGAAACAAAACACAAGTTTGAACTATCTTGCATGGGTTCTGAAATGTCAAAACATGATAACTGATATAATAGATGGTGCCTACATGGCTGAAAAGCCTAAGAAAGCAATCCTTTATTCCAGAGATTTCAGATTAAATCCCATCCAGCTTGAAACTCAGTGAAAATTGTGATGTAACGGACTTTCGGCCTGAAATGAGTTGGTTTGCAGTGAAGATCCTCTTGGAGATACAACCAAAGATTTGAATCAACATGACAGTTTCCTGTCCTTATGGAGCAGACTAGATGACTGGTTAAGATTAGATATATAACTTTTAGTTGGTTGGAATATGAGATAAATCCCACCCTCCCTTGCCTCTTTCTTCATCTTCTGCACTGAGGACCATCCATCTCTACAACAGCACCATTGGAGGCACCCAATGCAGAAATATTTTTTAATCTCAGCTGGCAGAGGAGTGGAGGGGAACTTCCACTGTTACTAAAACATCAGCTGATGTTGAATGTTGTTAGAATTTTATCTTCTCCTTCAGCCACCCCACAAGCCTTTTACCCCCTTTGATTTTTATGTTTTTCCTTGTCTAGGGAAACCCACACTGGGTTTGGACTTCCAATGGGTTGGCTTCTCAGGTAGTCCCATCTGAAGGAAGAAAGACTTTTTGGGACTAGGTTAAATTATGATGATGTGGGAGAGGAGCCTAGGATCATGGGGTTTATTTGATCATTTACATTAGCTGTACTGGCTTTGCAGGACGCCTTCAGAAAGTAGGTACATTTTAACAGACAGGAAAGCCAAAATATTGTGTTAATATCATGCTCTGGCATGTCTTAACCAGCAAATTAGCTGGAATTTGGTGTTTCCATTACTCAGCAGTTGAGACTTTCTCAATTCATGGCAGCATGGGTGGGAAACTAAGCTTTAAATAATGAGGGGCTATGAATCAAGACCCCCTAGCACAGAAATATAACTTGTCATGGTGCTGTCGCATGGGAGAAGAGGTCAAGCAATATTTTGCTGCTGGGGAAAGTGGAAAAAACACTTTTGTGGGAGGATCAGACCCATCTGCCCTTGGTCTAGCATGCTTATACAGCTGGGCTTGAACAATCTCTGCAGCCTCCCAAGTGAATTGCAGCCTTGTACTCACTTTAGAGCCATCTATTACTCCCCACTGTGTATGTTCCTACCTAAAAATCCATAACTGGTCTCGCATCGAATCAATGCTCCCAGTCAACTTGTATCTAAACAAATTGAATGAAGCTGAGAGCTCTGTAGATCCTCTTATTTATCCATGACAAGCAGAGAGACTCCCAGTTCTTCTGCTCCTGACAACTTTGTCAATAAAATCTGCAGATTGCACAATATAAAGTTGCTTTATAATTCATCTCCCTGACAATAACAGAACCTTTGAACAGGAATGCTTTATGTGGTTTTCAAAAGAACAGTACTCAAATGGAGGCTGCATCAGTAAAGTGCAAAAATATCTTTTTTTCCTCTTGTACCGTCACATTTCAAGCAATTTTTTTGATGTAGTGAAAAAAAGATCAGATTTTATTTTAGAGAACAGTTTCTATTAGACTGGAAATTATATCAAAAGTAGCAATCATAGGACTTATTAGATCATATATTCCACTCCCCTTCCATTACAAGATTGTTTTTCAGACCTGAGGTCTAATTTCATTATTTCAAAAGGACAAAATATCAGACTTACAGAAAGTAATGTAATTGCTGCAGTATTTCCCTTCAAAAAACATTTTTAGGCAGTATCCACAAAACTGCTGTCAAATAAACTGCAAGTGGAAATATGACAAGTAGATTTCTGTTTGATTGAGTTTGAGGTGAAATCAGCTCACCTATCTGCCCTAATTTACGAGGATGTAGTAGGAGATGTTTTGAAAGTTATGATGTTATGTCTGTTGTGTAAATAGTCAGGTTTTAAAATAAAAGAGAATTTTCAAAGCCCAGTGAAACACTACTTTTAAAGTTTCATTCTTTTTAGAAGAAAAGTGTATGTCAAAATCCTGGCCTTAGGATTCAGTTGGGTAGATTGCATATTGAAACAGTGATTTCAGTTTAATTTAAAATTAGGACCCCAAAGTCAAATTAGATTAACATTCTTAGTGTTCTATTTCTTCCTCTCTGAGAAGAATTCAATTGATTTTGTTTCAAGTTTGAATTTTAATTCTTAACTTGAGGATAACAAGTTGACTAACAAATTACAAATCGAAACAAAACTGACTATGCAGGAGCCGTCAAGACAATTTTAGGTAACAGGACAGAGTCGACCATCTCCGGTTAAACACTTGGCTAAAGGTTCAGGAAAATGAAGACAGCCTGGGAGTTAATGGCACTGACACTGATACAGTGGCATGGTAGTTTGCATGTCAGTGCTCTTTAGGCAAGGACAATATGAGGTTTTATAAAAAATAAACTTGAGAGAAATGACTTTTCCTCATTTTACAGATATCTGAGGAACATTTGGAAGTGTCAGATGACTTGACTGGCTTCTATGACTGCCTTCAAAAAATGGAAAAAAAATATTTATTCATTTCCAATTTCTCTGGCATTTTTTAGGTATATCTGCCTTAGTGTAGGGGCTGAGATTTGTAGATTATTTGGACCCTGCCAGTGCAGCAGAGCCATTTTCACATGGTATAAAATATGCAGCAGATCCCCTGTGCCCTGGTGGGGTTTATGTTTCAGTGGGACCAGTCTGTGCTTTAAATATGTCATTATCCTTCTCAAGGAAGTTTCGTTTTACTCTTGAATTAGCTCACATTGTTAATGTGCTCATCAGCCAACTCAGGATATACAGACAGCTGCAAGGAATCTAATTAACATTTGACTACTGAAGAAGAAATTGCAATCTACTGTACTATTTAATCTGTCAGTGAGGGTCTGGATTAGAAATGGCTTCAGAATTTCCCTGTAGCTTTTCCTCTGTTTTAATATAACAGAATCACAGCTATTAGAGGTGGAGAAAAACCATTAATTTAGCTTGGCCATCTTGCATTGCTGCTACTTTTACCCTTTGGATGACCCTAAGAAAACCTCTTCCTCTATGTTTGCCTCCATCAAACACCTCTAGATTGTTATTCCTCTGTATCTTTAGTCAAATTTTACTTAGGCTGCAGTAATTCATGTAATATTTCCCAGCAAATCAAAACTTCCATTGTTTTTCCAGTGCTAATCTGCCCTTAGACAACAAACAGCATTCCAGCATTGTCTCTATCATGGGAAACAGTGCTCTTACCATCTAGAAGTACCTGTGTCTTATATTAAAATCTATCTGCTATTTAGTTTAAGGTCATGATCAGTGTATTAGTGAAAGCAGGTTTCAAAGATACTCCATGATTTTTTTTTAAGTTGGGGTTGTTTTTTGTTTGTTTTTTGGTAAGAGAAGAATAATGTAATTTCTGTGTGATAACTGTTCTCTAATGCACAGAAGAGAGGGATAAAATAGTATGAAGCACATAGTAGCTGAAAAGGAGAAGCTTTTTCAAATTAATCGGAATGTTTAGAGGAATTTTCTTTATAAACAAATAGAAACAACAAATTGTTTGGATCGGAGAGAGCAATTGTGTTGACAGCAGACATATGAATGATACTGTTTTTACAGATGGACTGGTGAGAATCAAATTGAAGCTATTGATCTGTATTTGTGTAGGATCCTGCTAAACAGAAAGCTTTGAGGGCTTTGCCATTAGCAGCATAGGTCATTTTACCAACTTGGAAAGGCAACACTCTCTGTTTCTATCATACACACTCCACTGATAGCACAACAGAAGATGCCTAGACTTCAAAAATGTCAGGAGCCCTTCTGCAGAGATGGGGATAATCCTTTACAGATATAATTAAAAGCCTTTCCTCTTCCCTCAACAGGCAAAGGCAGAAAAGATAACTCTTGTGAGGCAATATGTCAGCAGTCTGGAAAAATTCTAAGTTAACTTTTTAATTTCAGTAGCCTTGCATCTTCTGTTTAGTAGAGACCGAAAAGACAGTGAAAAGAGTAGGATGTAAGCCCTACAGTCCAACAGCTAGTCCTCAGGTCTCAAACTGATTAGTGCCTTTGGAAGAGAATAGAGAGAAGAACAGTTCTTTCTCAAGCAGGGCAATTTTGGGTCTTCTCTCCCTAGAGCCCATGTTGCAAGTTCTCATTAGTGCCCAGTCTCCTTGGGAATCTGAGCTGGTGGAAGCAAGAAAAAAGTTTATTTATCACAATGGCTGCTGGTGGGACTGGGACCACCATCACCTGATCAGCTGGGAGCACATAATTGTAGCCAGTGGGCAGTAGGAAACTGCAGTAAGTGTGAAAAGAAATACTTAGACTCCCTCTCTCTCCCTCTCTCTATCTCTTTCTTTCTTTCTTTTCTTTCTTTCTTTTCTTTCTTTCTTAAGTATATGATTCATGAAATTAATTTGTTGTTACAGGAAAGATGGTTTTATCAGCTGAAACATATTTCTTTCTTGTTTGCTTTGATATTATCAGACCTAAGTAGGAGGATCACGTTTCAATATGACATCCATGGTCTGATGCTAGATAAGGGCAAAGTATTTGAACATTCGTAATCAGATTCCCCCATATGCAGAGTAACATTTCCCTTATCGAGGAATGGAAAAGTAATTGAGGCATCTGATTTCAAAACTTGCAAATATATCCCATCTGCCTCTAAGTCACTCTAAGAAGAATGTGTTAACCTTAAACAAACTTTAGATCAAATTATTTCATCCCTGTGCTTATATTCTAGAACATTCTCATCTAGGAACACTGTAAGTTGCACTTTAGCAATTTTTTCTTCAAGTGTATGTTATTCTTATTATTTTTTGCTGTTTAAGTGTGAAAAAAAATCCAAACCTACAGCTGTAACATCTCCTCACGTATTGAAAAACAAAGTCTATAGGAAATTAATTCACTTAGACAAAATAGAGGGAAATCCAAATTTAGCTTTTTTTTTGTTTTGTTAATGGAGAAAAAGAAAAAAAGATTATTTTTTTTTTTCAATTTCAGTCTAAAAAAGATTAATTTCAGCAGGAAAGCAACTGTCTGTTGTAGTTACATTCCTAGTTCTCTGCTGTTGTCAACAGAGTTGACAAGAGGAGCACATATCCATACTTCTGACCTTTTTCCAAAGTTCTAATGATGGGAGATGACCACCTTCTCTTGCTATCTGAGCTCAGCCATGGAAAAGGCAACTTTCACCACTGATATTTGGTGCAAATGATAGCTGGAGTGGAGTTGCCTATAAAAAAATTTGCTGAAGCTCAGCACAGATTTAGCTGTCACTGAAAATAATGCTAAATCTGTGTTAAAGAGTGGATATGAAAAGGTTTTCATAATTACTATGTTCATATGTATTGTTTAATGACTATGACTTAAAAATAGCCAGATTCTTGTTAATTAGTTTATCACCAGTGATTGGGCGTAATGGTGTTTTAAACAAAATCTGTGTAATAGATAGGCTTGAACATACAGACCTTAATGCAATAAGAGTCTTTATCCTAGAGCAACTTATAGTATGAAATGACCTTAAATTAGGAATGAAATAGATTTCAAGCTTTTTTAAACTGTAAAAGAGATATAATGAGGATATAATGTGGGTCAAAGTTGGTCCAAGAGCAGATAGAGATAGCCAAAACACTGTTTGTGGTGGTTTTAAATACCACAGGAGAGCTCTCAACAGCCCTAAACAATTTCTGATTCAGAACTGGATGGAGCTTATATGAAACCACACTTCCACACATTTTACTGCAAATTGTTTTTAAAAAAGCAAACAGCCCTTAACTACAGTGTACTGCAGAACTCCATTAGAATGCCTTTTTAGCAAGGTTATGAATTTTCAGTAATTGCTGTGGTAATCCATATTTAGCATCTGCAGGATTACTTTTAATCAGCTTTGAGGATATGATTTGACACTGTTCTTTTTATGCTTCACCATTTTACTGGTTAGACTGTGAAAAAATTCCATCATTTGCTGACTTAATTTAAAGCCAATAACAGTAAAACTGAGGATAAGAGGGAGGATGGAGATTTGGTTACCAGCAAAAGATGAGGAAAATGGCCATGTGTTGTTCTAAAAAAAAGCACTCATTGGATCAATAATTGGGGTAATAAAGGGAGACATTTTTCTGCTGTAGAAATTTTCCTCCCTAGATCTCATGCCTTTGTGCATTAAGAGTCAAGAGTAGCATGCATTCTGCATATTTCTACATATTTTTATGTAGTTCTTAAAAGCATCACCTCTGCACATGTGTGTGTTGTACACAGTATTTCGTTGTGGCTGCCTTCCTCCTAAATCACTTATTGTTCCTAGTTATGTACTAGGACCAAATCAGGACATTCTTTGGCTGATGCTTTTATCAGAGATGCTTTGCCCAGAGGATATTTTGGGGGTTTGCCTAGATAGAGGCTATACAGAGTTTGCATGGTTTATTGGTGGGCCTGGCAGGGCTGGGTTAATGATTGGATTCAATCTTAGAAGTCCTTTCCAACCTTAATGATTCTGTCATTTTACAATCAGAGAGTTTCCAGCTAAGTCATCCTTTCCTTGTGCCTTGGTGGGTGGGTTTCACTCTACTCCCTGAGTGGTGGAAAGTTGCCAATGTGACGTGGACACAGCGGTGAAGAGAGTCCTCAGGGCTTGCTAAATGCAAGGTCAACAAATCCCAATTAAAACCAGGGAGGAACAGAACGCTTTCATGATGCTTCTTTTTAAAATCACAGTGTTTGATAAAATATAAGTAGTGCTTTAATCTATTTACAAATCTACCCAAGATAAATTGTTAAGCACCAATTCAGATGGCCCCCTCCAAGGCCGTCCTGTGTGCTTAGTGAAGAGATAATTGAGCTTAATGATTACAAGAAAAGTACAGGATGCAATATTGTCAGAAAAATATCTTTCCCTCTCTTTAGCAAGGACAGTAAATCCATAACAGAGCAAACATCCACAGTGTTCTACAGCCAGCCTTCCTCGACACTTACATCAAGGTCTGAGAAAGCAGTTCAAAGAATTAGTGCCTGTTTCATGCTGTTCCTGTAACAGGATCATCTCCACTAGCAACAGGAATGGCAATATTCTCATTTTACAGAGACTGCTTTGTAGCCATTGGATGGGAACAACTTTATGATAACTGCAGCAGCCTGGGAGGGAGAATGTGAAGCTGATTTTTAGCTTAAGGCATAAAGTCCAACAAGATATCTGCATGCAGTGCTCTGTGAATTGAAAATGTGTTAAGTTTGAGGCAGACTCTGATTTTAGTTCACAGTCTGATTTTTATTAATGTTGTCAGTCTGTCAATTGGAGAAGTACAAATGATCTAAAAGAATACATATTCAAGGAGTTCGTCAATGTGACCTTATCTTAATTTCTTATAAGGTTTAGGAAATGTCCTCCAAATTTGAATGTCTCGTTTAATCCGCATTGTTCCCAAGGAATTTTTTTCTCCCCCACCAGCCTATAAATGAAAAACACAGTGTGTTTTTCCTCTTCTACTCCTCTAATGTTGGTCAATTGACTGAACAAAAGTTAACAGGTATAGGACTCCAATGCCTCTGAAATGCCCCTGTGGTAGGTGCTAGTACCAGGTCCTGGGTAAATACATAGACCTCTTTTTGCTTCAGGTGAAATGAATAATGAAGCAGTCATTAATTTCACTCGCAGCCAGATTATGCTTCAAACCAGACAATGAAAGGCTTCTAACTTGGCAAAACCCATTGAGATAAATAAAATCTGCTTGTTCTGTAGCCAGGATGAGAAGACAATTTAATGGGAATTGAAAATGTGCTGGATCTCACCTGTGAGGCTGGCAAAGCAGAGAGCCCTGCTGCCACCTCCCACCGTGCCTGGGCCATGTTCTCCTTGAGGGAACATTGAGTCCTACTGCTGCCCTGCACGGGACTTTCCCAGGAATCCCATCATGTGTGGAACAGCACCAAGGTCTAAAATTCTGTCAGGCTTGGGGCTGTGACCACTTCCCTGGGAAGCCTGTGTCTGTGCTTTTTCACCCTCTGGGTGAAAAACCTTCTCCTAATACATAACCTAAACCTCCCCTGATGCAGCTTCAAGCCAATCTCTTGGGTCCAGCCACTGGCTCAATTGGAGAGGATTTAGTGCTGCCCTTCATCTTCCCCTCACGAGGAAGTTGTAGGCAATTTCAAAGTCTCCCCTCAGTTTTCTCTTCTCCAGGCTGAACAGAACAAGTGTTCCTTGTGTGGTTTCCCCTCAAGGCCCCTCATATTTTCATGTCTCTCACAGTGCTCTCTTCTTGCAAGACCTTGAGGCGTCAGTGGAGGAATGGAGGTCAGGGCACAGGGGTGTGCAGGGTGAGAGCTGAAAGCTGGTGAATTTTTGCAGCAGGGCAGAGGATGGTTGGCGGTCCTCAGCCCCATGTTGAAGCAAAGGAAGGTTTCTGAGGACGCTTGCAAGGCAAAGAGCAGGAGCCAGTTGTGCCTGGGAGTCCCAGAGATGAGAGAGGTTAAAATAGTCTGAGTCTGAAGGCAGAGAAGTGAGCCAGAGGGCACATGTAGAAAATATAAAACCTGAATGCTGTAAGACCATAGAATCACAGAATGGTTTGTGTTGAAAGAAACCTTAAAAACCCATCTCATTCCACTTCCTCTGCCATGGGCAGGCTCACCTTCCACTAGACAACATCACTCCAAGCCCCATCAAACCTGGCCTTGGACACTTCCAGGGGTGGGGCATCCCAGCACGATGCAGCTCTGCAGCATTTTAGAATGGTTCATCTGGGGAAAACGTTCAAATGGGAGATGATGGTCCAGGGAACAGTACAGACAGGAATAGAGCTGTTGTTTTCCAAATAGGCCCTCAAAGACACGTGTGATTCTGGTGTCACCCATGAATGCAGTGCCACCAAGGCTGTGTCTGGGTGTTAGAGGGTGCTGAGGGGGCTTGGGATGAAGAGTGAAGCTTTTTGTAGAGAGAGAAGGAGGGAAGGGATGGGGTGCAGTGAGGATGAAAGAAGCAAATAGCATTCAAGACAAAAATTAAAAGTTTTAGAGGCCTTCAGGCTTCAGCAAGCAACTCATGCACAAACTCAGCTTCAGGAATGCAAGTGGCATCACTCAGTGAGGGCTTCCAGCAAGCCCTGTTTCAGGAGGTTTGGCAGGCTAAAACCCCAATGGGGAAAAATGCCACTTTTATAATTTAAAAGAGGACATCGAGTAAGTAAGAAAGAAGTCCAAGTGAACTTGGTCTGTGCTGCTGGATTGGAGCCTTCAGTGCAGGCTGGTCACAAAAATGTCTGCTGCTCAGATTCCAGTGCTCATTTTTCACCAGGAAAGCTGTGTATTTTTTCATGCACAAGCCTGCATCTTCATTCAGCAGCACTGCAGGGCTGTGCTGAGCTATCTGCATTGATCTGGTAAATGAAAGGCCCCTTGCTGGCAGCAAAGCACAAGCTCCCTGAGCCCTGAAGCAAATTGGAACAAGACAACTCAGACAAGCAGTGGCAGTGCCGTGTTACATGCAATTGTATGTTTATAACATAGACGTGTAAAAAAGTATCTGGTCAGAAAGCATCCAATATCTACAGTCTTCCTACTTTAAGGTGTTTTGGGTGATTTTATTTATTTTTTTAATTTCAAATGTTTTCAAAAACAGAAAATTGGTGGTGCTACAGACTAAATATATGCTTGCCTATGTATGAATAAAAATGTAACCTTCAGAAACCCTGAGAAGTGAATGACATCCTTAAACACAGAGCAGTGGCCAAGAAAAATGTTTGTGTATGGGGCTGAGAAGTGTGCAGAATAAAGTTTTTCATCAAATCATGGAAACCAGAGATAAAAAAGTCTTATTAGATCATCCTGGCTATTTCCTTGGCAGGGAGATACAGGAGAGCAGGAAAAGAAACAAACAAGCAAGAAAAGCATTAAAACTATGAAATGTCTGCTATGAAATGTCTATTTTTTCAAAAATCACACTGCAAACAGAAGTCCTGTGACAGCCACTGCACATTATGTTGTTTGAGACCCGTCAAAACTGATATAAAGAAAGAAAAGATAGTTTTGAGCTTTCTTTAAAATGCCTTGGGCTTTTCTTTTCTCACATAACAAATTTTCCATAAACTGTAATGTTGAGAGTTTTTTATCTTGTTTCCAAAGTTGAGTGATTTAAAAAAAAAAAAAAAAAAAAAAAAAAAAAAAAAATTACCATGACATTGACACAGCACTTTGTGTATTAAAGAATCCAGTGGTTCTTACAGAGACCTCAGCAAGGGTATGAAAATCTGTATTGAAGAATGCTTTGCCAGTGCCAATGCATAGACCAAAGAGCCTTGCATTGCCCATGAGGAAGATGAAACAGAGGTGAAGTGAACATGAAGGCCAGCTGGTGACTCAGTGGACAAACCAGGAAAAAATTCAGGAGTTTTGTCCAATCTTTTTGGTGTTTGGGGGTTGGACTCTTTCCCACCTATCTCTGGAGGGAGTAACTGAAGACGCCAGCTCTTTGTAACCACTGAAGCAGAGCAATTCTGTAGGCTGGGTGCACCTGTACTGGCTGCTAAAATCACTGCAGCCTTCCCTAATTAAGTTTGGCACAGTTCTTGCCTCTCGTAATATATCCTTGTAATGGATATAGCATTGAACATTTTGAAGTGGCAGCTGAAAAGGTTTTAACAGTGTCCACTTTGGATTAAGGGTCCACATTTTCTTGAAGGTCTTTTATTTCTTGGCTGGTTTAGTTTATTGTTTTATTTCTGTTTGGTGGTTTGTTGGGGTTTTTTTTTTTAATTGTTGGCAGTGCAACTATTGACTTTTAGAGAGAAGGATGAGGATTTTTTGGGTAACTTTAATGATTTTATCCCATTTGCCTTCATTTAATTTGGAAATGGAAGCATATCTTTAATGCTAATTAGACAGCACATTGCTTAGTCTTCCTGTCCTCAGTAAATAACAATTAGCAATAATTTAGCAGTTGTACACTCTGGCATCTTCTAAACCATACCATTGTATACCATTCCAAATTTCTTTGCATTAATTAGGATCATAAGCCAATCAGCACTAATTAAGAAGAAAATAAGTACAATAACAAATGAAACAACACTAGTGATTTGTATCTGTTCAGTAGTTCTCTGCAGTTTATCAAACAGTTTTAATGTGTAGGAACTTCTTCTAATTGAACCTAATTATGAGGTTTCCCCTGCTACTTTGAGCCTCATGTTCAAATCCCACAAAGCTCATTAAATAAGTAACAGAGCTGGAATCTTTAGCACATATTGTAACTTGGTTCACGTTAATTAGCACCACGTTTTGGAGGCAGTAAGAGGCCTTTCAGCACCAAAAGCTACCTGAAGGGACATTAGATAAGGGTTTTTGCAGACCTAAGAGGCTGAACTGAGCAAGGTATTATCAGATTCAGCTGGAGTGCCACACACACATACCCCAAGACTGTAGGCTAAATGTGGCACTTTTGCAATTCAGTCCGTTTTGACCTTGTCTTAATGCCTGTTGTTATTTGGAGCAAGCATCTGGGGAAATGTAGGCGCTTAAATATTACAATCATTACCCCTGAAGGTCACTCCTGCCTATTGGTGACTGTGCCATACAATAACATACATTTTCCACGGCTGTTTTGGGTGTAATTAGCACCATTTCACTTTCAGATGCAGGAAGCAATCCCCATGACAGCATCATTGCCAGTCCCAGGCCTTTTTAACAGACTGAAATAGCTACATAATATTTATGTGCTAATGACACTAAAAATATGATGGAAGGTACAAGTCTCCATTCAGTTGCACATAGTAATTTCAAGGTAGGCAGGCAGTGAGTGTTGAATACAATGAAATAAATCCACAGACCTCTGATTTTGTGTCTTTTAACTACAAATTCATCTCATCTTAAGCAGTTTTCAGTGCAATCTTGTGAGAGAGAGTCACACACTGATCTTACAAGAGATTGCTGCCTTGCTGCTGCTTCGCTGCCACTCTCCATCCTCACGGACGAAGACACGCATGACCTGATCTTATTGGAAAATCTCATATGCCCTGAAACCAAACTGAATTGGAACAAATCACGGTTTAGTTTGTGCTTACACCATATCCCTTTCCAGCTGACACTGTTTTGAGATCACTAATTAATTTACTAATTAATTAAAATACCCTACAAGTGACACAGTAACTCTGACATCTTGGATTCCTTGTTGGACCGTCTGGCTTTTCAGCTGTGAGAGTGCAGATTGTCAAGAGATCTCTGACTCCCCCACCATCCCCTACCTGCTTTCCTTGGGGCTGTGAGCCTGGCCCAAAGCCATGCACACACACAGGACTCCCACCCTTATTACCCAGGATTTCTTCCTGCCTGTCCAGACCATACCTGGGTAGTTTGCAGACAGGACAGCTGAGGTTCAGGTCCAGTGGCTACTGATAATGAGAAATGGATCCCATTTTGGACAAAACAACAAAGGTCTTCGTGTAAATCAGGAGGAAAGAGGTGCCAGTGCCCTTTCCCCCTTCTTCTGCATTTCCAAACAAGCTGTTTTCATTATAATTTGAGGTAGTGTTTAAGTGAGTAGTGAAAAAAAGACAACAAAGGGCCATTGCAAACTTCTCAGATGAAAAAAGAGGTCACATGTAAGTTACAAAACTCAGAAAAAAGCACACAATCCAAACTTATTCAAAACTAAATTGTTCAAGCACCTCTTCATGGAGCTGAATCCAGTGATGGCAACATCCCTTCTCCCTGTTATGTGTGAGAGCTAAGTAGGGCGTGAGCATTGATTTGTTTCTGTGGTATGATCAGTGAGTAGGACTTGCTCTTCTGAGAAGTCAAAGCTCCAGGTGCACCAGGGAAGGTTTAGCTTGGATCTTAGGAACAATTTCTGCATGGAAGGGGTGGTCAAGCATTACAACAGTCTGCCCAGGAAAGTGGTGGAGTCACCATTCCTGGAAGTGTAACTTGTAGCTGTGGGGATGTGGGTTAGTGGTGGGCTTGGCAGTGCTGGGTAAATGATTGGACTCTGGACTCTCAATGATCTTAAGGGATCTTTTCCACCCTAAATGATGCTGTGATTCCACCTTTATTTAAAAAAAAAAACAAAACAAAACCTTTGGTGATCTCCTGGATGTTGGAGAAGCAATGTGATGGGAAGAGGCTCCAAGGTGTCTCGACAGCTGAAAACTCAATTCCTCCTAATGTCATCCTCCAAAACACAAAGGGAGCACAGCTGATGTTCTGCTTTTGGATGTTTTTGAGGGAGAAACAGAATAAAACATCTTCAGCTGCCCATGTTTGCTTTTTCCTTTCAAGGACCTGGGGATTTTATACAGAGGAAAATGTCTACAGCTTGCTCTCCCTCTCCCCACAGAGAAAACTGAAAGCTTCAGGTTACACCAAAATTAATATAAACTACTCTATTTCTTGTGACACGCCTTGAAAGAAAGAAAACAGGCCATAGTTTTCTTAGGTATATATATCAAAACAGCATAGTAACTGAAGCAGCTGGTCCTTCAGGAAACTTCCTAGAGCCTGATGCTGGTGCAAGAGCCAGTCTGCATATTAGGTGTGCACATTTATCTGAAAATGGAATATTTTACAATGAAATAATTAAAAAAAAAAAAAAAAAAACCTCTCCCAAAGAAAACATAAAATAAACCAACCAACCAAGCAAACAAACAAAAAAACCCTACCACTCTGAAGCTTAATTTGGTGTTTCTGACAGCAAGCATGTATGACTAAAATTAAGTAATAGAAGTAATAAATTAAGTTTAAATAAAAATGAAATACTAATTGCATTCAGAGCACATTGGCTTAACTGAAGGTGCGTCTAAAGGATCAGGTAGGGGAAATTAGAGTAATTTGTGCTGTACAGTCCTTGTGTTGTGAAAAGCAGGCAAAACAGGAGTCACCATGACATTTTTTTTTTCTAATAAAATTGCTTCTCTATGCACCTTTCAATAACTCCTAATTATGATCTGTTAAGAATTTTCTAAAACTGGATATATGAATGCTGATACTTATGCCTCTTTTCAGAGGCCCTTTGAGGTTTGACTCACTAAAATCCTTAAACTGTTTTTCAGTCTTCGTCTGAAAAACACAAAATAACCAAAAAATAAAGTGATTTTCCACACCTGTCTTCTGTGACAGTGACCCAGGCAGAAAGGTTTGCTAATGCTAAAATCACTGAGTGAAAACCTGGCACATCATTAAGGCCATTTGTTTTTTTGCTGTGATCTGAGATTGAAGGGGTTAAAATTGCAAGGATTCTTACCTCTGGAAGTAGAAAGGGAGAAAAGGAGAAAGAAAAGGAAAGAGAAATAATGCAAAAAAAAAAATTTTTTTCTTTTGTGGAAAGGATTGGCTTCTGATTTCAATTATTTCTGAGTTGTAAACATTTTCAGGGACAAGGAATTCCTTTGCATACACATATTGCTATTTGCAAAAACCAGGCCCAGTCCAATGGAATTTTGTTTTTGTCTCAGCAGAGTCATTTTATTCATCTGTGAGATTTTATTTAATACTCTGGTATTAATGACAGCAAGAAATTAAACAGTTGTTTCACTCATTTTTCTTCTTTTCAGTGTGTGTCTTTCTTCCCACCACCCCTCTCAACCCCCGTATCTTTATAATTATGTTTTAAGACCGTAAATTTTCCAAAGGTAGTGCCAGATTTAAAATACTGGTTGTTATTACAATGTGTGGGTGGCTTTACCCTCTCTATTTGCAGCCTCCAGCTTTTATCTGCCTTGCTTCAATCCTCCTGCTATAAGAGAGGCATCAAAAAAAAAAAAAAAAAAGTCAACTCATTTAGGGGAAAAGCAGCTTGACTCCTTTCATGATGATTATGATTATTTTAGACTGGAGTGACTACCCTTTAGCAGGTAAAACGGAAAAAAAAAAAAAAAAAAAAAAAATGAAGGGAAAAGCTTTGAAGCTTTGAAAGCTTAAATTTTGATGCAATAAATCAATCAATCATTCAGTCCTTGTCTCCCAGGCTCATTTTCATCTCCCTCCCCACCAGTGGCAAGGATGTTACTCCATGGTGATGATGAGAATCATGTCCTCTTTCTGCACTGAGCATGTTTAAAACAGAAAGACATTTTTGCAGCCTGTTGTGGGATATCCCAGGCCTTTTTCTTTTCTGCTGCCTACAGGGAGTATGAGGCACAAACCACACATTCAACAGGCTCAGGGTAGGGGATAACAGAGACTGTCTCATCCTTGTTGTGCATTTGTAGCTGGCATGGGTGAGAGCTGTGCACAATTTCAGGTGAAAGGTTGTAGCACTCTGGATGATTCTTTTGCATTTCACATTTCTGCTGATGTCACAGGCGCAGTACCTAAACTTCAGCACTGTGCAGGGGGGCCCAAACCCAGAACCACTGGCCAAATCAGCCCAGCATGGGCTGAGAACAGTGGATGAGGCAGGAATCAGTGCAGTGGTGACATCATTCACCCAAAAGCATCCACTTAAGGTTGGGCTGAGCTGCCCCTTAAACTCTGTTGCCTGTAATGGCTAGTTTCTGCTGCTGATAAAGGGCCTGCTCAGATATCAGTGTTTCCACTAAACTGTGTTCAGTCTGATGAGCCCCAGTTCCTGGGGACAGGCAACAAGGGATGTTTCCAAGGCAGGTTTGTCCTCCTGAGTGATAAATGAGTTGTGTTGGCAGGCTGCTCACCACAACACTACAGCTTTCTGAGCTGGTCCCCCTCAGGCTGCCTTTGACTGCTGGCAGAGTTCTGAGACTCTCCTGGGATCTGTGAGGCCTGGGTCCCCCAGGGAGTTAGGATGGGTTAAACTCACATTTCCCATTTTTCTGGGTAAATGCTGTAATATCAGGAGTATGCTTCCTGTGTGTTCACTGGGGAAAATGGGCTGACCAGATAGGCACCAAACTGGCTTTGAAATGGGCAAAGAAGTTGGAGGATGGGTAAAAATGGAGTTTTTCCTCCCATTTTCTCCTGCTAATGAGTGCTGGTGGGGGGTGAGGTCAATTCTCAAGGAGTCTTTTCCTGGCACCCAACCAAGAGGGACCAGGCAGTGTGCGAGCACCATCTCCCACACAGCATCTGAGGGTTGGGATCAGTGTCACCTGTCATCAACACAGCTTCCTGATCTATCTTCAGGGATTTTCCTGGAGAAAGATCCTAAAGAAGGATCCAAACATCACTAGAGCTTTGTCCTTGGCACACCTTGATGCAGGAGGAAAACCCAGGCACAGGGACAGAGTGATTTGCTCCAGGAGCAGGGATAATCCAGAGCTTCAGAAAAACCCTGGAGCAGCTTTTCTTGAGCCATTGCAGTGATTCTTTGTGGTCATTGCAGTTTCCCCTGTATCTGAGTGAAGAGTGCCATAAAAGTTTAGCGTTATCTGTCTGCCTGCTCTCCTGATTATCTGTGCTGCTATACAACCACTATATATTGGTTATATATATATATATAATTGACTCATTATTGGCATGGCACTGATCTGAACTTTGAGTTTATTGTGCTGTGGGAACACAGTAGCTATCCAATAATGTAGTTACTTCAGCAGGCACCCTTTCTTCGGTAAGATAAGAAGACAGTTGTATCTGTTTAGTGCTATCATAAAGTTGTGTTGCTTTCTCAATAAAAAGGAGTCTCTGCTTGTTGTTAAATGGAGAGAGAAGCATAGCTTTGAATCCGGGGTTTGGATGAACTCAGCTTCTGTTTAATGAACAGTTGGCTTGTGCTTTGGATGTATTTGTTGATCCTTTAATCAGCAAAACTGCTGAAATCAAGAGGCTTCCTGATATGTTACAAATTCTGAGAACAAATCAACTGCAAGGTTGTAATCTCAGGTGCTATTCTTTGCCCTCCCATCATCTGTAGGTCAACAAAGTGCTTGTTTTGCTTCAATCCTCATTGCTTCAAAGCTCTTTGAAACATGACAATGTGGTTTAAACTATGAGTTTAAAGTCTGTCTTTGGCACTTTATCTTCAGCTGTTTGTGATTCAGCTAATTAGGGATATCATGCTGGACTGGGAATAATGTATTAGATATGTTATAACTCTTTCCCTGTGTAGAAGTAGATGGCAATTCTCCACCAGTGACTTGAAAGTGCAAGATCTGTTTCTCCCAACTTATTTTGTGGAAGCAAATATTTAAGCTACAGACAGTTGATTTTTTCTGCTGCGGATTATGGTTGGTTTTGATTACATTTTCTGTCTCAAAAGCTATCAGTAGATTCTAAACACATGTAAGTAAATGCTGAAGTGAGAGCAAAAGTGTCTGGGAAAGTCTGTGTGCCACCCAGACCAGAGGATACAGACTGGAAAGAAATTATGTGAAAGAAGCGGAAAGAAAATGAAAAAAAAAAAAAAAAAACAAAAAAAAAAAAACAACAAAAAAAAAAAAAAACCCACCAAAAAAACCACCCCAAAATACAAATCCAACCAAGGAATCCATATTGTATCATTTAAGTCCTTTATACACAAAATAGTCTGGCATCCTGCTGAGATCCCTGACTTGAGTTTGGGCTCTGAACCCCCTACTAGTCTATTAAAAAGAGAAGGGATATTTGCAAAGACTGGGCAAAAGCATACAGCTGTGCTAATGTTTAGAGATTCTCATAACTCAGATTCTGGCTTAGCAGCATCTGTAAAATTAACAGCTTCGAGTTTGGTTCATCCGTAGGAACAGGGAGTCTGCTGAACACATGGGGTCTTAGCATAATCTTAACACTTGTTTGTGGAGAGATCACACAGAGAGCTGCATATGGTTGGGTTTAAGCTGCTCCTGGGGTGCTGAGGGCATTTCTGATGAGCAGGGGTTGGTATTAAGATCAGTGTGGCTCAGGATATGGAGATGCTGTGAACTTTTTGGAGTGCCACAGCCTGTTTGTTCGGCTGGTTTTGAGATCCTGAGGGACCTGGCCATCTGCAGCAGCCTCAGGCATTCTTCTGGTGCTGGCCTGTTTCTTTGTAGGTCTCCCATCAGCAGAAATCATATGGCTGGGAGAGGAAAAAAAAAAAAAAAAAAAAAAAAAGTTTCAGCATTTTATGATTCTGCCTATGGCCAGCTGCCTATGTGCTGCTCATCACTGCAGATTCTGCCCTGCATTTGTGGTGAGAAATTGGTGACTTCCTCAGGATGAGCTTGTGGAGGAGGGCAAAGCCACCCTTGTGACTTTTCATTTCTAGTTGGGGATTAGAGGGTACTATTTGTTGCTCTTTCTCCCTGCCCATTTATCAACCTGTCTGTTCTCACATCCACACCTCTCCCGTTGCCTGCTCACTGCCATCATGGTGGCCCACTTTTGATCTATTTAAATCATAACAATATCACAGCCACAGGCTGTGTCATGTTATTGTCAGCTCAGTGCAGTAATATCTCTGTTTACTGGAAGGCAGCAAAAAATTTCAGCACTCCACAGCTCCAGGAACTCAAATCCTGCTCATTTGGAGGAAGTCACCATTTGCCCTCTCCCTCTGATGCTTTGCAGTGAATGCTGTTTCTCGTGCCATTTCAGCGAATCCCTAATGGATAAAAAGAGGATAGAAAAAACACATAATTTGTACTTTGCAACCCATTTTTTCCCCTCTTGCACAAGGGCCAAGGACAATGTTTCTCTTCTGCCTTTCCCTAGTAGTTCATGTGTGTCTACTTGATCTTTCTCAGAACCGCATGAACTTCAGAAGACAAAAGGACGACAGAAAGACTGACAAAAAGACCTCAATTAAATTTCCAGAGATACTTTTTATGTTTTTTTCTCTGATTAGTTTCCCAGAAATTTTTCAAAGGGAAGGTGCAGAGCAATCCTTAACCCAGACAATTTAGGGCTTCTGTTGAGCAGGTGCAAAGCCAACGTGGCCACCTCCAACAGGCACACATTGCCTTTGGGAAGTGTTTGTTGACCTGGGCAGCTGGAAGATCCATTAGCCATGCTGGATGAATCACAGACTCTGACCCTCAGTGCCATGAAATTGTTGGGATGCTGTGCATGTGTTGTCCCTCTAATCCCCCTTCCTTCTCAGCCTACACGCAACCACAGTGCCTTAATTTAAAAACTTGGTGGCAGCACACTTATGCCCAAACACTTCCCTCTGTCCCTGCCTCTACTGGAGGATAATAACATTTGTTTGGTGAGAAAAGCTTTTTTTAAATATTAATTATTGCTATGGCCACAGTGTAAAATAGCAGCTTAGTTGGTAGGTAGAAAGAGGCAAATTTCTGGAGAGAAGGTAACATATAAGACCGAGGTCAGATAAAAAATGGAGCAGAATTTCCAGTTCTTTTGTCAAGGCCAGTAAGAGAAATTAGAACCCTAATTCTTAAAGCCAGCAAAGCCAGTGTTGAAGAGAGCCACAGAGACTGAAAAGAGGTCAGTGAGTAATGCATGTTGGAGCCAGGACAAGGGAGTAAGAGCACAGAGTGCCTGCAGAGAAAGACAAACAGTGGTAATGTGGGCAATACTGCTGAACTGGCCTCAGCACAAACCACCCTAAAAGGCTGTCACTCTGAATGGGGCTGTGCCAGAGCCAGACCATTCCTTCTGCTTCCTCCAGCAACTTCCCAGCCACAGAAGCATGTCTGCTGTCACTGCAGCCAGTGCCATGCAGCCTGAGGAGGACTTTGTATCAGTAATATTAAAGGTCTTATTCACATACACGGAGCAGGGTTAGATGAGCTAGGTTAACATCCATGTACAGCCTGGAAGGGTGCTCATCACAGCTCTGAAGAGCTCTTTCCACAGCTAAGCCATTCCCTATGTTACATATTTACTTACCACAAGGGTCATGTTCCATTCTGCTTAAGGCTCTCGTTCATCTGTCCCCGGAGGCAGTCATAAACTGTGGCAGAAGGACCAAAGAGACGACCTCTCAGAAAGCTTTCAGAAAAAGATTTCAGATAAGCTCTGACCTGAAGCTTTTAATAACTCTTGATTTTTTTTATTATATACATGTGTATATATTCACATATGTTTATCCATCTTTCGATATCCATATGCAAAAACAACCTTTAAAAAGTGACTAGTGCCTCACTCAGCCAGTTGAGGGTCCTTTAAAAACCCTTTTTTGCAGATACTTGGAAGCTTGAAAGATCTTTTAAATTAAGCACCTGCAGCATTGTCCTTCCCACATCAGAAGATGGTTTTTAAGCCATCCCCTTCAGTATCCAAAACTAAAGTAATCTAACATCAGGAGAGGCTTGTAGGAGGAAAACCTGTCAGACTTTGAAATAGTGTTCCCCAAGGAAGCTGGGGAAGCCCAGTCATTAAAGGATGAATGAATTGACCTATTCTGGGACAGTTGGAAGGACAGGCTAGCTGAGCTAATATGGCTTTTCCATTTCTAACATATCTGACCTAAACTTGGACAGTTGAGACCCACTAATGCAGGCAGACATGCTTTCAAGGAACACACCAGAAAAGGAGGAACAGCATTTTTAGCAGGCAGACAAGTCATAACCACAGGATCCCTGGACACTCAGTTGTGGCTTTTTGTCTTCTTCCCTCTCCAACATTTGTATTAAGTCACTTTGCTCTCCAATAGCAGAAAAGACTCAGGACTCCTGATCCTGAACTGATGTAATCTAGTTTAGGAACCTGGGAACAATTAAAGGAAGGAGCAGACTATGGAAGGAACACTGAAGGAAAAATACTGGAAGATCAATGTATGGCTTGTAATGGTTTGGGTTGTAAGTAAATGACCAATATCACTCCAAGAAGGAAAAACAAACTTTATGTTGGAAACACACATACTAATGTTCAGACATAACTTGTTTTTTCCTCCCATATGCCATGGCCTGTGGAGTCTAAGTAAATAAAGTATTACTTAATTTTCATAGTAATTGTTGAGGATATGCATGATTCTAAGAAAGGGTACATATGTGTGTATATATATAGGTAGATAGATAGATAGATAGATAGATAGATAGATAGATAGATAGATAGATAGATAGATAGATATTGATAAAGATATGTGTATCTATATACAGAGAGAGAGAGAGAGAGAGATACTATCTTTCATTCCATTTTCTGTAAACCAAATTCTTTGAGAAATATCTGTTGCAACAGTTTCGTCATCCTCCCCATCTGAAAATTTGGCTTGGAAAATAAAGTACACAAATTTTGTGAGGTTAACTACTGGAATGAGATGGGATTCTTCCAGGGGAAAAAAAAAAAAGAAAAAAAAGGTGCTGTAGAATTACTGCAACAAGCAATTACACAGACATTCCCCCATCAAAAGCTGCATCTTGAGCAGAGATCCAGTATCAGAGATTTGGCATAATAACCCTTCAATACAAGTCAGTCAAGGATTGCAGGAATGATAAGGAGTGAGAAAGACGTTCTTAGGGGAAAGCTACATTTTCTAGACTGGAACCTGATTTATCCCTGGCAGTGTGTAATGCTGGTCACAGCCTGTATTCTCTACCTCATTTCCTATAGGGCAAAAGAGCAAGGGGATGTGAAACGTGGGAAATGAACTGAAAGTCTCAATAATTGCTCCCTTTGGAGACAAACGAAGACCAGTCAGTCCTGGAGTGTGGTTTTACTCTAAGAAACAAAATCCAGGCTGAAGGATAAGGATAGCCCCTGAAAAGTCCTTGGGGGAAAGTAGTAAGGTGTTCATCTAAGAGCTTTTAAATTTATTTTGGTTCAAGGGGATGGTATCTGTCACACTGGACAAGATCAGCCTTTACATCACTCAAAATCTGCAAAACCCCATTTTTTTGAGTTGCTGAGCTCAAAAATCATTAAATCTGTACCTTCTCTGTAATCACGTTTGGGGCTGTCAAAACCCCATAAACATAAAACTTAAGCATTGATTAACTTCAGCACTGATTGCTTCTACAGCCTCACAGTAAAACATTCACTGAGTCATCCTCTTTCTCCTGAATTATCATCTGGAGAAATGATCCCAATGTTCTAACGATACTGTAACACCCCAATAGATTCTAATGCTCTCAGACATCAGCAATTTGGGGAATGACTCAGTTTTTACAAACATGAAATATTTTCCATTGTGTTCAACTTGTTGTTTCACGTATTTGCAGGGAGCAGTAAGTTATTTTTTTCTCATCCCCAACAGAAGAAGGCTTCATCCTGCATTCCTTTTGTGTTGTCTTGTGGCGTTTTTTATTTTTTTAAAAGACATCTGACATGCACTCATCACTCATTTTGTGAAATTTCCACTTTTAACAAAAATATGTTGCAATGAAATTACAAGCTGTTATGGCTGCAGTAGCTGGCAGGATTTGTGTGTGGCTTCTCTCTTCCCATAGTTTTTCTGCATGCTGGTCAGAACAGGATGCTCAGATTACCACCCGGACTTCCCTTGCAACTTTGTCCAGTTGTTTTTAATACAGTAAGATTCAGACAAAAAAGGAAATTCCCTCATGGCCCTTGCTTTGCATCTAGCCACAGCTCCTCTGATTTAGACTGTTTTGTTTGTTATTCTTGTGAGCTTGTTGCATGCCTCTTTCAGGGGAAAGTAAGGGCAACCATTTTCTATCACAGACCTTCACTGGATCTACTGGGAGATATTCAACAGTTAGGAAGTTCAGGTCCCTAAGCAGCAATTAATATCTCCTTAGCCTGTGAGGTGCTCTCTTTCAGGGCTCCCCTGTCAGTTGTTCTACACAAACCTCACAAGCCCCAGGTTCTTTCTTTTTCTTTTTCCTCTTTTTTTTTTTTTTTTTTTTTTTTTTCCCCAGTGTGCATATGTGGGTGTGAGTTTAATTTGTCACATATTTAGTAAAGTGAAGCCCCACAATTACCTGGAAGAAATGCCATGAGGGAGTGAGGGTTGTGACTTATGTTGTTAGAGATTCAGGGGATCCTGCATCTTCCCCAGAGGCCATGCCAGGTCAGTGCTCTGGGTTGCTGGGATGAGTCACACTAAGAATAATGCACCATCTTCCATCAGGGTCTCACTCAGTAGTAGAGATTAAGGATTGTTTCATCTGGGATGAGAGAGGGCAATGACAAGTGGAGAGGTCAGTAATTATAGTCCATGGAGAGGAGTCAATGGAATCTCCATCCTGAGATACATATCTCCAAGCTGAGTCACAAGCTCTGACCGTGCCCATCAGGCACTTTCAATTAGTTGATATCAATCTACCTAAATGTACCAGTGAAAACACAAATCCTTTCTGCTTAGACTAGATGAGCTGCTGCCTTGGCTGGGAGGGAGTGCAGTCACCAGCTTTATCCCTGCCCATCAAAAACTACACCACCTTCTCCAAGCAAAAGTATTGCTTCAATGTGGGATTGGCAGTGCTGATTAATGGTTAGAGTAAATGAACTTAGAGGGCTTTTCTAACCCTATGACTCCCTGATTCTGTTTTATGAACGCATACCATCCCAAACAGCTGGTGAAGAGCTGTAGTGTGTGCTGCCCAACATTGTGCACCTCACACCCTCAAGTTACTGACATACTAAAGTGATCTAAATAATTCCAACTTTTATTGAAGGAGGCCATGGAAATGCAGGTTTTTACTGGGGTGATGGAGATCTGAAATATGTTTCAAGAGAACTTACTTTTCCAGTCTCATTTTTTAAGGTCCCGCCCTGTCTTCCCTGTAGCCCACAAGGCAGATTTGTTTGTGGCAAACACAGAGTAATGTGCTTAGAGAGAACACAGAGGCTTAAGCAGCTTTCCTTGATGGCCTTTGATTCACTGAAATTTGCCCTGGGAAACACTGCAGTGGTGGTTGATCTACTCCATCCCTCCTCCCGGCGCTGTATATTTCCCATATCATATTCCTCAATATTCCTTCTGGCAGATGTGCCAAAAGGGCAGCAATAAAAGCCCATTTGTGCGGCCAAGAGTTCATCGCCTCTACTCTGAAACAGCGAAAAACCAACATTCAATAATTCTGCTTTGCAAGCCGCTGTTATTTTGATAACACTTCAAGCGAGCAGCAGAAATACCAAGCAGCCCCCGGGCGGGGGGAGTTAGTCAGGACAGTGTCTTTCCTTGCAACTGGAGGTCTCTGGAAAACAAGGACGGGCTTGAAGCTGGATGCCTTGGGAATCAATAGATGATTGTTTGCACGTGGGGGCCACAAAGTGCTGCCGCAGTTGAGGGTCAGTTGGTCTCGCAGTTACAAACTGCATTTTTCGGAGGCCTGCCACATGCCTGTTTCTATTTGCAGGCGGCAAATAGCGCGCCACACAAGTGGTCTGCGAGCTCCTTGTTTTTCCTTAAAGGAAAATATATGTGCTGACGGGAGAGGGAATTAGCAGGGAGCTGGCACTGCGTTTCAAGGCCCGTGCTTTTTTGCCTTTAAACTCTGTTTGCTGAAGTCCTGCTTAGCCTTAATAAATGTGTTTCTCTAGCCAAACCTTTGAAGACAGGCCTGGAGATTTAGCTTCACAACTCTCACTCCGTTTAGTGGAAATCTTTCAACTAAATGCACATTCATCAAATTGGCAAAATAGATGTTTATATTATATTATATTATATTATATTATATTATATTATATTATATTATATTATATTATACTATATTATATTATTCTATATTATATTATGTTCTTTTATTTTGTATTTGGACCAATCCAAAGCCCACTGCAGTCAATAGAAATTCATTCAAGACTTTAGTGGACACTGTACCATGCTATCATGAAAAATGTCTTTATTAAACACATTCCAGTAGTCAGATGGGCCAATATTTAGACAACATTTCCTTACCTACCCTGAATTCCTCCCTGTCAACACAAGCGGGAACTTATACCCTGTGTTTTGAATTGAAGGGGGTTTTCCTTGATTTTTTTTAAATTTTTGTTTTTATTGTTTGGTTAAGTTGCTGTTGTTGTCTTTGAAAAAAAGCATTTGGATTTAATGGCATGAAAATAAAACACACATAGAAGAACTGAGGAAAGCTAGGGCTGTACTAATCTAATAAATAAAATTATTACTGCTTCTCTGTCTGATCCAGAAACCAGCAAACAGCCTTTGTATATTTTCACTTAAGAGACCCTGTAGAGGAAGTAATTTTATTAAATCTTCATATAGCATACTATTTTTGTCAGCCCTGTGGCCAAAATAAGGTGTTTTCTCCTCCTGTTACAGATAGGGGAAACTGAGGCAGGAGAGAGTAGACCAACTTGACAAAGTGTCTGTACAACATTAGGCACCAAAACTCCATGCTTCACCCACCTGTGTCACCAAGGTTGCTCTACTGGCTGCTCCCAACCATTCCACCAGAAAACACGGGCAAACATTTGGCATCCCCAAAAATCAGGCTGCTTGCACAGTCTCGGGTATAAGTGATGTATGAAATTGCTCAGTTTGATTTCTCAGGGCTCCTTACAAGCAATGGTGTCCTCCATTCCCTTACTGTGCTCAGCCTCTGAGCGCCATCCAAAGCTTGGAGAAAGCAATAGCATTGTTAATTTGCATTCATTAGTGCAACTAATAATTGAATAGGAGGATGTGATTAATTGAAAACATGGACTTGGAGCTGAAAACAGTCATCCCAGCCCCTGTCCTCCTCAGAATTCTCTTAGACCCAGTGGCAGAGCCCACCACAGCCTTGCAAACCTGCCCTTTCCCTCCCACCCTGCTGCCAAGACATGGGACCCCCCTCTGCACAGCATCATCTTGGGAGCAGCCACACATTGCCTGAACAAGAATGTTCATGTTGGGCTTTGGAGGACTATTCAATCACCTCTCGCTTTTGCAACACCTAACTAACTTCCTTCCTAAAAAATTACGTTCGGAAAAAATAAATAAAAAAGACAATCAATAATTGGGCTTCCTAATTTTCAACTGATTACTTTTTGTAAAATCAGTGGTGATAAAAATGGTTATCTCTGTGCCATTTCTGATAGTTTCCCCGTGGGAGCAGCTTGGAGCCTGCTCTGCCAGCACTTTTTTCTCACAGAATTGAAACCTGCAGGGTATTGCATGTTCTCTAAGTGCTGAAATAAAACAATACAGAGGGTGCTAAGGACCTATCTGGAGCTCTTCAGCACCTGGCGAAATCAATCTACAAGTCGTGCCTCTCCCCTCCTAATAAAAATGGCTTTTTTGGAGGGGGGAAAAAAAAAAAAATCAACCCCAAAATATGTTATCTTTGAAAAAACCAACCTGCCTTTGCAAGACAGGCTGTAATTGAATCCCAGATGAATGCAGCTGCAAGCGGGGTGAGGTGCCAGCATCATGAACAGCATCTGGAAAACCACAGAGGGCTGCAGAGCAGAGTTGCATAAGCTGAGGAGCTCTTTAAAATATATGCATGCATGCTCGTGTGTGTGTGGGTGTGTGTGTGTGTGTGTGTGTGTATGTGTGTGCACATGCAGGGGTATAAAAAAAAGCCAGAAAAAAACAAACAGAGGGTTTGAGGCCAGCACAGCAGCCTCTCAGTTGCAGAAAATGGCGACTGAGTGAGCCCCCAGCCTCCCAAGCCCTCTGGCTCCTGGAGCATCCTGCGGCGCCCTGTCACCGTGACCCTCCTGCATCTTTGTTCCTCACCGTGCCCTGCTCCTGAGCGCCTGCCTGAGACTGTTTACTCCTCTCCCTCCATCTCTCAGAGGGATATGATTCACACGTTTTCAGATTTATTTGAGCAAAATGCAATAAATATGCCGCTTCAATTTTAACTGCTGGAATGTAGCCAGGGTTTTTAATGAATCTGGCCTGTGCGATTGAAGTGGTCCAGGATCTCAAAAGCTCTGGGCACTGTTAGATTATACACACAGACATCCACACACACATATCTCCCCCCACCTCCCCTTCCCTTGGGGCTCTGTGAGTCATATGCGACTGCAGGTTTTTCAGATTCAGCTCTGGTTAAAATTAGCAAAAGCCTTTATTATTCAAGAAGAGGAAGGATTCCTATCACAGCTGCTGAGAACTGCCATATTTTTCTTGTATTTGCTGCATCGACCTATTATAATTTAGCTTTATCTGTTATGCTTTGTTTCCCTAAAATATAGTAGCAGGGCTTGGTCCTGTCAACACTGAATTTTAATTACAAGTTCATGAAGATCACTGCATTAATCTGTAGCTGGACCATCATGGATTTTGTTTCAACTGGCATCTCTACAGTTTCAATCATTTATAGTGATGTTTTACAAGAAGGTCTGCTCTGAATAAGGCACTAGTTTTGCAAGCTTCAACAAAAGATGTATTTCAAGCAATTGTAAACACCTTGGTTTAGTTATCAGAGCAGGTGACAAAGAGCTTTCACACCAAAATGTGAAAGCATATAACTCACATGTGGAAGTATAAAGTCAACTACCAGATTCACTCAATTCATGAGCTGCATTCATTTAAAAGGAAAACAAAACAAGGAAAATGAGTTATGATATAGTAAATATGGCCCCGTGTCAACGCAGCAGGAAGGTTTTGGCCAGATCCCAGGAGACACAGGACCAAAATTGCCATGACCCGTGGGAACAGGCCTGCTCTGGTAGAAATACAGTATCACTGCTGGAGTTCCACCATTCCTAGTGGGCCCAAACCGAAGCAGAGGCGCATTGCCAGGGCCACATGGAAAAATCAGAGGATGTCAATTCTCCTGAGCCTCCATCTGTGGATAATTGGTTGAGCACTAAAATTCACAAGGAAAATTTTTGTTTTAGAAAGATGATAAAGAGAACAAACAAAAGACAGGAAATTAAAATTTATGTAAACATAGTGGTTCCCAGAGCAACCATAAATGAGCCACATTGCATATATAGACGAAGGCATAAAAGTTAATACCATGTGCAGCAATACCATACACTACATAGGTACCCCTGGGACCGTGTTACATTAGCTATGGGACCTATCATTTTGAATGGTTTGACTTTTATGCTTTTAAAGCCTCAAACACAACACTGCAGCAGCGCCAGGTGGGAATAGGGCATTTGCTGTTTATTTGTTTGTTTGCGTGAAAAGAGAAAGGACTGTTTGAGCAGAATGAGAGACAAACCGTAATTTTTCTCCCTTTGCATACCAGAGACAAAGGCTGCAGGCTTTGATCTCAGAGATATCTGAGTAGTTTTGCTGGGGTATTCCTTCTCACTGATTTAGTACTCACAAAGTGAGATGGCATGAGCAGAGAACAGCTCTCCTGTCAAGACAGGGCAGCGGCTGCTCAAACAAGGTATCACAGCACAGCATAAAGCACAAGGCTTTTCTCTAAGTAAATGTGGGAGTGCAAAAGGGATTGACTGAGCCATGTAAAGTGTCAGTCCTGAAATGCCTAGACTGCTTGGAAACATGCCTTCAGCTTGCTCTTCTATTTTTTGCAAGTGGTTATCCTGAGTTTGATTCTCTGCTGCCTCATGCAGTTGTTGACATCAGTAACATGGGTGTAAAATGTCACCCGATCAGAAGGCAGCCAGCATTCACCTTGCATTTGTATTCATGACTATACAAGGAAGAGGGCAGCACCAGGTCAGGCCCACTGAGATCCACAGAGATTACTTTGTCAATGTGGGATGTTTATGTTCTGATGGGGTGTTTTATAATCGACTCTTAAAACTCTGCCACAGCCTATTTGTTCTGGTTTCATGGCAGGGCAGATCAGAACATAGTAACTGTTGTGATTTTCCACCGTCATTGTTTTAATTTTTTTTTTTTTTGGGGGGGGGGTTGGTTTTTTACTTTTTTAAGGCAAAGCATTGCATCTCCCACCCCTTCATCTCTTTTTGCTAAAAATTTCCAAAATGTAAAGCATTTGGTCTAGGATGAGACTTGGGCTGCCAAGTCTGCTTACCCACTGGTGCAGGCACTAGTGCTTTCCCATGTTACACAGAAACCATGCCTGGGAGCAAGTGCCCCTTCTTTCTGTCTCACACCAGTCCCAGCTTCTTGCCACACTGAGGCACCCACATACATCCATTACAAGACCTCCTAAGGGTCTTGTCCCCTTCTTGTCCCCATCTGTGGTGGGTTGACCTTGGTCACCTTCCTTGCACACACTCAGCTGCACCGTTGCTCCCACTTCTCAAGGATGGGGGGATAAAAAAAAAATAAAAAAAAAAAAGTGAAAAAGCTTCTAAAGATGGCCACTGAAAAAAGTTAACAGTCAAAATTTTCACTCGACATTGTCCATCTGTGATGATGTGATGAATGTGTAAGATCTCCAGAGAAAACACGAGCTGCGGGAGGGAACAAATACAGCAGATGATCCAGGTGCACTGCTGCACTGAAACCTGGGCTTGCACCCCTTGGCCATCAGCACCCCCTACTGACACCTTCATCTGCTGGGTACCTCTGTCCTGCTCCATCCTGACACTGCCAGACCAGGCTGTGTGGTGCCTGGAGATCTGAGCCATTGGTGTCTCCATCCCTGTGCTCCAGACAAGAGGCATTGCTTGCACCATTCTTAGCAATAACCCTGAGATGAGTCTGTGTTGGGGAACTGGGCTGGGGAACAGGAGTGTGGCACATAAAATCACAGAATCATTTAGGTACAAAAGCCCTCCAAGACCATGGTGAAGCTGTTCACTGTCAAGGCCATCCCAATGACACCCCTGTCCCCAAGTGCCACATCCACATGGCTTTTTAATCCCTCCAGGGATGGGAACTCCATCACTGCCCTAGGCAGCTGTGCCAGGCCTTGACAGCCCTCTCAATGAAGCAATTTTTCCTAACATCCACTCTAAATCTCTCATGGAATTTGAGGGCATTTCCTCTTGTTCTATCACCAAGCTGCATGTCTTGCTGACTTGCTGTTAGGTGATGACTAGATTATTTGCCTTCCACTCATATGCTGACTTCTGAAAGTTTGTGTGGTTTTGAACCAGCCAGTGTGGGTAACTCAGGGGCAGTTAATTGTACTGAAGCACAGGCATCTAGCTCAAATGGTATGACTCAACCTCTGGAGATGTCTCCTTTTCTCTTCTGATCATCTGAAATGCTAAAAGAACTTAGCTTAGACACCACTGAGTGATTTGAAAACATTTTGTGTGTTTCTGTTTCCTATTCCATTTTTTGTTCTTAACTCTTTTCATTACTTTCTCTGTCTACTGTTGAGCTCATTTCTCATTTTGCATGTCTATGTTACTTGTGTAGTTGGGACCCCAGCCTTCATTGAAGCCAAACGCTTCATCTAATTAATAATAACAAAAAAAGGAGAGTGATATATTCTTTGTAGAAAAATTTAACTTTTTTTCCTAATTCCTGTTCAGTCGAAACAGCTCATTTCTCTTGAAATGCAATTGAAATGCCATTAGTATTTTCATTAGCATGATGACTGATGATACAAGGCAGGCAAGTAGATTTTGGGCCTAGGCTGATAAATGTCCATGACGTTTCTGTAAGTCTGTGCTAAACACTTCAGAAGTCACATGCCAAGTAGTTCCAGATCATTTAAAAAAACAGAGGATTTTTTTTCCCTGCCTTTAACTCCTGGAATGAGAAACAGCCGCACAGCGATACAGAAATAGCACAGCAAGCCCTGGAAATGCCCACCAGTTGCTCAACACTTTTTTTCTTCATTTAAACAGTTAATCTTCATCAATGAAGATATTTTACTCATGTGTCTTTGGCATTTCATGGGGGATTTTTTCCTATCTCTGAGGATTCACGGCTTTAGTTGAAATGGCTCTTTGTTTGTGGGAAGGAGAGAAATTCCTGTGGAGAAACCTAGCTTAAGACAAAACCATAACTTAGGATGTCTTGCGAGGCTTTTTTTTTTGAGGGGTTGAGCTGGATTTAAGTGATACATGTGCGTAAGTCATCATGATGGTTTTGCTTCCAGAGTATTTTACCAACACTAAATGAACGATGAAAAATGGATAAACAAGAGGGGAGAGGAAATGTTAAGCTTAGTTAGTTGTCTCATCATTCTGAGACATATTGCCTTTTTTGCTTTGAGGTAGTTTCAAACACAGATGAAGCAAATTATGCACTTAAGAATGGCTTGTTCTTATATCAGTTAGATAGGCTATATTTGTTTCATTGATTTTTTTCTGTGCAGAATAGCAGTTGTAGGGCTGGATGCTGTAAGTTCCTGTGTTTTTCTCTCACTTGCAATTTTAAATTGCTGATTCGACAGATTTTATTATTATTATTATTTATTATTATTTATTATTATTATTATTATTATTATTATTATTATTATTATTATTATTATTACTATTATTATTATTTATTATTATTATTAACTTTTATTTTTATGTATGCTTACTGGAAATATAAGTATATGCTTGCTTCTTTATAACATGAAGCCAAAAACCCTTGCCTTGGGAGAGGAAAAAAAATTCTTAATTTTCAACCTGGGCAATAAATCCATCCTAAAGGATCAGGGGACATTTCCATGGGTTGGATTTCCTGCCCATACACCTTGATGCCTTGCGTGACAGCCATTTCACCTCCTGCTCAGGGAAAAGTTGACAGGACGTTTGTGCTGCTCCTTCATAGGTAGCAAGGGGATATTTAGAGTGATGAGATATTTCCCTGCCCACAAGGGACTTTGGGACAAGCAAGAATGAAGGCTTAGGACTTGATTCACTTGCCCACACATAGTTGTCAACTGTCATTTGAGATGCCTAGAATATCCTGCCTGGCCTCCAGCTGCTCTTGCAGAAGGGCAGAGGTCTTGTCTCAGGCCCTTTATCATATCTGCCAGCCTCCCTTGGATGTTTCAAATACCTCAGGGCATTTCAAATTCAACCAGGTGCCTGCATAGGCTTCAGACTCCTGGCCCAGAGATGCACCACCCACATTTGAGAATCTCCTTTTGAGTGGGAGGAATTTACACTTGAGTGGTGATTTGGCCACAGAATTTCAGGGGAGGATGGCTGCTCTCACCCAAATCTGGATACCCACAGCATAAGAATGCTGCCTGAGTTAGAATTCATAAGGTTTCATTATGGTCAGTGAAAGTTTAGCTAATGGAGCCTGGAGCATAAATAATTTTGCACTAAAGTAGGCCCCACTCTTTCAGCTGAAACACCCACTCCACTCTTCTAACTGCACTATATTCATCTTTGTAGCCTTAAATACATAGCTCTCATGTAGAAACATGAGTTCCTGCCACCTGAAGTGAAATGAACCCACTATTCCCTTTGTTACTAAAAGAAAACACTGTCAGTTTTGTTAAGTACAAATCCATAGATTTGTTTATGGGGAGAAAATTCAAACCACTGAATTTGATTGAGTTGTTTTCCTGGGCACCTGTCCCAGCAGGAAAAAATAAGGCCTGAGTGCACTTTTACACTCAAACTGCTAAATAAAGTCCCTTTGGATTTCTTCCTTCCAGAATTCTATAATTTCTGCAAAACTTACAAGGCCAGCTTTCACAAACAATTGTCCGAAACTGAGACCTATCCTCGTGTCAATCTGTACTGGGACACAGAGTCCTGAATGAAGAAAGTACACTATTAACCTAATTTTAGGCATAAAGGTTGGAGATCTTGTGCTTGTCAGTTTCCTGACATTCGTTGTTTTTTCCATAGGGCTAGGACCTGACCAAAGTCTCAGTCAGGGCCAGAATTTCAGCAGATTCTGTCTCTGTTCCATCTTTACTTTTGTGCAAAAAAATTCCTCCACCCCAGGAAAGAAGTAATAATTAAAAAAAAAAAAAAATCTTTCCTTGCATAATCTTTACTTCATCATAATGCTCTCTCAGAGACAATGCTTAAAGAGAACATATTCCTACCCTGATCTACCAGTCTGTATTTTGTCTGCCTGGTGCTATAAAATAAGCATATAAGGCTATGGGGAGAGCAGTTCATTTCTTGTAGAGCCTAAAATACTCTGTTTTGGCTCCAGTAAATGTGAAAACTGAAGACAAGCTTGCACCAAAGCCACGAAGAAAAGCTCTCTGCAAATTTAGAGTGACTCAAGCATAGATGTGCAACCTTAAAGTTGATAGCACAGCTCCAAATGTCAGCGGTTAAGAGCATTTAGGCTTTTCCATGTATGCTCTTTCTTCTGGTTCTTGTCAATCTGCTTTTCACACATGTCTGTAATAAGTGATTTCCCTCCTCCAACTTCTTTCCAGTCTATTCTTTGTCTAGTATTTCCATCTATTTCCCTATTTCATTCTACTTTGCACTCTTCACCTCTTTAACCTTTTCTTCATCAGTCATATCCCTTCTCGTGTCTGTGCTCCATAGAGGCACTCTCTGACCTTATTATACATGGTTTCTCTGCCATCCTTCTTCCACTCTTATAGGAAGCAGTCTTCAGCAAGAATTTTAATGAAAAACACTCTGAGGAAAGTATTTCCTTCAGAATTTTCCTTTTAGAAGAATGTAAAACTGTAGATTTTACACTAAGGTTCATATCAGAACAATAGTGTGTCACTGTGTTTTTTTAACTGGATAAAAGCAAAAGGATGAACTTCAAGGAAAATTCTGATTTCCTTACCTGACTGTCTTTTCTCCATTCATAGGAACACTGAGCTATTTAAATAGAGCCAAACACTGTACTGGATTTGACAATTTTCACATATTTTTGTAGTTTTCAATTGCTGTTTAACTTGTTTGTTGCTGAGTTTAATTGTCAATAATATTCACTAGCTTACCTATACATCTGTTTAAACAGATTTCAGTTTTCACAATAAAGTCAATTACTGTAGTTTTCCTCATGAAATGTGAGAAAACACCCTTTATTTATTGATGTGAAATAAAGAAAAGAGGAAAATAGATGCACTCCCAGTGTGCATTATTTTTCATCTCCATTGCTGACAAAGAAAGCACCCATTTAATGATAAATCAGCATTAAACTGGGATGAATGGACTCAGATTTTAAAACAAGGCCAATATGTGACCTTCTGAAAATAAAAACTCCTTTGTTACAGTGGAGTTTTACCTCTTCTAGATTGCGGGGTCTATGGAGACTCCTATTAAGTGCTGTGATTTCACTTCAAATGCATGGCATACTCAAAGTATTTCTGATTGTATGAACTGTGGCACAGCTTATTGCAGATAAAGAAGAAAAATGAAAATGCTCTGCTTCCCTGCCCAGCAGGGAAAATGCTACTTAGAAATCAGCAGCTTTGGATGCTTTTGTCAGTCCTGGACTTTCTGCCTATCCTCACCCCAGATGTCCCCAAGTACCTTTGTGGTTTCTTCACCTGCAGCTTCAGCAAGCAGAAAGGTGTTGGACCCCTTGGGGGATCAGTTCAGATATTACTGAACTAAGTTCCATGGCAGAGGTGCTCCTCTGTATCTCTTCTTCTCCTTTTTTGTAATAACCAGATGGATTTCTGGGTTCGAGCAATGTCTCTGACACCCAGTTTACTTCTCTAATACAGACATCATCACAGGACTGCTTAAGTTAGTGTAGTGCAAATATAATATTTACGTTAGCAAGAGAAACATATCAGCTAAAATCATGCATATTTTCTTTTGCTCATACATACACAGAGAGACTGAAGCCATTTCTGGAGGAACACTGTGTTTCCTTAAAGATGGTCTCAGCTGAACTTGTTCAGCAAGATTTTTGCTAATTATTTTGATAACTTCTCTTAGATTTCATGACTTTTTGTACCATGGATGTGCCTGAAAAATGACTCCCATCATTACACCAGCCCAGCCCTTGTGCATCATTTGTCCTCTCCCTGCTGGCAACTTGACTCTTCTGGCTATGCTTCATGCCAGCACTCTCCTACCAGAGCTGCCAGTGTCCCATTTAATCTGTGATAAATAAAAACTGCTCCCAACCCTACTTGCCTAGGGCATATCAGCTCTATCTGCCACATTTAAAAATGATCATCCCTGTTGTTTAGAAAAACAACAACTCAAAATACCACCCCTGACTTTTCTCATTACTTACGGACTGAAATTTCCCCATCTGTCTTTCCTCAGCTGTGTTCTTGAGAAAGAAATCCTGTCTTCTGTTTTCTTTCTCCCCAGTGAGCAAATCCTCATCCACTGTGACAGCTCATCTTGGAATGACTACTTTTCTAGGTAGTTCCTTGCTCCTACCTGGAGATCTTTTCATTTCTGCCCCCCAGTGCACCTAATGGCTTCTCATGTTTTTAAAAAAAGAGCCCTTTGTCTCACTTTTCCACCTAACCATCCTACCTCAAACAATGCTATTTCATTTCACCTCTTTTACAGATTTTAATTTTTGTCCTATCCCTTCTGTGAAGAGAATTTAGTTTTTCATCACTGTGCATTAAATGATACATTTGCTGAGATATTTAATGGCAAATTTAATTTCTCCAGCCCTGCCAAACACTCTCTGTTTGTCTCTCAATTCTGTCAGTCTGCAACAACTGTAAACCGTAATTTTTTGTTTAACTTAAAGTTTTAGTCTCTGATCTGGAAAAGCTTTTGATTCTGAACCCTTTACCTTAAAGCACTGTTCACAAGGCCTGGGAACTCAGAGCCTTTGACTCTGAATTAGTTTTTGACCCCTCAAGTTCTCCTTTCATTAAACTTATTTATTGCTGTCACCCGCATATAATTACTGTGTTCTTCTACTTTGATCCAACTTCCCCTAAAAATCCTAATTTCACGTGTTGGTTACTTCCTGACCAAAAAAAAAAAAAAAAAAAAAAAGGAAAAAAAGAAAAAAAAGGAAAAAAAAAAAAATAAAAAATTGTGGTGGTTCTTTCCATGATATTTGGGAATTCTATTCCCAGTCTGTTTGAAGGGTTGGGGGCCTGGGAAGGGTACACAGTGGGGCTGGAGGGGACAGGGCAGGAGCACTTTTACAGTCACTTTGCGTGACTCTCCTGTGCTGCCCTGGACTGTGAAGTGCTCCCACCAACTCCATTAAGTGTTCATCTTGGAATTCACTAAAGACTGAGCTTCCAGACACACAGATTTCATCTCCAGTGACTGGGGCTGCTTGTGCCTTACCCCTCAGTCTCCTGAGTCACCTTGGCAACATGCAGAGGAGGAAGAAGGTCTACGATTTTTCCTGTACTGGTACATGAAAGACGTGGAGAGATGCAAGGCAGAACCAAAAGGTAAAGAAGAGCAAGACTGCCAGGAAGTTTAATTCACTGCAAATATGAAAAAAAGACAGGAAACTGGTCTCTTAAAATTCAAGTTGCAGTTGGTCATCTTCTTAGGCTGCAGCCCCAGGAGCATGGGCAGCAGGCTTAAGTAGGGGATTCTCCACATCTACTCTCCGGTGATGAGACTCCACCTGCAGTGATGTGTCCAGCTCTGGAACCCCCAACACTAGAAAGATATGGACCTGCTGGTAGAAGTCCAAAGGAGTCCCTAAGGGTGCTCAGAAGGCTGGAGCCCCTCTGCTGTAGAGCCAGGCTGGGAGAGCTGGAGGTGTTCACCTGGAGAAGAGAAGGATCTAGGGATACCTCAGAGGCCCTTCCAGTATCTAAAGGAGCTCCAAGAGAGCTGGAGAAAGATTTTGGAAAGGGCCTGTTGTGACAACAGGGGTTGTCGAATGGCCTCACACTGACAGAGTGCAGGGTAAGATTAGAATTTAGGAAGAAATCCTTACTTCCATTTTATGTCTGAGCAATGGAGTCTCGGGGGTCATCCTGATGATCAGGAAAATAATGCTTCCTTACCCTGCTCTCCTGGGGTTCAATCCTCTCATTGATAATGCTCCTGTGATACGTAGTTATCAAATATTACGTCATTGCATGCAGCTCCACATGGCCCTGGGACCCTTGTCCCCAAACTGCCCAAAAAGAGGATCTGAAGCCTCCCCAGGCAATCCCACATCTGCACAGAGCCACAGAAGTTCCTGTGCTTGCTGAAGGGATGCCTTGCCAGGCTTCAGGTATTGCAGCAGTTGCCACTGTGCTCCCTGTCAGGAAACACAATTATCTTCATAAAGAAGTGAAGAGGAAGACTCACACTGCATTTCTTAAACACGGGCACAGAGATTCACCCAAGTAGAAAGGAATGGCAAGATGCATTTAACCTCATTAGTTTCAGTAGGGCTGACTTTGTGCAATCCATCAGTGTACAAATACATTAGGGGAACTAAACTATTTCCACATCTCATTTACATAATGGATAGGATGTGAAATGAGTCCTATGGAGGAGAAGTGCCCTGGAGGCACTAAAGTTTATCACAATATGTAAGAGTTCTTTTAGATCATTGCATTAAATTTCCACTAACAAGATAACAAATTAATTGTCTGCATTACTGTACTAACCCAAAGCGGATAATGTGTACGATTTCAGCAGAGGAAGGCAGCTGTTTAAGACAGCTTGGTGGTTATAGAAGGAGGCAGAAGAGATTAGTGTGTCTCCCAGCATTTGTGTGCCATGATGCCAGCACTCCTCCTGCCCCTTTAAGAAATCTGGCTCTTCTCTAATCTGATGTAGGACTTGAGCTTTATTAGTGAAGTGAGGGAGAATGAGTAAATCAACTGTATCAGACAAGCCTCAGGACATCTGGAAATTGATCATTCTGCAGAAATAAGCACTCTGTGTTTATTAGCTGGGAGTTCATCACTATCACTTCTTTTTATTCAATTCCTAAGAGATTTCAAAGCTATCATCATAGTATTAGCTCTTCTGACTGTGCTACTGGAGATAAAGATCAGAAGATCTATCTAATGATGGCTTTCTCAGTCTCCTTCTTTCTTTCTCTAAAGCTATTCTGATTAAAAAAAAAAAAAAAAGGTAGGAAAATAGTTAGAATGAAATAAAGCAGACTTCATCTCTTAAATTTTCGCCTGTTGGCAATGGAAGTAATTTTTTGGTATTATTATTCCACAGGCACTTGGTTTTATTCAGGGGGACACATTCTGCAAAATAGAAAATCCCTCAGAAAAAGTAGAATTTGAAGTTTTTAATGTGGTGGTGGAAAAGGAAGGAAGATAAAAAGACTTAAAGTCATAAAGCAGTGCTTTACATTGAAAGTACAGTTATTTTAAATGATAATACACGTCAAATAGAACCCAGGGAAATTACTTCCATAAGTTAGAAAGGTAATAATATTACTTTAAGAAGAATAATTACTTTCCTTAACTACATTTATCACATAGTAATTCAGTTCTCTCTTCTGGAATATGATGCAATGCCAAACTTTTGACTGATTTATTTAAAACCAGCCTTAAGAAAAGATTCACCAAGATATGAGGTTACTTCTGGTTCTTTATTCCAAACTGAGGAGTTATCAAAATGCAAATACTAACTGCATGTTTAGACATGCATTCCTGTACAGCTGCATTGCAAAGCTTCATTGTGCAAAGACACTGGGAGGAAAAAGAAAAAACATCTGTAAGAATTTTCCAATAACAATGGTCAGAGGTATAAACAATTTAAGTATAGCTGTGGATTTCCAGAAATCTGTGGGGAGTACAAATACAATCCAATGAACTCTCCAAAGAAAAATCTTCCCTAGCAGAAGCTTCACTGAGATCATTTTTTATCAGCTGATTTTCTCCATTTTCCAATGGCAAATTAACATTTATTATCTCTTTTGGGCTGGCACTTTGAGTTCCAGCCTGGGTGCACATTGTGCTAGATTCTGTGTGCAGATTAAAGAAGAAAAGGTGCACGTTGTCCAAGAATCTTTCTGTGCAAGTACACAGTGAGAGAAAACAGATGAATACAATAAGCAGGGTGATCATGATTTAACAGTAAAGCAAGGCGAGTGAATTAATCCATTTGTACAGAGCCCAGCATAAAGCAGTTGGACCACATTGCTTGAAAAGTTAGCACTTCATAACAATAACAATAATTACCAGGATTTTAAAATTAATGCATTAATATCAGTTAGAGTTCATAATTTACTTAGCCAGTGAATGAAAAATGCTATAAATCTTTAAGGAAAGGCCAATTTGTGTCTTCCTTCCTACACAGGCTTTCTGCCCTGAACTAGAATCATGCTACTCCTGAATCACCTTTTTACTTATGATCATACTGATTATTTCTTTATAATCATACTATCACTGTTTTAAGCCTGATAAACTCTTTCATGTCTGCCTCTGCTTTTGGAGCCGTCCTTTCCCCGTGCCCTTTCTCATCAAATACATGATTGATTTCCTCTCTGCTTTGCTGCCCATTGTTCACTTGCATGTGCATGTGGTGTTGTCTGTGCTATCAGTAGGACCCAGGAGAGTTAGGGTATGGGTCTTTCATGGGATGAAAAGGGTTCCAATTTGGAGGAAATACACAAAGATTAACAGATAAGAGATAAATAATCAGGCCACGAGTGTACATCATAGAATCCTGGAAGGGTTTGGATTGGAAGAGACTTTAAATACCATCTTGTTTCAATCCCCCTGCAATGGTCAGAGACACCTTTCACTATCCCAAGTTGTTCCAAGACCCATCCAACCTGGCCTGGGATAGGGCAGCCACAGCTGCTGTGGGCAGCCTGTGCCAGGGCCTTACCACCCTCATGGGGAAGTGTTCCTTTATAATACCAAAAACTCCCCTCTTGGAATTCAAACCAGTTCCCCTTTGTCCTATCACTACCTGGCTATACAAAAAAGCCAATCTCAGATTTTTTTTTAAGCTCCCTTCAAGTACTGGAAGGGGCTCTGTGGTCCCCCCAGAGCCTTCTCTTCTCCAGTCTGAATAACTCTTCTCTCTTCTCAGCCTGTCTCCATAGGAAAGGTGTTCAGGCCCTCACAAAATCTTCTCCAGGACAGTGCCAAAGAATAAAATATCCTGATTTAATGAACAAGTGTGTGAATTATAGACTCTTGCTTCCCTGTGATGGTGTTGCCAATCATTTATTTTGACCTGATTCATAGATGGGTTGAGCTAGGGCCTTCTCTTACCTAAGGCCTTCCGAACAGAGCACTCCAAATGATAAGAAAAAGACCAATGAGAGGTGATGGTACAACACCAGCAGGTCTATCCACTGAAAGACAGACATTCTGCTACTGCAGTGTGTATCAAACCCTTGTGAGCAAATTGCTGCACCTCTGTGTGTTTCCAACAATGGCTCGGAATCTCAGTTTGAATTCTGGTATCCATGAGAGGAAACTGATGGTTCTCCCTTGTTGACTGTTCCAGATCCATAAATTATTCTTCTTCCTCAATATAGATGAGGTTTTCAGTGAGGTGAGGGATACAGGCTGAACAAACCAAGTTTCTAAAACAAGAGACAGATGTCTGAACCCATGATTCACCAATGATGAGCTGCAATTGGGCCATTTAGACTTTGAAGTAATTCATTACATTTGTATCTCTTCTGTAGGGGGAGGACTTTCCTCAATGATTTGTATGACCTTGCTAAACCCAGAGAGGTGGTAATTGAGCAGCAACTACTTCTTCAGAAGAAACAGAATAAAAATATTGAAAATATTGACTCACCCCAAAGGCAGTGAGCAGCACTTTGGTCTTTGACCTTTAAGCATCCTAGGGTAGTCAATAACCTGGCTGTTAGATGCTGTGCCTGCCACTGATTTTGATTTGGGAGTAGTTTAACCTTGAACCAAGATCTAAGTAACCACGGCAACAGGAAGTTGGCCTCTCCATCCAAGGAGTGGGGATCCATAAATCAAGGTCCGTAATGCAAACACTGTGTGCAGGTAGAGATTTGAGAGGATAAGTGGTTTGTGGGGGATTACCTTTGAAAAAATGAATGATTGTCCCTTGATATGTTGAAACACAGCTTCACAGACTTTTTTCTTTTTTTATCAATAGAGGTCAACAGGTTACAGCTGCATGTTTTCATACGGCTCTTTATATAGGCCCTTCAGTTTAATTAGAAGCAGATGTTAAATTTATGAGGTTGTTAGCATTATTATGTACCATATGCACGTGCATATATGTCTGTGTATATTGATACACGCACCCACATGTGCACATTTCTTGTGCACCCACTACACTCATGAATAAATATAATTAAGGCACAAACCCAAGCACTGTGTAGTGGTGAAACCTCAGGTGTGCATACACACGGTTCCAAAGGGTAATTACCTAGTCAAATATCTCACTTATTCTATGGGACACTGCTTTATTCAATGTATAGAGCTCACCTAATGAACAGCTATTTGGGAGCTGGATTTTCCTTTTGCTATTCAGTGCGTGACATCATGTCTCATTTATTCCACATTTCTAAGCCTTGGTATGAATAGATGAATGTTTCATGAATGTTGATAATTTTATTTTCACAGGACTGCTCTTGAGACGAGGGGTATATTATTGTTCTCATTTGCACTAGAGAAGCCGAGCAGAGAGAGATTGAAGTTTAATGGATACAATTTGAGATGCTTAATACTAGATTTGATGCTCTGGAAAGATGTGTGTCTAATGGGCAGTGACTGTTCTGTTTATCTCCACCAAGCTGTGACCTGTAACACTGTCTCACTTATGACTATTTCTGCCCTTTCTTTCCTCCCTTAAATCCACCAGCTGATATCAGGTCACAGTTTCATGAGGACTCCTATCCCAAACTGGTCCATTCTGTAGCTCCATCTTTCAGACTCCTCCCACTGTAGCATTTCTGTGCCTACATCTGATAAGGATCTCTTCCACAATTTCTGAGACAACCCACAGATCTGCTGATATTTCTCATTTTATGTGCCAGAAAAATAAGTTTATAGGGACTGTTCATAGCAGTTCCAAATTGCAAATTTAAGGAATTTTTTTGGTTGGTGAATGGAGAAGCTGAGCACAGTGAAGAGACGCAAAAGGGAAAAGGGTCTGGAGCCCCAGGAGAAGCTGAGAGAGCTGTTGGGGGTGGGCTCAGCCTGGAAAAGAAGAGGCTCAGAGGGAACCTTCTCACTCTACAATTCCTTGACAGGAGGGTGAGGCCAGGTGGGGGCTGGACTCTAAACCCAGGGAACATGGCACAGAGCAAGAGGGAAACTGTGCCAGGGGAGGTTTAAATTGCATAATAACAAAACTTTCTTCACTGAAAGGGCTGTCCAATTCTGACACAGGCCCCCAGGGGCAGTGTTGGAATTTCTATCCCCTGGAGAGATTTAAAAGCCGTGTGGACGTGGCACTTGGGAAGACGGGTTTGGTGGTGGCCTGGGCAGTGCTGGGGGAACAGTGGGACTTGATGAGCTTAATGATTCTGTAATTTTAGGTGCCAGAGCACCTGTGGAAAGTCTTGAGCAACCACCAGGTGCTATCCAGGTGCATCCAGGGAAGTCAGAGGGGGTTCTGTGCTGCAGGGGATGATGGCCCCCACCAGCTGACCTGACCTGCTGTGCCAGGAGGTTTGCTGCTGGCCTGGAACAGGAATATTGTGGAGACATGCAAAACCAGATCAGAGTGGCAAATCAAACTCAGCAAAGATGTCAGGAGATTTTCATGGTTGACCAAGAAGCTCCTGAGTGATGTCAGGTACAAAAAGGAAGCTAAAGAGACATGGAAGCAGGTGACCCAGAGAACCAGAGCTACAGTGCTCAAGCATGCAGGGATAGGCTAAGTCCATCTGGAGTTGAATCTAGGGCAGAAGATCAACATGAAATGTTTTGACAGGTACATAAAGCAGCCAAAAATAGCCAATGGAAAATATGGGTCCCTTGCTAAACAAAGCAGAGACCCTAGCTGAAAAAGATCAGCAGAAGACTGACTGTCCTCTTTGCCTTGATCTCTACTGGTAAGACTGAGAATCACAGGCCTGTAAGACTGGTGTGGAAAGAAAACCTGCTCTTGGAGGAAGATCTAATTAGGGAACAGTTCCATGAACTGGACATGCATAAATCCACAGGATTTTGCAGGATATACCCAAAGGTGTTGAGGGATCTGGCTGGCATCACTGTGAGGTTGCTCTTGAATGTTTGCAAAAGGTTGTGGTGATCAGCAGACGTTTCTGAGGATTAGAAGAGAGGAAATATCAGTCCAATAAGGTCAAGAAGAAAAATCAAGTAGCAAAGCTATTCAATCTCACCTGAATCCCTAGAATTTGATGGCGTAAGTAATTGTGAAGACCATTTCCAAACATATGAAGGAGGAAAAGATGATCAGAAGTAATTATCGCAGATCTGTGAAGGGGAAATCATGTCTCACCAATCTGATGCTTTTTATCTTGACTTTAGCAACAGCTCTGCCACTGAGTTCTATTATAGACAAACACTGTGATGGACTGAAAACTGGCTGGTCTCAGAGGATTGTGATGAGCAGCATGAAATCCACTTAGTCAATAGAGGTGTATCCCACAATATGGAGACTAAAAACTTTTAATTCAATTAATAAGCAGGGTGACGGGATAGAAAACACCCTCAACAAATCCAGAAAATTTCTCAGCTCAGAGGAGTGACTGAAAGACCAGAGGAACATGGGCATATAGGAGAGAGTCCAGCCAGAGACCACAAAGATTATTAGGAATCTGGGATATCTCTCTTATGAGTTAAGGCTCAGAAAGTTGGGATGTTCAGCCTGGAGAAGGATCAGGGGGATTTTTCATTTATGCAAATATTTCACGGGAAAGATTAGAGAGGATGGAGCCAGATTATTCTCAGTGCTGCCCAGTGACAGGACAAGAGTCAATGTGCACAAGCTAAAACACAGTTTATTCCTAAACATGTGTAGATTTACTGAGGGGGTGAACAGGTTGTAGAAAGAGGTTGTGGACTCCACCTCCTTGGAGATATTCTTATTTGGCCAGATGTGGTTCAGGGCAGCCTTCTCTGGATGATCCTGCTTGAGCAGAGTGAAGTGGGAAAGGTGGTCTCAAGAGGAGCTTTTCAACCTCAGCTGCTCTGTGATTTTTTGAATGATTGTACTTTTTAGCTGCAAAAATCCTATGCATTTTATCTGAGGTTCATGTGCAGGTTGAGTTATGAAAACGAAGGAATTAATGAAGGACTGTCTCTGATAAATGAGTATCTGCCCTAATCATGCTGAAACCAAACATCACAGAGACTGGGAGAGGTTTTTGAATTCCCATGCCAGTTTAAATTTTCCATATTTACAAGCAAACAAAATGGCTACAAACTATAAGAGAGTTTGGAAAATGCTGTTAGTGGAGGAATTTGCCAGCCGTAACTGTATAACTTTTATTTTTCTGGAATATTTAACCTCTTTGACCTTTTTTTTACCACTCATTTATTCTTCATTGTAAACTGTAGGTAGAAAGATATATGACAAAGAACTCTTTCTGGTTTTTAACTCACTTCCCTTTGATGAGCTGCAAGGCAAATTTAATTAGGAAGGGAATTCCAGAAAAATAAATGTAATGTGCTTTGGATGAGAATTGCATATTGAGGTTGTTCATGATGGCTGCTCCTTACTCAGATGAAACACCCACTAAGTCAGGTGTTTATAGCAGAGAAGTATGTAACAATGTGTGGAGAATGAACTGCACAGGAAATGATACATAGGCATTCCCACTAAATAGAGTTATGAAGGATATCTGTCTTTATACATGTATCAGATAATGCACATTTTTTTTAGAAGAAAAAGTACTAATGTGGAATATTTTGTTGGTTTACCATTGTTTATAGAGACCAGTGATGGTACATCCTTCAACAAAATGATAAAAAAATTAATAACAAATGATAACAATTATACTTGCTAGTATCAAGACTGTATAACAGATACATCCACAAGGAAATATGGAAATATATCAATGTAGCAAGCACAGCAATGACTTCTGTTTTTTTTCAGATATATCTCCAGACATGTTACAGTACTAATACTCATCCAAATTTTGTTTCCCCAGGAATTGCAGGTCCCCACTTAAAAGCAGACCAGACTTCACTTCATGGTAAAATGGAAAGTTCTGCCTGTAATGTGATGACCAGAAGGAAACCAGCAGCTGTTGACAGTGTTGCAATGCCAAGTCCAGTATTATCTCTCCTACCTTCATCATCAGCAACATCTGAAGCAGGTAATGCTGTTTTCACTCCACCCCCTCTGTTTCTTCCCCATCTTCTTCCTTCTGGAGCTATACAATATGTTCACCTAATTCTCCTCCTGATTAGAGAAGTAGCTGCAAATGTCTAATGTGATAATCAGGCTGTAACATTTCCATTGCTTTCTTACTGTGATTTTAAGTACCTTGGCATATCAAATCTATTTTATTCACACAGCAGCACTTGTGCAATAATGAGGACACAAGTAGCACCAGCCTGTATGGTCTAGCAGGACACTCTGAAGCAAGACTCTTGGGTTCCTTCCTCAGCCTCATTCTTCGTTTCTTTTAAATGCTCCCATCCCTGCAGCATGAACAAACCAAATACACAGCGAATAGCTGAGGAGCAGATGAGATTTCTTACTGCATACTTCAGTGATTTTAGCGTAATGTTCTGTCTTGCAAATGCAAAATTTTCTGGGGCAATGAGCAGTGATTTAAAATACCAGAATAAGTCAGAATAACATGCTTTTCTATCAACTTATACGTTGTGCTTCTATTTTGAGTCAGATCAGAAAGGTGATATCTTTATACTGTTGGAAATTGAGCCAAGTCATTCAGGCATCCTCATGACTTTTCTTGGGCATGGATAGAGAAGTTAATCTTGCATTTTGTCTTAATTTCCAGTGAATGTAGAATCCACAGTTCATTACCTTACATGCAGCCATTAGGAGTTTCATAATCTTGTCAAACTTCTGATGCCGCATTCACAAAAAAATATTTGTGTCACTGATTTACAGAATAATTGAATATTTATTCATTCAACTTAAAGTGTTGTTTCAATGCACTTATTTTTATTTCCCTCTTGCTTCCTGAATAAATAGTGAAAACAAGGATTTCATGCTGCAAATTAGCCTCTGTAAAGATAAATTTTTATATTAAAGAAATCAGAATTGTCTGTTTAGTCTTTAATATTTTCCTATGTACAAACCAAGGACAGAGTTTTAAAGCAGCAGAGAAGGAAAGCACACAAATATTTTATGATCCGTTTCAAGATGAAAGTGTATGCTTGACTGCGTAGTTCATTCTTTCCATTTTCAGAAGTCTAATTAAATTGTTGGCTTATCTGCAGCCCAGATGTTGAAATAATTTAGCTGAAAACTGAAAGAAACTGTGTTAATGGGAAAGCAGGACAGTGCTATGGGTTTCCTATAATTAATAGGAAGCTCTTTGAAAATTCCTCCACTCAAATCAAGCCAACAAATTGACCCCAGCTTTGAGCAGCCTCCTCTGTGCCATGTTCTTGCAAGTGGCCTCAGGCACCTCCAAAGGGATGGAGAATGACAGGCAGTAAGAAGGATTTTAGAGTTTCAGACATAACAGAGTCATCCAGAATAAATTTATGGCACCAGTGAAGAACATCCAAGGGGTCTGATCTACCTGGGCTTACCTCCTCATTTATCATCGCTGTGCTGGAGTGGGCCTTTCAGCCTCCTCTAAACTACCCATGTAAATATATTTATATTTATATATATATATATATATATATATATATATATTTGGTAGGAATGGCTCTCTTTGCTTTAGAAGCTGTTTCTAGCACCATATCATTCCTGCATGGCCTCCCAGCATGGCCTGGAGCCATTTAAATTTGTGAGACTGAGCCTCACTGCACCTGTGGACCCTGGGGAGGGGAGAAACATCAGAACTCTGTGTGCCTTATTTGAAATGTGTAAAGCTGTGGTTTAAGGCTAGCATTGGTTCTTGCTTGTTTTGGGGCAGTTAGATTAGGTTATTTGTAGAGTGGGGAAAGGATGAAGCAAAACTGTAAAACCTTGTGCTGCATTTTGAATTTTTAGTTTCTCTTGGGCTGGATTTTGGGCTTGGTTTGTCTTCATGGAAGCAGCATGTGGGGAGGGGGAGAGAAATCAATATGCCCAGGTAAAAAATTAGTGCTCCTGTGCATTCCCTGCTGCATATTGCATCACCTTCATGGGAGCATATTCACTTTTTTATATTCCTGCATACAGACATAAAATTACTGTTATCCACCTCCTCTTCAACCCCCTTCTAATGGAATTCTACCAACTAGATCAAGACAGAAGTCTTCCTCTCAGAGCAAGATTCCCATACACAAACAGCAAAATATGTGCAGGAACAGAAAAAAACAACAACAACAACAACAACAACCAAACAAAAAAAAAAAAAAAAAAAAAAAAAAAAAAAACCCAAAAAAACTAAGACCAGTAAAGACCAGTAAAAAATCCAAAAATGTAAGACCAACACAGACGAAATTCAGTTCAGGGTTGGGCAGGGTCTGTCTGGATAAAATGGAAAAGATTAATACTTAGCTTTGGCTTTCAGCAGAGCAGTACATCACATGGCAATATAGGAAAATATTTTATACCAAAGATTGCTCACCAAGAGCTTCCAGTTGATAACACCTAATGGCTCTCACTTCAATAGTAGTTTACTTTGGCAGATCTCCTGGATATTTTATCATAAGCACACCTCATCAAAGCTTCCCCCTTCAGACCCATTTCACCCCAGACTCTTTCTGCATAGTCTTCCCACACCAAATGTAGAATCAAATGTCCCTGACATTCAATAATCAAAATAATGTTGTTTTTCCTAATATCTCATTTTAAAAGCCTGACCAGAAAGCATATGTACTTAGTCAATACATGCATTCTGACTACTGGTAGACTGTGTAACAACTGAAATGATTTCTAGATCCTGCAAGTTCACAGGCTTGCTAGAAAGAAAGCAAAAGAATTATTAGTAGCTTCTAACAAGCTCCCTGAGAAAGCCATAAACACCCCAAAGCATTTACAAAGGAAAAATTAGTGCAGTAAGCCAGCATAGAACAGCACAGAAGGGTTTATTTTCTCCAAATGTGAAAACGTGTTTCAGCAGAAAAATGAACAGACTTGTGGGCTTGCAAAGTATTATAAGGGCAGAAAAAGTATCCAAACATGAAGGAAGACATTTAAAGTGGTGTTCAGCTCATACATACACATGTAGGAGCAGAAGCCTACTCATAATTGCCTGCACATCAGTTATTTTTGGGGAATTGGGAAGTTTAGCAGTAGGTAGCTGCCAACCCTTGCTCTGCTCTGGCAGTGTCTACTCAGAATCAGGCTCCACTCAGGACTCTCAGCCTGAGTGACCTCTTGAGTGCCTAAGACACTGGCTGGATTACAGGATGGGCAGGAATGCTGTGTTGTTCTTATCAGGACATCAAAACAATGTACAAGGTCGTCTTTAATCTCATTGAGTTCCCATTTTAGAATTTACAAGCTGAGGACAACTGTACAGTCCAGGTGGCCACTGACCATGTTCAGGTGGTAACACCAATCTGCAGAAACAACTGCCTGCAGATAAATGTCAGTAAAGACAAAAAATCCTTGCAGGTACTTGGATGATTTTTTTTTTTTTTTTTTTTTTTTTTTTGGTTGGTTGGTTGGTTTTTTTTTTTTTTTTTTCCCATTTCCTTGGCTTACTTTCTTTCCAATGAAAATTGAGAGTAAAGCCAAATCTCCTGGTATCATCATGATACCTTGCAAGCTTTCCTGTATTTTTTGCTAAAATTTCCATTGTCAATCACCAACTAAAAAATTCAGCTTTACTTTCAGAAGAAAAGCACCTCAAATATTGGAATTTTTTTAAAAAATAGGAGTTGAAAATGTGCCCTGACAATAGAAATAAAAGACAAAAAGTGGACAGTGAATTTGAAGAGTGTGCCAAATGTTTGATTTTTTAGAACTTCTGACCTGAAGCTACTCTCAGGGTATGGGAGGGACTCAAAGGATTTGAATGCTTAAGGCTGAAGTTATTGGGACTACTCATGTCAATCACCAATGAGGGCAGATGAGAGTAATCATTTTCTGTGACAGGGACTTAACCTTTTTTGATCAAATTTCTGGGAAATAGCATGCTGCCACTTGCCTTTAGGGACCTTGAATCCACTGTTTTTAGGGGTGACCTACTTGGGAGGAATTTTGTTCAACTAATTAGCTTCTCCTGAGCAACTTGGATATTTCATTTCCTTTCTCTTTTCCTTTGGTACCAAAATGACTGCATTCCTCTTTTCTTTTGTCCTTTGTAAACCACAAACTGCAAATGGGTTTTATTTTTCTTTTTGGTGTGGGGAGTGGGTTACATATGGAAAATGTATTTGTTTTGTAATTAATGTAAACCAGACTTTGGGAAGTTGGCCATCCCAGGTTTTTATTTATAAGAGAGCATATGTCTGTGTTTTGTTTATGACTCACTCCTACTTCTTACATTGTAACTTGGGTTTGTTTATGCAAGCTCTTCACTGAATCCAAGCAACATGGTGGTATAAGAGCCAATAATTTATGTTCTCCAAGAGGGGAGGCCTGTGAATGAGGTTTATATGCTGAATCTGTCACAGCCCATAGAGAGCAAGAGGAGATTCTACAACTTGACAGCTCCTGGTTATCTACCGAAAATGCTACAATAGCAACTTTATTTAAACTACTGCTGGAAGATTAGCCTGTTAGCCACGAAGGCAGAGATAACCCCCAAATGAACCTTTCTCAAAATCTTGCCTGCTTGGGAAAATTCAAGGATTTCAAACTCAAATGACTGCTTGACAGTCAGGTGTAAATTAAGTTTGCCAGTAGATGTGGGCTGAGGTTAATTTTGTGGGATGTTTCATTCTTTACCATAAAAGAAATTCCGAGCTCCATCATTTCTTTCCCAGCAGTGCAGAATGGTTATCTTAGGAGTGAAAGGGAGCACCAGTTATTGCAATAGCAATATTAATGCATTCAGCTTCCCTCACAAAGGGGTAGTTACTTCTAATCTGTGTGCAAATCCTGAACTCTGAACAGATGCCATATTCAGGAAAGGACAATGAGACAATTTAGGCAAAACAAGCAAGGTCTCGTGTCCTAAGCAAAGGACAAGCAGCCAAGAAATTCTGGGTACTCTTCCCAGCTCTGACAATGATTCACAATGTGACCTTGGCAAAAGACTTAACTACTTTGGACGTTATTCAGACCTAAAGTAAGTGATCTGAACCAGGAGCAAGCTTACTTTGGGGGCCATTAAAGTCAATTATATGACTGAGTAGTTTCAGCTAGTATCTGAAGAGATGGTAGCACAGAAACCCAGGCAGGGGTAATGAATTTGCCACAGATGAAGTGAGCCACACATCTTCTTTCTGCCCACTGGTTTCAGCAACAAACACTTCATACTAACTGGCATTCATGACAAGAATTAAAGGTTGAGTTGAAGATATCAGGATTATATCTTTGGGGTACAGAAGGTTTAATAGTTAAGTTGGGCCAATATGACAGCTATGCTAAGCTTCCTTCTCTCCTGTTAAAGGCTGAAAAATGAGAATGAAGCAAACCCATACTAAAACATTGCTATAGCAAAAGCTTTGTCGCTTTAAAAGAGGGAACAGGCAGAGAGAAATCTCTAAAGATTACTTATTTCAAAGTTGTATTTTCATCTACTCTTCTTGATGCTGGAAAGGGTCAAAGAAGAGTTTCTAATCACTGTTGTTTGATCTACCCCTGTTTCTCTCCCTGTCTTCCAACAGCCAGCTCACCACTGAAGAAAAGGTTCAAGCGCCGTGAAATTGAAGCAATCCAGTGCGAGGTGCGCAAGATGTGCAACTACACCAAGATCCTGTCCACAAAGAAGAACCTGGATCACGTGAACAAGATCCTGAAAGCCAAGCGGCTGCAGAGACAATCAAAGACAGGCAATAACTTTGTGAAGAAGAGGAGGGGGCGTCCTCGGAAGCAGCCCCTTTCCTTTGACGAAGACTCCAGAGACCAAATGCCCGTTCTGGAAAAATGCGTTGACCTTCCGAGCAAAAGAGGTCAGAGACCAACACTCAACCCTTTAATATTGGAGCAAGCAGCCACTCAAGATACAATCATGGCCACGATCGAGGCTGTCATACACATGGCTCGAGAGACGCCACCACTGCCGCCTCCTCTGCCTCCTCCACCCCCTCCACTCCCTCTCCCTCTACCCCGGGCACCCCGAGTTGGAAAAAGGAAAAACAAGTCCCCGCAGGAGGAAGAGGAGGACGTGAAGGTGAAGCGGCACCGGAAAGGCAGAGGGAGCGAGAGCGAAGGCCTTCCCTAAGGCCAGCACACCTCATCAGAGGTTGGGTGCCCACAGTAGGGCACGCCAGGACTGGGGGACAGGAGGTGCACAGTCCGCCTCACCCCTTTGGCAGCACCAGACTGACCTGTCCCTTCAGCAGACAGAACTCATTGCAGAGAGCTCTGCCAGCTGGGGCTCGCATCTTTCCTCTTCATCGCTTTGACCCAAGGCCCCCCCCCCAAGAAAAGAGGGGGGAAAGGCATGGGAAAAGTGGGGGATACAGGGGAGGAGGATGTGTGTCAAAGTTGGGAAAAGCATGAACTCTGCCGAGTTTCCAAAACTAATCTGAATCTCATCATTGCTGTTCTCATACCGTACCCAGAGGCGGGAAGTCATCCTCGCAGAGAGCTGAACATTCTCACTAAGGGTGCATGCTCGACTCTGATTCTGTTTGGTGGGCCAGGTGAAACTAAGAATAACTTTACCATAGTATAAATCACTGTAAAAAAGAAAAAAAAAAAAAAAAAAAAAAAAGAAACAAAGAAAAAAAGAAACGAAGAAGAAAAAAAAAAAACACAACAAAAAAATAATGTAATTTTCTCAACTGTGATATTGGTTATAACCTATTTGATATTATTTTTTTTTCCAGTTTTATATACCTACCAGGCTTTGGGACAACATAAGCCAAAATGCCTGGCTCCTGCTAGAACTATATATTTCTTTCTCATTTACTTGCCTAGTTACAACTAGCTGCAATATAGGCAATAGAAAATTAGAGCCTTACACGCGTGCACACTCATTCCGAGTGCTATCCCAAGAAACGATGGAATATCACAGCATTTAAAATAAGATATACACGGATATTCGGTTACAATAGCACGTTTATATGAAGCAACTTGGCAATGGCATGTGAAAAAGGGGTCATCCATCAGCCAAGTTGTTTTGATGCTCGGTACATATGAGTAGAGAACAGCAAGACACTTCTGGGGAATAGTTATAGTAAACATGGAAAAAAAAATCACCAAAAAAAAAGAATATAAAAAAGATAAAAGAAAAAAAAAATAGGAGAGAAAAAAATTAGAATAAAAAACAGGGCCCAAACCTACCAAGTTTTTAACATCTGTAATTCCCAGTGAAATTAAAAGGAAAGCCAGAATATGAATAATTTGCATTGGGTAGCAATGCCTTGATATTATCTTTTAAAAAAAACAGATAAAGTAGATTGTTTTAAAAAACTATAGAACAAACCCTATGGATGATAGATCCTTTCTTGGCAATTATTTCTAAAAAAAAAAAAAAAAAGAAAAGGAATAAGTGTTCTTATCTGAAAATAGAAATAAAAATGTTCAAAGGGTATCACCACTGCAATTGTATTAATGCCACTTTGGACATGTTCTCCAAGTTGTGGTTGCCTTAATAAACTAAAAAATAATTTTTTTTTTGTACATAATGTAATTATAAAGCTCTCAGTCTGCATGGATGCAAACTGTGTGTGACAAATCGTCTCTTTAAATGGTCAGTTCAAATTGTACATTTCTCATTCGAGTTATCCGTTAGCCATTGATTAAACTTGGGTAAAATTCCCAAGCTCCATTTCCACAGCCCAATTAAAATGTTTAGCTAAAACAAAGACTGAACAAAAAGCTGTTCCATTGCAGTGTCAATGCTTTTAAAAAAGAAAGTCAATTGTTGAAATTTGAAATAAGTACTTTCAACTTTATTTCCTTTCTTTTTAAATCCTGCGGTGCACTCAACACCTCGCATGGCAAGATGGATATTAAAATGGGAACATAGAAGGAAGATTCCACCAAGGGAGGGGGGATTGAAATTACTTAATGGTTCACAAGCCAAATGCTGTTCCCTTCCTCGAGAAATCTTGAATTGGTTTATTGCCAAGGAAGCTTCATATAGCACGACACTAAAAAAAAAAAAAAAAAAGAAAAAAAAGAAAAAAAAAGAACCACAAGAAAACCCCACCAAAAAAAAAGAAAACAAAACAACAAACCCAACAAGAAGTCCCCACAAAAAATATTGTGTTTCTATTCTGTTATTTATTTACAAAAATCATATCAAGACTATGGTGTTAGAGGAACACTGTAAACATACAACTCGTTGTTTTTTAGAGACTGATTTTTCTTCTGTGATAGCACCTTAGCTTATTAAAACTGAACGCATATGGGGATAGGATTGCGTCGGGGAGCTGGAAGAGGGGATGTATTTTTTTTTATTTTTTAAGACTGGAACAAATTTTGAGGTCCTAACTCCTTAAAACTGATAAGAGGGATCGCAGAATTTTGTTTCCAATTTGTTTTGCATCATTCATCATACCTATTTGTGCTTTTTGTTTTCCAATTAATGCAGCTTATAAATAAATTGGCTGGTTGTTCGTTCTGTTAAAATCAATTTTGCTTTTCAGCTCTCTTGAATTAGCACAGTGTTATTGACTGAAGTTGTAAGCCTGCAGAAAAAAAAAAACCTAAACCTCATTGAACTCCTCTCTTCTTCCTTAAAAAGCATTGGATTGAGGTTCAGCTAATTTATAAATCTTTTATTCCCAATCTCCTTTGGGCTTGAAAATAGGTGACAGTCACTTAAAATGACAGAAAAAAGTCATAAGTTTGGTATTCCAGGTAGCTGAAATTAAGCCAGATAACAATTTGTCCTTAGTTTTATCTCCAGTGATGAATTTCCTAACATTGAAGGACATTTCAGTGTGTAGTGAATGAAAAAAAGGTCTGAAAGCCACAAATTCTGTCATCAAGCACCCATCATGGCTTCAAGAGGGTCAGAGTGCCCACAAGGGCTGGATTTGGGCTGGATCTTTCTGGGCACACTGGGATAAAACTGCCCCAGGAAAGGATAATTGAGTGGCTGCTGCCTCCCATGCTCCTGAGCTTTGGGAAAGCAATGTTCTTCTCCTCCCAAAAAGTGCTATCCAAAAAGCTACTAGAGGCAGAGTGTTTAAGGACAGTATCCACTTGGAGGGAACAACCCCACAGACCCTTCATTTAGCAAAACCATGAAAAGATCCTATTTGTCCTAGAGAAACTAAGTTCAGGACTTGGTAGCTAAAAGCTCTCAGCATGGGATGGGCCTCTATCCAGAAGCTCACGGGTCTTTTCTTCATGGCAAGAAGGTGCTGGTGGAGCTGGTGTTTTGCTGGTGTTGTGGCACAGCTTTGGCTGTTTGTCCACACAACACCCTCGTGCAGCTGGTCCTGGGCTGACAGGAGGAGTAGCTTGTTAGTGTCATAAAAAGCAGAGTGAAAATACTGTTAGATGGCACTCATAATTTGTGTTCTGCATGTTGCATAGTCTATAAAGATGATAAGCAAGTTGCTGACAGAATAATATTTTAAGGCGATGTACTACATGCAGATCATAAAGGATTTAGTTTTAGAGCTTAAGGCTAAAATCCCACTCCTGCCGTTTATTACCCAACAATATTCCAGTAATGAGCTTTTTGATTTTTTTTTCCCTTACCACAAGGAAGATTTACTGAGGAACTCTCTAGATTGTCTCCACACATTTCCAAATACTGTATAAAACTGGGGTGAAAACCCTTTTGCTTACTAAGACCAAAAATACCTTTCAAACACCTCCACTGTGTCACAGGTTAGCACACATCTGAGCATGCTTCAATAAAAACACAAAACAGTATCACGTGGCTGTGAGCCATATGAAATGAGGCCACGGGTTTGCATCCACTCTGTGGGTCTTTTATTCCTCAATCCAGTGTAAAACCAGAAATGGGGATAAATATTCAGGGAGAGAGGAAAACAAAAAAACAAAAAAAAAAAAGACAAAAAAAAAAAACCCCTTACCACTTGTGTCTCCAAGACCTTCATGCTGCCAGTTTCTTGAGCCCTTCAATATTAAATTTTCTGTGAAGCACCCTTCATGTTTTTGGATAACTGTTAAAAAAAATAAAATAAATAAAATGGAAAAATAAATTAAAAAGAGGTGAAAATAGTCATATAGTTATCAGCTACCCGGGTATCCTACAGTATGCCCATTTGGCAGAAATGTTGTGGAACATGGGATATTCTAATTGTGAATATTTGGGTAGCATCTGGTGCACTGGGGTGCTGGTTCTTTACAAGGGACTTCTGAGCACTACAGTAACGCACGAAATAAACAGAAATCACTGTTCCAAACACAAAGATTTCCCTAAATCTTATTTTCACAGGCTCTGATTTAGGACTGCACTTAAGCACATCTAAGGAGCATCCTGAAGAGTTTGAAGAATAACTAAAAGAATACAGGGAAAAGGGAAACAAAAGCAAAACAAAACAAAACAACAAACCAAAAAATACAAAAAAGGAAAAAAAATCTAAAAAAAAACCCCAGGATGTTTTTCTGAATTGAAAAAGTAAACAACTTGCCCTTGAAATGCCTCTTCTTTCCATATCATCCAAAAACTGGGGTGCAGCAGTTCTGAGATAATTAGAAGCACATTTCAACAAAAGACACATATTGGAGATCTCCTTAAGATGCCTGCCTAGGTTACATAAAACACTACATAGAAAAAAAAAGAAAAAGAAAAAAAATATGAAAACATGAAAAGAGCTGCCAATTGGACAACATGGGGAAGCAGTTCAATCCCATGTTGGTTTGTTTTACTTTTCTTTTTCTTTATTTTTTAAGCTATTTCTTAAATAATAAATGCACATGAAGTGTTAAATATGTATATACTGTATTTCAAAAAAATTAAAAAATCAAACGAATGGGGCACAAGATTGTTCTATAAGTCGTGCTGGCTAATTTTTAGTTTGTATTCATAAGTGGTTTTTAAAAGCCTTTTTTAAAGTGTAATTTGCATGTTCTACTTTGATTGTATGTAAACATATTTTAGAGCAAAAAAATGTATTTGTATTTTATTGAATATAGAGGCAAGAAAAAACTTGTACATTGTTTGAAATGTTCTTTTTGTAACAGTTTTTATTCATGAAGCATTTTTGTACATTTAAAAATGGATATGGACTTGATGTTCTTTGAGGCTTAGATACATCTGGCATGCTTTAATGTCATGCTCCTTCATGATCTTAGATGTTGGTTTTTAAACATTTTTTTCTAAAACAAAGCTCAGTCTTTTCGCTACCAAATCAGGTTAGCACAGTATAGAGCACTTAACTAAAAAAAAAAAAAAAAAAAAAAAGTTAATCCTATTCATATGTTATTCATTGTGTGAAATTAAAGGAATTCAATTCAGTCTAACATGAGTTGTGAATTCTTTTGTCTTATTTTCCATCTGTTTCCCATCACTAAGGAGTTTAATAGCTTTTGGGATACTAATACCATGCATTCACAAGCCCTCTTTATGGTAATGGAGAAAAACATGCTTTGGTTCTGTTCTTTCTTTTCTCTTTCTTTCTTTCTTTCTTTCTTTCTTTCTTTCTTTCTTTCTTTCTTTCTTTCTTTCTTTCTTT
>CM031878.1:2420802-2432180 GCA_018697195.1 Certhia americana | reverse complement strand
TTTCGTTCTTCTTTTCTGTCTTTCTTTCTTCTGTCTTTCTTTCTTTCTTCTTTCATTTTCTTTTCCTTTCTTTCTTTCTTTTCTTTCTTGTCTTTCTAGTTCTTTCTTTTCTTGTCATTATTTCTTGCTTCTTCTGTCGTTCTTTCTTTCTTTCTTTCCTTACTTTTCCTTTCTTTCCTTACTTTTCCTTTCTTTCCTTCTTTCTTTTCGTCTTCCCTTTCCTTCTTTCTAACTTTTCCAAGAACATCCTTGAAAGTTAAAAATAGACTGTGTCATGGGTCCCACAGGCAGAAGGGGCATTCACACTTTAGTGTTGTACCTATCACTAAATGGACAGAAACATCTCTGATCCAAATTGTGTCCTCAGGCACCAGTATAGTAAAACTTGCCACCTAGGTGGGATTTCCACTCCAGAAGCAGATGGAGCATCCTTCTCCAGATCCCTGCAGGGAAGGCAGTCCCAGGGGCTGGGCTGTCAACAAGGGGGTGACAGGAGCCAACTCTCTCCTCACTGAGCATCAGAGAGGAAGGGCTGTAGGCCAAGGGGTATTTTCCATTCAGTGGAGCCTCATGCTGTGACAATGGCACAGGGCACTGCTTGTTGTATGGTTTTAAGTTTCCTTTCCAAGTTGCTGCTGGGAGCGGTTTTGCTGGCATTGTAGGCAGTCAGCCTCAGCATCCACGAGTTCCTCCACAGCAATGCCAGATTTCATATTTTTCCTCCTGACAGAGAGTTCACCACCTTTACCAATGGCTCAGCAATCTTATAGAAATTAAATTTTACCTCCTGGAGAAGTCAGTGACAAATAACTTAGTGTCCTCTCTCATTCTTCCCTTCTGAAGGTTTGTGGGATGGGCTGCCTTGGTGGAAACAACTCATCCAACTGCAAAGACAACCCTGACAACCCCTCTGGGTGCTGCTTTGACAACTGATGCTTCATGTTACTGTAGTGGATCAGCTCCAAAGACCTCAAATGTAATGGAGATTATTTTCTTTCTCTTCTCGCTCTGTTTTAGATAAGCATTGTCCCAGCTTTGGACAACAGTTTGTAAAAGTACTGACATTTTTGGTCAATTTTTTTATGGGGATCTGTGATGTATAAGCCACTGGTCTCCAACTCTAACCACATTTTAGAAAAAAGCCATGGTAAAGCTCCTTCAGAAGCATCTGTGAACTGCCAAGATTTGTGTTTGCTGCTGCAGCATCTCTGGACTGTTCTCTCCTCCTGCCAGCCTTCTCTTGGCATTTCCCCCCTCCATCACCACAGCTCTGCTGTGCTCTGGTGATGCCATGGGGCAGCGAGGCATTGGGGAACAAAGTTGAGGATGTTGGGTTTCTGTCTCAGGATGAGGCAAGGGCATGAGATACTTCATCTGTGAGGTGTTCACACTTTCTTGACTCTGGGCTCTTTTATCTCCACCAGGCTGGCATCATGTAGTGTCATAAGACCACATTCCCCACCAGTCTCCTCCTGGGCAGGAGGATCCTCTGGTCATCATGCCAGATTGCTAAGGGTCTCATGTTTTCTAGGATCCCTCTGTCACCATTTCATCTGTAACTACTCCAGCTCTGTCTGCTCCTATGGATGACAGCATCTCTGAAAAAAACAACTTAGGAAATCTTAGAAACAAGGAAATTCACAAGCTCTGGTAGAGTGTAACTTTTTTTTAGGCACCTTTAGTTTAATGATATTGGAGTCTTCTTCCATGAACACAATTCTTACTAGAATGCTCTAGGGAATCCTACTTGAGAAGGGGTTTGGACCAGATGTCCTCCAGTGTCCCTTCCAACCTTGCCCATTCTGTGAGATATTATCTTGTCTCAGTTTGCAAGAGTTCAATGTTTTGCAAATTAGAATAATTTTACTATTAATATCTGTCATGAGCTAATTGCAAATAATGAAAATATCAAGTGTGATGGAGAGATAGAGTTGTTTTCTGATTATCATCCTCTTCCTTCTGAGCATCCTTTGCTCATAAAAGTTGTGAAGATCTGATGAAACCTTCTTTGGCCATCCTCCATATTATAGGAGTTCAAATTTCTGAGGCAATTTCACATTCCACCCTCAAGGCAGAGATGAGGTGAGTGTTATTCCTTGGGGGAAAGTATGATCTAAATTCACTTTTGATAGCGGAGAATGTTTGTGTGGCTTAGGATAAGAAGCTTTTCCAAGGTGGAAAATGTCCTCCTTTGGTAGAGACAACTCAAACCTCAACCTTTCCCCTGCCCGTTCTTGTGGTGCCATTCCCCACCTGGCTCCTGAACTATTTCACATGTTGAATTTGTTTTGTGTCAAGGAAAGTTTGGTGGGGGGAAATGCCTGCAGCTTGTGTGCAAGTTGTGTGAGCTCATGACAGCATTATTTGGTAAGACAATGCATGCACATAATTTTAGAACAATGTTACTGTTACTAACTGAGCAGAAAAAATGTTCCAGTGATCTTAGGGGGTCAGTGACAGGACTCTATTCAAAGCCCTTCGGCATTTGAGAACTACTTTGGCACCATCTGGCAAGCTCTAGAAAGCAAAGGGAAGCATAGATGTCAACATAAAAAATATATGTTTAGCCTTTTATGAGCAATTCATGAACCACATCACTGGTGCACTAACATAGGGGGTTAAGAACTAATAGTAAGCATTGAAATTACAATGAAGAGTGGCATATCAAACAGTCAATGCATTTTTTTTTAGTGGGAGTTGCAGGAAAAACTGGTGTGAAAGCACCACAGGAGTTGTAGAAGGACTTTGACAAAATGTTAGTGCAATCATAAGTCATTTCATTATGACACCCAGTTTTCTTTGTAACAAAGAGTAAGACACACTGGTTCACAGCCTCAGCTTATGCAGAGCAGTGCTATCAGATTCAAATGTGTTAAATCAGTTTACAGGAGCAAAAGACCTGCTTTCATTTTCTTTGTGGAAACTATTCATCTGAGAGTGGCTTTGGAGTGCTCTAATAGAAGGATGTAGTATAAACTCCTGTTGTTTGTTCCCTGTAAGAAGTGTCATATTGAGAAAACAGGTCTTTGTTAAAGATTCAAGTGTTTGGAAACTGGTTCAGCAGCTCGAGTAGCCAACTCATCAGTTTCATCAGGGCTGTGGTAGAAGGAAGAGAGTAAAAGAAGTGGAGAGTCCTTGGGAAAAAGACGAAAGAGTGTTCTATGAACAAGGAAGTTAAATTAAGTATCAATATCTACTTCACATGACTCTTGTGCTACAAAAATTATCAGAAAAAGAAAAGTTTCCATGTCCTAAAAATCATGGAGTGCCTCAGTCCTGCATGAGTCAGACATACAGGAAGCCCAGTTTTTCTGCAAATAGGTATTTCTGCAATACCTAAAATAGGTGCAGCTTGTATATCACCTGTTTTCCTTACAGGATTTGTCCCTTGTGTTCATCCCCCAGTCAGTGATGGAAAGCACAGAGCAGGGACCCTATTCTCTCTGTACTTTTCCAGGTTACCTGCTCCAGAAAAAAAATCACAGGTATAACTGGTTGTTCCTGAGCATCTCTTAGAAGGCAGGAAAATTTCTTACCTGTCTCCGTCCTACTCCCATTCTTGATCCTGTCTGGTAGTTCTCAAAAAACAAAACAAAACAAAACAAACAAATGAACAAACAAGCAAAACAAAACAAAACCCCCCAAACAAACAACAAGAAAAACAAACAAAAAAAATTGTTAGCAAATTAGGCTACAATCAAATTAATATAGCTTTTTGTCATTGACTCAAAGGGAGCAAAACTCACACCACCTCTCTCTGATTTGACATGCCACAATACTATGTGAGGACCCTAACAGCCCTTGATGTCTTCTACTTGCCTTGCCTGAAACCCTGTCTACATTCTCAGACAGCAAGCATATCAAACACAAAACTAGTTTAAAGGGAGAACTGTGAAAACCTCTGGGAAAAGCATCTATGGTGAGCCTTTTCAGAGCATGGCAAGAACACAATTAGAGAAAGAATGAAAAGTGAGAGATCTCTTAAGGAAGAAAATGATAATGTGGCAGAGCTGTAATGAAGCCAGTGGCAAAGGAGGACAGTGCTTAATTTTCTCTAAGGCAGGAAAAAATAAAACAGCACCACTTGAAGGGGAAGAAATGCATTCAGAAACACAAAAGGGCATTCAATGAAAGGAGGGAGAGGCTGAAGGATATGAAGATCTAGGTCATGGAGAGAGTATAAAAATGGGTCTTGAGACAGAAGATGGAAGAGGCAGCCTGATTGCTTACTGGGACTTTATTGCCAGTGTCTAAGCTGACACAGCACTCCTCATTCATTCTTATTAAACAGCTACCATCAGGGCATAGTTAGTGACCATTAGGCCTCAATTCTCTCTCTTTAAACTGCAGATAAATAGATAGATACTGCAAGAAGTAAAAGTGTCTTTACTTGAATTATTGAGAGTTGAAGTTTCCCAAAATTCTGGTCGGGGATCAGCAAAGGACAGCAAAGGTCTGACAGTAAAAATAGCAGTTGTACAGAAGCCTGCCTGCAAAGATGAGAACTCAAGGAGATGCCTTCTCTGATTAAATTGACTGAGCCTCATTTACTGCAGAGATAATATGATAATATGATGCCATAGCTTCTGGTTTAGTGGAAGGTGTCCCTGTCCGGGGCAGGGGGGCTGTAATGAAATTATAGTCTCTTCCAACCCAAATCATTCCATGATTCTATGATTCTCATGGACAGACTGAACACGTGCCCCCAATAACCTGAGGATCAAACACCTGCACCTGTGAGGTGCCTCACTATCTTACCTTCCCATAGGAATGGAAAGAACTTAGTGTCCAAAAACTGCAGCAACACATTTGCTACGGAAGGCAAGAGAAACACTGTCCATATCCAGATTGTCCATTTCATCCAGTGCTATTGGGTGCTTCCATTTTAAAGTCCCACTCATGCCTCTGTGTTTTCTAAATATCCCCAGAAGAGCCTATGATTTTAGTGGAGCAGCTTATTATACCCAAAATTCCCAAAACTTGTATCTTGGTGATTTTTGCAAAAGTCAAAATAAAACAAAAATCGAAGAATTTGGCTATAAGACAGTCATTATGTTTTTGCTCATGATACCATGAGAAGATTTTTGGGTTTTCTTTTTTTTTTCCAAACAGTGTTTCACCAGAATGTCACCTCCAGAATGGCCATGGTGACCCTGATTCCAACAGCCAAGAATGATTTTTCTTTTCTGAATGAAAAACAGGGGGAGCAAAGAAGCAAAACTTCTCTGGGATCTGAACCACTGCCATCTTAATTTGGAAAATCCCATTGTCATGCTTATGGAAATTCAGGACATAATATAAACAAGAATGTATGTCTAAGCTTTGGTTTAGTCCCGCTGATATCAACATGATTAACAAACACTTTAAAATTAAGCAGATGAATAATTGCTTTTGCAAGGAAAAACCTGGCTTCCAGTTCCAACACCTAGTTCCACTGGCCAAACTGAAATTTAATTATTTTATTGAGTGGAAACAGGAATCAATAGACTTCTGTTTTAAACAATCTCACAAAGTGTTTCTAGCCCCAGGCCTCAGTTTACCACAAGTAGTCCTTGCATACATTGAAGGACTATTTGCTAACATTACTAAAATTCTGTGAATTCCTTGCTGTGGCTGTGCAACTTGTATGAGAACATCCTTATCAAGACTTTAATGACAGGGCATTGTCTCCAAGTCAGCTTCTTCCCTTATTTCTTTTAACCATGAAAAATGAGTCCATGTCACTTACACAGCAAAGTGAAAATGAATCTTTAAACCAGGGAACAGGTTTCTTTGTCCTTCTTTACTTCAGCCATATGTTTCTGTCTATCCTTCATTAACTAAAAAAAAAAAAAGAAAAAAAAAATTTAAAAATCAAATCCAAAACCCCATGAAACCATTTCTTTTCTATAAATATTCCTCAAGACATGTCTGTTCACACTGGGTGGGTTTCTGAAGATGCAGTCCATGCAATTTTGCATCAGTCTTCTCTTTAAAGTCTTCACTGATGAGGGTGTCCCAGAAATTATATCTGTCTACTCCTGCTGCTGCAATATTCAGTTCGTAGACTGGACAAGGACATTGAGGCTGAATCACAGGAGGGGAAGCATAAATGTTGTTCTATCTGCCTTGGATTCAAACACTGAAGGTGAAAAAGGGTATGAAATCCCTGACGTGGCTAGAGAATCCTGAATTCCATCTTGACAGGTTTCTAGAGAAGTATGTGTTGAACCTTTGAGAACTCTTGCACGCACATCAACCCAAAGGCCTTTTGCAGGCTTAGCCAACCTGTGTTTCTGCCTCTGTTTCAGGAAGTGGTAGCTTTGAAATACCATATCAGACTAGTACATTGTGTTTCCTGCACATCCTGCTTTATTGGAGGTTAATTCCTTCTGACGCATGCAGTCTGCTGCTGCCAATTAAGTCAAATATATTTTATGCTTTACTTTTCTGTTGCCTTACAAGCTTTTGTTGGGAAAAAAATTAATAAATAAAACTTGCCAAACACTGTTAAGTGACTCGGTCTGATGATTTGGAGTAAACACCGAGATTTTAATACATCAGAAGGATTGGGAGAAAGGAGGAGGGAACTCTGGAGCCATACCCAGCTGGATGCCACCTGAATAGCACCCAGCCACTGCATTAATCTCTGACTGTTGCAAAAGCAGAAAAAGGGACCCTGGGTCAAGCAAGCAGTGCAGAGCTGTTTCTCATGTAGTGACATTGCAGTGTATGATTCTTTGGTAGCGGAGGATAAAAAGAAACTGCACTGGAAGAGTAGTAGATGTACAGGACCAAATAGAATCCTTGAGTTGAAGTTCCATCTCTGCTGCTTCTCATTGTGGTGGTTTCTGGGTTTATCCCTATTTTCTACTTCTGTCTGTGATCTCCAAGTCATCTCTTTCAAGATTTAGAGGAACAAAAGGGACTGCTCATGCTCAAGTTATGATAAGAGAAACTGTATTTACTCAGGGTCAGCCGAGACACAAAAATATGTTAGAACTCATCAGGTCTTCTGAATAAAACAGATTTATTTCTTTATTATTCTGTTATGAAGCTCAACACTGAGGTAGTGCTGTGACAGGAGACACTCAGTGGAGCTTCTGGGTGGCATTACATTCTAATTTGGAGAAGAGAGGCAGCATCAGGTCAGAAGCAGCAGAAATGCAACCAAAGTAAAGAAGAGCCCCAGGAGAGTTGACACTGTACATCAGTGATATTGTATCAGCTGAGATTCCAGGTTCCTGAATGGGTCCATGGTCCTTAACTCCATTACATTGCTTTACTGGAAAATTTAGAGCAACTTTCAGAAACAAATCAAGCCCAAGGGGTGGGTTTCAATTCCTTTTCTTTGGTAATGTCAAGAAAACCTACCTTAGGAAGCTTTCTGTAAAGAAATTGCAGTATACTTTACCCAAAATGACACTTTTATGTCTCCTGTGGGATAGATCATGAGTGTCAGAGACACTAAACTCAACACTCAAAGCAGTTTCTGTGAGAAAACAATGGTTAACAGCACTCTGCTCGCAAATCCATGCAAAGATCCTTCCAAGGGATGTTCAAGGCAGGCATCTTCTTGAGAAAAACTTGTAATTGATGAGAGAGGGATATGCAATTATGGGAAAATACCTGATGCAAGAAAAGAAAAATTCCTTATTTGTAGTCAGAGACAGGACTGATGCTCGACTGGAACATGGTTTAGGGAAAGACAGTACAAAGGCAACATTTATCATACTTGAATGATGGAGTGGCAGCATCAAAACAGTTCATCAGCATCAGCTTTGGATCTCAACATCATAGCTAAAATTTAATTTTAAATTTAAACAAATTCCCTGGCAGGGAAATGCCTTCAGCTCTGATCATTACAGACTGACAGCTAACGATGAGAGAAAGAGACAATCAGCACTCCTTTCATCCAAAGAAAATTCTTTTAAAATCTTTGCAGAAATGCATAAGATTGGGTGGAGATAGTGCCTCAGAAAACACATCTGTCCAGTGCTTACAAGAAGGTGAGATGACAGCACTGTTGTTGGCAGTACTGGATTGCATGATTAAAACAGGAGGGAGAGGATGTTTTAGATAACAGCAAGATTCTGCTCAGTAATTTTTATTCCTTTTTAATCTATAGAAGTGTGCTGAACTTCCTCACACATTCAAATTTCCTATGTTTCTCAAATATATTCCATTTGGAAAATAATTGAAGGGAAAATGGGCATGCTCTTTAACAAAAGCAGCAGTTCAGACTGCAGAAGAGGAGGGTGAGGAAAAGGCTCATCAATGTCTGCAGTTTCCTCATAAGGGGATTTAGAAGGACAGGCACTGATCTCTCAGGTCACAAGTGACAGCACCCAGGGAATGGCTGGGGCTGTGCCAGGGAGGTGTAGGTTGGGGATCAGGGAAAGGTTCTTCCCCAGAGGGTGCTGGGCACTGCCCAGGCTCCCCAGGGAATGGGCACAGCCCCGAGGCTGCCAGAGCTCCAGGAGAGTTTGGACAGGGATGCACAGGGGGGGATTGTTGGGGGAGGGCTGTGCAGGGACAGGAGCTGGACTTGATCCTGGTGAGTTCTTTTCAACTCAGGATATTCTGTGAACGTGAACCGTGACCAGTAGTTACTGCAGATGTTTTTAACTCATTGACATTAACCCATTAAAAGCAGGTGTCTTTTATTTCTAAATTATTTTGTAGTCAGTTCAACTTGTTGAGTAACTAGGAGAGTGTGATCAAATGGAAGCCACACAGCGAAATTGTGCTCACTCTACGCAAACCCCTTCTTGTTTTCATAGGCTGACTGAAAGGTAAATAAATCCCTTTATTTAGAGCTCTCACAGATATTTCTTAATCTCTTTTATCATTATAGTAAAGGCACACTGTGGTAGCAAGTTTGACTGCTAAATTTCTGAACTCTTCATTAAAAGGGTCTGATTTTCAATCAGTTGCAAGTAACCCCAGTGAAATGGACAGCAGATATGTCCAACATGATCAAGTTATCTGCATAAAGAGCTTGGTAAAATGACTGCAGGCTATGTATGCATCAAGAGAGCCAGCTCTGAAATCAGAAACAGTGTAATTATGTATTTAATTACTTCACCTAAGGGACAGAGTCATGCAGTCTGGTTGTATTGTTGTGATCTAAACTAATATCTGCACACCAAGGGGTATTTAGGTTGGCACTGCCTTGGAGGTTTTGTTCAATGAACATACATTTGTAACTTACAAGCAGATTTAGAGCCATATCTTCTCTCAATTTATCTGCAAGATTTAATTGGACTTAGAAGCAGCGTGACACATGTATACCTTTCTAGTGTTTCATTGTTCTCCAATACTCTTTTTTTCACTCCTTACCTTTTGCTTATGTTTATTTCACCTATCCACTCTTATCAATATTTCTTCCTCTTCTTTTAATCTCTTTTACTACTTCTAATTTCTTGTTTAAATCAGTTCTCTTTAGTATTGGTGTATGCAATAATGCAAAGGAAGAGCAATTGGTTGCTCCTTCATTCAATACCAAAATTTGTGCTTAATTTCCTTTAAAAAAGTAGTTAATTTGCTATAGTTGATGCCAACTTTCTCTCATTAGTTTCTTATCTTCCATTTTTATAAACAGGTAAGATTCTTAATAACATTGTTACAGGAAAAAACTTAAAAACACTTAAAACTTAACTTTTGAGGAAATAATTTATTTTCTTTGAGAATGTTTATTTTCTGCCTTGTTTTTTGAAGGAGAAATTAGGGATGCTTATGGTTTCAAAGGGAAGGAGAAACAAAAATTCATAGCTGTATCCTGAGACACTGACTGGTTTAGTTGGTCATAGAGATGATAGCGAGTCAAGCTTCAATTACCATCAGAACTCCAAGAAGTTTTTTCCAAACATTTTTTTGGTGTCTAAACTGATAATAAAGTGTCCTTTAAAAAGTGGGGAATAGCCCCATCATACAACTAAAAAATATTTTCTCACTACTCTCTGTTAACTACCTTTATTATCACATTCAACTGTACATCCATGCCATACAACACCTCCCAAAACTGAGGCCATGAATCAGCACAATGGAGGTGTGATAACAGGGTGAGGAGCAGGAAAGCTTTGAATGATTGCACTGATAAATCATGAAATGCCTCCATGTGGGAGCAGGGGCTGTGCTGTGCTGCCACACCAAGCTCAGCAGACCTGGATGACAATCTAATCAGGCAGATACACCTGGAGACAGTGCACTAATTGAATCCCTGCAGAACTTGTTTTCTTCTGCTTCTGTGATGATGAACAGGAGCTGAAAGAAAGAATTAGAGGCTGGGCAATGACTCTGAAGGTGTAAGGGGGCTGCATGCTCAGGGAACCCTTTTCCTACAGGTGCCACACACAAAGATGTTTAGAGATGTGTCATATAGGTCAAAGGAAGAAACTTTTCCTTAGTTAAATGAAATTTGAGACTACACAGCACAAGTGAACCAGGAGCCAGTTCATCAGCCTCATGTGTATCCCTTCAGGAGATCTGACAACATTCATTAAATCCTGAAATTAAATAATGGTGCTGAATCTGTGATTATATTGAAACCAGTAAATTCAATTAAGGGTAAGTAGTATACTTTATTTGAATGGCTCACTTGGTGGCTTTTTGGTACATGTAAGTAAGAAGACAAAGAGAAAATGCTTTTTAATTTTAGTTTTATTTTTTCAGATTATGCTATGTCAAATGAAGACCAGACTGAGAAACTTGCACAGAATCACACAGTACAGCAGAGCTCATAAAAAGGGAACAAGCACCTAGAACAGAAGCAGGTTTTTTTCTCCAGATTCATAGCTTTTCCCATTTCTCATGTTATTACTCATACAATTTCTATTAGTTCTTCCCAAAACACTTAGTGATGCTCGATTATACTGGATAATGTATAAATACACAGTCCTCTAAAGAGCATGTGTAAACTTAAAAATTGTAGGTAGTTGCTTCTTAGAGCAAGATGAGCATCTTAGAGAAAGACTGAGGAAATGGAATGCTAGAAACATCAGTTACCTTCTTCATTCTTTCAAAAGACAAATTACATGAACCTGGTGAAAACTGGAGTAGTACTGTGCCCTCAGTCCCTGGCAAGGGACACCCTTCCCAGCCAACATTTCACCCTAATATCTAATGGATTCCTTCAGTTTTAAAAGTTCCCAGGTTTGCAACACTGGATTTCAACACATCTCCCCCTGGTCAGGCTTCATCTACATTCACAGGTAAAGTCTTTGCCTCCCTGGTTTCTCCAGGTGGGTTTGTTTGAAGGTGATGGTTTTCTTTCACATCTGTTGGAAAAGACACCTGACAGAGGAACCTAACTTAACTTTTCTTCCCTTTTCCTTTTCCTTTTCCTTTTCCTTTTCCTTTTCCTTTTCCTTTTCCTTTTCCTTTTCCTTTTCCTTTTC
>CM031878.1:2409649-2420702 GCA_018697195.1 Certhia americana | reverse complement strand
CCTTTTCCTTTTTCTTTTCCTTTTCCTTTTCCTTTTCCTTTTCCTTTCCTCTTTCTTATCATGGCAAAGGCTTGGATGCTCCCCAGCATGTCAAGAAACCCGAGCACAGGTCTGTCACTTCTCTTTGCTGGCCAAAGAGCCCAGACAGAGAGCTGGAGCACAAACACATGGCATCAGCCACAACTGCCTCCTTCCACTGTACAGGGAAGAAGTTTCTTTGGCTTCCTTCCATGGGGGCTCTGGGTTTTGATCAGGGCATTGTGGGCAGCGTGTCCCTGAAGCACTGGCTGCCACAACCAAGGCTTAAAGTCTGTGGTGTTTTCTCAGTCACAGCTCACCAGCCCTAGGCAGGTGAGAAAGCTGCCTGTACAGCAAGCTAACACTAATCATCTCTCCTCTCTGCCTTCTGCAGTCAGACCTATCTCGATTTTCCTAGGTCTTCCCCTGCCTGCACTGGGAGTTGGGGTGCTCCTTTTGAGGTTATGGAGCTGTCCTCAGAAGGCAGACTCTCTAAAAAAAATCTTTTACCTTCTTAGCATCTGCTTAGCCACTTGCAGTTTCCATTTTACTGAGGGCCTTGAGGGTAGAACGGAAGGAAAAGAAAAATGGCTTTCAGGATGGATTAGTTTTGGGAAGAGTATTGTGTGCCAAAGGCAGTGCAGAAAGAAGTAAACATTCAGGCAGGCAAAGATGACATCATTTATTCAGTGGAACTGACAGGGGCAATGTGAGAAGCTGTAAAAGCAGATAAGAGGGCTGACGTTTGAGGGCAAGGCATTAAAACTGGAGAAGGGAGAAGTAAGCAGCAGAGCTTTTTTTTCTATGCTGTTCTGTGCCTATGTAGGCTACACGCCTCCCACTCAGAAGTTCATACCCACCCATTCACTGTGGAATATCCTCTGAACCACATTGTTCACAGGGCCTTTACTGGGTCATCCTGACACTGGGCTTTCAGAGCAGGGGAACAGAAAGAAATGTTCAGTTACAAGCTAAGGAGAAAAACTGCATTGTGGTTTGGAATACTGAGGAACCACTTTTTCAATTGAAATTAAAGGTGTAAAGGAGATTGGTCAAGTAGGTTCAATAAAGACACCTGGGTTTGGTTTTGAAGGTAGAAGTGATATTTTCAGAGTATTGCATGTCTGGAGCAAAAGAAGGATAACAAAGGCTTGCCCACAGAAATAGGCTGTGATATTCTAGGGAATAAGAACTGTTATTTTGCTACCAGCTGTAATAAGTTTCAAGTACTAGCAAGATCAATAGGAGAAACTGGAAAGAGACCAGCTGTAAAATGAGGCCCAAATATGAAAAAATGAGAGCAGGGCTAGTTCTGAAGGTCATGGATAATTGCTATCATGAGTAAAACTGATCTCTGTGCCGGACTTGATATTTTTCATGAAAATCAGCTCACTTCATACCTTTTGGTTCCAAGTAAGGACATGATAAAAAATAACCACTTTCGTAACACACACCTAATCCTCTATCCACTTTCTGCCTGAAAGTAATTTGTTGGTTGCACTGGGAAGGATGAAAAATGAGTTAATGGAGGAATCCCCTGGATATCTTAGAAGCTTGAAGAAAACCTAATAAAGACAACTCCCAACATTCCAGACACAACTCTGAGAAGAGGGAACACCAGGAAATTAGTATTTCTTTGTGGAGGATTTATCTGCTATTTCATTACGAAAATGTTTCATTAGGAAAATTAGGGGGGTTTTAGGTGATTGGCTTGGCCAAATTCAAAATCGTTTATAAACAGTGTATGAAATGTATCTGCCATAAGAGATGTTGACAGTGCATAAATATCATCACTCACACTTTGTGAGGTTCTTTTCTGGGTGTGAGGAGGTTTTTTCTCTTTTGGATTTTTTTTTGTTGTGTTTTTTTGTTTGTTTGTTTGGGATTTTTTTTTCCCTTAAGCTAGTATAAGAAAGGAGAGAGCATGAAACTTTGTAGGAGTCACACACAACTCTTTTCATGAAAAGGTCTCTCATCAGATTCTGTACTTGGAATCAGTCGATTTTCCTCACAGTGGAAACCAGATTTAAATATTAAAATTATCTTTGGAACACAAGCCTTCTTACCCATGACATTAAAAGCTGCTGCCTCCAGTGCAAAAGACACAGACACACACACCTGCATTCACACATGTCCAGTATATGAGACAGAAAACAGACATTGTAGGAAAAAAAAAAAAGAAAGTATTTAGCTTCCCAAAATCTTACTGGAACATGGCCCTTGAAGTTCTGTTTTATTCAGAAATATCAGTGGCTGGAATGGACTGACTTAGAACAGGACATTTTGAGTGTCTGCCATAATTTATATTCTAGTAAATGAATTTACATTTACATTCTATTACAGTCTATTTACATTCTGAGTACTGTCAATGTTTACATATATATGCTTCTACAGGATGATTTCACAGACTTTTGTGATCTAGATGGGAAAAGAAACAGTTCAGATTCAAGGCAAACCAGGTGATTATATGACCCAACCCCAAGGGTTTAAGTAATGTCTTGTGAATGGAGAAGACCATAAGACTCAGTAAGAACTAGTTAATTGTGTCAATGCTGACACATGAGAGGGTGACTTTTGTAACCGTTGTATTTCTGTTCCAATTTTAAGATTTTCATCAATTTCAATGAGTGAAAAATTTCCAGGCTGGGGGATATTTTCTTACTGAGCATGTCAGGAAGAATCTGCTCATTCTTCAGAAGGTGGGCAGGCCCTTGCACAGGGTGCCCAGAGCAGCTGTGCCTGCCCCATCCCTGGAAGTGTCCAAGGCCAGGTTGGAAGGAGCTTGGAGCAACCTGGAATAGTGGAAGGTGTCTCTTTCCATGACAGGAGGTGGAGCAAGGTGAGCCTTAAGATCCCTTCCAATCCAATAAACCATTTTATAACCCTATGTTGATATGTAAGGACATGGAGAAATACAGGGTTAGTGTGCAGTCTGAAAAAATTATTCTTGGATAGTCCCTCAGCAGGCAGAAGCAGTGTTCATTCACTGACTGTTTACTGTTTTCTACACAATCATGCTGGGGAGAGAATTTTTATTTATTTATTTTTAAAAATTTGTGTAATATAATTGTAGTTATTTTATTTGTTTTTATCTTGTTAATGGAAGATCCACCAAAAATAGAAATATGAGGGTTTAGGATGTTGATATTCTTCTTCCTCAGTAGTATTTGCTAATATAATTTCTGGCTTACTTTGACAGTCTTTGGTGGCTGGTTCAGGATCCCTTTTACCACTGCAGTAAATATTTTTAGTTGTGAATTAAGGAAATGGCAACAGCTTCTATGTTTGTTTAGATTTTATGACCCAATTATTGTTTCCCATTCTCAGAGATGAGGATAATTATTTTATAATTAATCATACATAGACAAAACATACCATCTCTAAAAATGACTGTTAAAACGTTTATAATGGGAAATTTGCACATACTGAGTTGTATATCACATACCCTGATTATTTAGTTATATTGACCATATGTTATTTTATTTGCCTGTTACTTGTTAGACACATTGAGGAAAGAAGAGAAAAGGTGCTTGAGGTATCAATTCAACATTGTTTTGTTCCTGTAGAAAAGGCCAGGGAAAAGAATCTGGCAACTTGCCTTGACATCAACCATCTGTAAATTCATCATTCTTTGGATCCCTAGGTAATTTAGTTTCAGCCAAAATGAGCATTCTCAATGTTGACAAATGGTCCTGCTACATTTCCCCAACAAAAGTAGTTTTGTTGGAGATTTGACCTTATGGAACTCTTGTTTCCCTTGAAAAAACTAGAAGTACAAGAAAAAAACCTTTATGATTAATTGCCACTACTGCCACTTTTTCAGCTATTAGTTCAATTAAGAATTTGGCAATGGGTTGTTTCACTGAGCTATTATGCTTCAGTAACATTCATAAACTCTAGAGAGTTTGAATATGCATTTTTATAACAAACCCTTTTTTTCTTTGTGAGGTCTAAGTATTTTCTGGCACCTTTCTTGACTCTCCTATTAATATATGCATTATTATTCTTCCCTAACCACAGCACATCCCCAAAATATAGTAGGGTTACAAGCAATATGCAAGTCCTGGATCATATTCAGCTTCTAAGATGTAGGATATCCATCTTTGATCTAATGAATCACTGAAATTGTCAACTTCCTCTCTTTTGCAGAATGCCTGATTTTCCATTTCCAATATAATTAGAGGGTTGAGAGCAAAAAAAAAAAAAAAAAAAAAATATCATCGCAAAAAGACTGTATAGGTCATTCCCATGCCTTAAAAAGAAAAAGAACTGAATCTATTATGTCATCCATGCAGATGTTTTCCTAACATCTTATTGAAGACTTTCACAACATCCTTAGGTAATATAATACAATAATAAATCCCTCACTGCTATCAGACTATGAAAAATCCTGCTGCAATTTCAGCCCATTATTAGTCATCCCACACCTAGGAAAAAAGGAAAACAACTTCTGCTTTACTTTTTCCTCCTAACACAGTATTTTTTATGTGCTTGAAAATTGTTATGATGTCTACTCCTGGTTTCTTTATAAATTAAACAACTTCAGTTGTTTCAATTTTTCCCAGATGTTCCAGTCTCTAAACCCCAGATCATTTTTGTTACCCTATCCTGAATTTCTTCCAGCCTCCACTTGGTTCCAAACTTCCTCCATTTGTAAGGATCAAAACTGAGCAGTCTTCCATTAGTTGAAGTTTCAACAGCACTCATGAGACAGCCTCATTTCTTCTATTTATGCATCCCAGTAAGGTAGGGGTTTTTTGGGGGTTTTTTGGTTTTTTTTTAATCACCAAGCATGGTGCTGAATTTGTTCAATGTGCTATTTGCTGTGACAGATATTTTCTGCAGGGCTGGACCAGTCATTCTCCATTGTGAAATTTTATGGATGACTTTTATTTTTTTTGTACAGCAGTTCCTTACTCTTTTGCCTGAAATGCGTCCTTTCTCTTCAGTTACACCAGTTTTTATTAGATCAGCTTGAATTCTAAACCTCAGGGGTGTTTGCATCTCGATTTCTCTTCACCTTCACATCATTTTCAATCTTAGTAGACAGATCTACTCTTTTATTCTACAATTAATTACTTGAACTATTACAATAATGAGCATATCCCCGCAGAACTTCATTGGCAATAAAAAGTTGGAAAGTTTTTAGTTACTCACGTCACAGAAATTTCATCTGGAATTTGAACCTTAGTTGCCTTTTAAAAGGCGATGCTAATGCCAAAGGTACAATCATACCTCATACCTGTCACATCTCATGGTGGTTTAGGGAAGACACAGCTGAGGTCTCACCAACAGCATCAGCTTCGGAAGATAAAAAGCTTCAATCCATTTCACTCAAGGATTAACAGCTTTGACACAATTATAGACTGACATAGCTGTTTCAAAAGTGTCTCGAATGATTTTTACTGGAATATTTTCCTGCTCTTCTAGTGAAATGTATAGCAAAGCTGGCGTTAATTTTATGGTTTAGCACATTATCTAAATGAGTTCCGAGAAAAACCTTGTTATCTAAGAAGTCTTTTATGTTCTTGGCCAAGACCGGTTCTGTTGTACAGGTTCTCCAGGAGATTTTGTTTATGTGCTTCCTTCTCCAAGATTTATCTCCTGTCTCTTATTCATCAGTATATCTTTGTGTACTTTCCTTAACTGCACAGCTTTGCTGGCCTCATCTTATTATTTGGTGTCTCCTATTTAATATTCAAAAATAATTCATCATAGGATTTGATGTTATGTTTAATTAGTTTCATATGATTTCTGCTTTTTTTTTTTACTATCAGCAGTCCAAAGACATTAATTCATAGATGTGTAAAAAAAGCTATTTTCAGATAAATTGTCCTAATTATTTATGTGTCTTCCTAGGTCCATTGATAGCTATTGAACAAACCAATGTTAATTCTATGTCTGGCTCAAAAAGTACATTAGGAAGCTGAATGGGTTTAGGCAACTGCTGGTAAGACATGTTGCAGGATAATTAGTGATTCACTCAATATCCAAATAGACCATATGCATTTGTAAACTGCTCTTCTCAGAGTATACATTTCTTAATATGGCACCTGTGTATTTTCCAAAATAAACCAATTTTTCAAACTGAAATTTCAGCAGAGGAAAAGTAATAAAGAACATGCAGAGGTCTCTGATTTAAAAATTAATTTTCAGTCTAAAAATGTTACCTACTAAGCAACTCTTATAGGTACTTGCTAATTTGGACTGGAGAAACAGGATTGGCCATGTCTGAAAGTCACATCCTTTGTTTTTGAGATGTAGTTAGCATAGCTATCAGACCTCATTCAAATGTAGTAGTCTAGGCAGAGGTGTGGTGTAGATTCATTTCTATGCACAATAAAACCAGCTATCTGATGGTAGAAAAGCTAAACAACATTCTACTTCAGAAACAACAGTGCAAGATATTTTAATAATTTACAAATTCTTCACCCTCCTGTTTATAAGGGGATTGTTGGTTATTTCAGATACTTTTCTCGATTTCTTGATTTTCATTTTTTTCTCTGTGCTTTCCTGTTTGTTTTGATTAGGTTAGTTTTTTGTTTGGTTTTTTTTTTTTTAATGTCTTTGACTATTTTCACAACTGTTTTCCTGTAGATATTTTTAAAAACCATTCTTAGCCCTTCTCTTCCTAATGATGATTGTGTCCGACTCTCACCTTGGGTGCCCAGTGTGGAACAGCAGTCACTGACAGTAGATGATGGTGTAAAGCTTCAATTTTATGTGCTGCCTGCTCAGATATACTTTTGTGCTCACCTCTGATGTTAAAATATTCATTTTAATGGTAAATGAAGCATATTCCTAAAACACTGCACACTAGCAGCATAGTTAATGTTGCAAATCCATTTTCATCATACACCTGGAAGAAGTCAGTGCTATTAACTTCCTATTTTCCCCAAGCATTAAATTTACGCAAGACTAAATTGACATGAAATTCCTCTTCAAAAGGTGCTGTAACAAACGAAAGGGAAAGTGCAGTTAAAAATTTGAATCTTACAGCATTTTCACTGCCTAAAAAGGTCAGTTTCTACCCACAGCATGTATAGGTAATTAACCACTGTAATACCTTGCCCAGGACAGAGGAGATCATTCCTATTTGGGTATTTTGTCAAGGTTTTGATAGCAGAGCTTGGTGCAGGAAGTATTGAGCAATTTCACATTCTGTGGTAAGCAAGAAGATTTTGTTCTAGGGGTTTTATTATTCAGAATAAGGATCCTGAAGTGTCACAAACCAGCACGTTCATTTCTACACAGGTATTTCCCCTCTGCATCATGAACCTGATAGACACATCTACCTTTCTCAGTCACTGGAATGTCTCCATGCCAACTGCTACAAAACCATCTAGCATTAAAAAAAAAAAAAAAAAAAAAAAAAAAAAAATCAGAGTTCTAATTTTACTAAACTTAAAACAAACTTATAGGCTGGAGACAAGCAGACTACTCATCAGAATTCAAGGAGCCACAGCTCTATGTACTAGACATGAATCTCCTCAGATACCAGACTTCCACAGACTGCAAGCTATAAAGTTCAAAGGGGTCAGGCATCATAAAATCATAACTGAGTTCAGCAGTATTTTCAGGGCTGCATGTTATTTGGGCCATGAATGATAACATTCAATTGTAAGAGCCATTCTCTGAGCAACCTGGTCTAGAGGAAGGTTTCCCTGCCTATAGCCAGGTGTTGGAATAGGATTATCTTTAAGGTCACTTCCAACCCAAATTATTTTATGATCCTATGATTTGTCTCTATTAGATGTGGATTTAACATATTATGACTGAATTTTCAGTCTTCTCCATAATTTGTTTATAGGGGAGGCCCTAGCTATAAGGAAATGTTAAAATCCAGTACCTCACGTCCAAAGGGCACGGTGCTGTCCTTAGCCAAGGATGCGCATTGCTCTGAAAACCTCCACTCAATATCCCAATTAGAAAGCAAAGCAGCTGCTCAATTTGGTACAAGATCTAAGAAAAAATCAATTGATCTCAAGCAGAAAAGTTAAAGAAAAGGTAGCACAAAACCACAGGATGTATAGAAGCTGTGGGGAATAATTTCATTTTACAAAAAATTATATTGGATAAGAAATAAAACTTTTAATTTGTTGTTACTAAAACAACACTGTGACACTGTGACACCACTGTGATGGTTGCTTTCTTGGGTTCATACAACTCCTCAGTGGTTCTGGTGGAAATTCAAAATAAATACAGGCTTACAGTCAGCAAAAATCAGACCCAGGCACAGCTAAGGCATGGAAATGCAGTATCCATGTAAGCAGCTGGAGGTGTGAACACACTGGAGTTTAAACTAGCAAGTGCATTGTGAACACAGCTCAGGAAGTCTACTTAGAAACAGCCATTAATAAAACAACTAGGGAAAATAAAACATGGGAATTTGATGTGAACCATGTGCCAGCCCTGGCCCACGCTGCCGTTCCCCAGCACCGGAGCCAAGGCCACGGCTGCCGAGCGGCATGTGGCCCTTCAGTGCTCAGCATGGGGCCCTGCTCAGGCCTGAACAGCCAGTGTTTCACAGCCACTGCTGGGAGGAAAACCTGGCAGCCTTGAGGAGAGATTCAAAGAGACAGCCTGAGACAGACAGAGGGGTGCGGGAGGGAGTCAGTGACTGATGCTGACAGGGCCGGTGGAGTGAAGCCGGTGGCAGAATGATAATGTTCTACCCTCCAGGACAGCAGGAGCTGCCTTGTAGCCCAGTTCCTGCAGCTGCTGGACCTAATAAAGCAGTGATAAGTTGTGCTGGAAAAAGAAGTGCATCAGCTTCATGTTTCACCCCCAAATATAACCAGTTTTCACACCAGTGGAAGTAACGCCAGTGTGAAACGAGCCCTCAGGGTACAGTGAAATCATGAGGGTCTGGAAGTATCCTTGTAAACCTCCCTGTAGGGTATGCTCCAGCCAACACTGCTCAGCCACCCATCAGAATCAGGGGCATGAAATGTAGCCAGCTTGTTATTCCTGACTTGGAAAAACAGCTAACTTTGGACTTAAAATATTTTGTGCTTTAACTTGTGCCCAACTGCTCACTTACACTGTGGGCTCTGGGTATCCATGAAGATGATTAGAGGAATGGAATGATTCTCCTATGGAGAAAAGCTGAAAGAATTGGGATGATACAGTCTGAAGAAGAGAAGGCTCCAGGGTAATTTTAGTGCTATCTTCCTACAGGTAAAGGGGTCACAGAAGAGGGACTTCAGACAGGGGCCTGGAGTGATGGGAAAAGGGGGAATGGCTTCACACTGACAGAGAGCAGTGTTTCATGCTTTAAAAGGAGAAAGTGAATGATAAGGCACAGGTCAGCATGTAGTAAGAATCTGGGATGTTTTACAGTAATTACTTTAACTACATCTGTTGTTCTCCCTCTTTCCCCAGTGTTTCTGCCTCTATGGGTATTCCCCTTCCATCTCTGGATGTCCCTGTGAGGTTCTACAGCCCTCTGTGGTCGCAGGAGCCACAGCCAGATGTTCCTGGTGCTGGAGGTAACGACATGCCACTTATGGCACAAACCCTGCAGACAACATCCAGCAGTGCTTATCAGCTATGTGCTCCCAAGGGTGACTTTCTGTAATATTTCTGTTCCTTCACTGTGCTCAAATAGTCTTGAAAGCATATAATCACTAGCATGGTAGAATGGAAGTGGGATTTATAAGGCAGAGAAGACCTCCTGGGTGATCACTGAAAGACACAGACCAGTGCCAGACACCAAGGGATTGAATTTTTAAGGAAGAGGCTGAAAAGTCTAGCGTACACCGCCCAAATCAGCATCAGCCTGGAGCACCAATACAGGCAATCACTCCAGTTACTTTATCAGAGAGACCATGTGGGACAAGATAAGATGTTTTCTGTCACCTGCACAACATGCAAGATGCCTTGCTGGCATTCCTGCCTTACCACTTTCACCTCTGGGTTTCACAAAGGATTCTTGAGGGAAAATTCAATTTTCTCTCCTTTCCCACACTGCACATTTGAGAAGTTTAATCATTAACCTGAGCTGTCTCTGAGCATAAGGAAGTTGGTCCAGAATCAAACATGATATGAACATATCTGAAGGTTTCACCAATGTCTCTTCCTTTCAGTGCTACATCCAATTAAAACAGAAATCCGAATTATTTGCCTCCTTTCCCATTGAGAGCCTGCAACTATAGAGAGGCACAGTGAGCAAATTGCATGATTATTGCTTTTCACAGAGAAATTGTTCTCTGTTAAGATGTGATATTAAAGGCGGGGCCTGCTGTGCAGAAAACAGGCTAAAGCAAGCCAAGCTTTTGGATGTTCTGTTGTGGTTTGTACTAGTTTCCTGCAATATTGCCATTCTAGCCACGATTACTAGCTGGCAGGAAATAAACACTACCTACAAATATTTTGGGGGTGAAAGTTAAGAGTTTGACTAGGTGCCACAAGAAAAGCCAAATTTTATTAAGGAAAAAAAACCCCTTTGATCACTACACTAGTTCATTATGTATTTAAATTTTGTGGTGATTTTTTTATTTGTGGAAAGTGACAAACTGGCACCACCATAGCCATTTCATCCTGTGCTGTCTGAAATATATCTGCACCCAATGCATGAGGTGATGGGGAGGGACTTGCTGGGCAAGGCAAGATGCTAGGAGAGGCAGTATCCTCGAGCTGGGGTTGGGTCTGGGGCCACACAAAGCTGCTCCCTGCCACACTGGCATGTCCTTGCCCCATGACACGGCTGGCTGAGCCGTGCTGAGAGGGGAGCATGAAATGGTGATCAAAATGAATGAGCCTCATGCATAATTCATGAGCTGAAACAAACCTTTGTACCAGACGAGATCACCTACTGAAATTTCTTCAATGAACCATTGCTTTCTTGCACCACACAGGATCTATCTCACCCCACTTCTGCCTGAATGGGAGCAGCATCTGCCTCTTACTTTATTCTTAAAACAATGCCCAGATCTGTCTTTTACAGCAAGTAGGCAATTTGGGCTACAGAGACAAATCAATCCTCACTCCTTCTCCTTCTCCTTCTCCTTCTCCTTCTCCTTCTCCTTCTCCT
>CM031878.1:2389183-2409639 GCA_018697195.1 Certhia americana | reverse complement strand
CTCCTTCTCCTTCTCCTTCTCCTTCTCCTTCTCCTTCTCCTTCTCCTGCTTCTCCTGCTTCTCCTGCTTCTCCTGCTTCTCCTGCTTCTCCTGCTTCTAAGGATGCCAGCAGAGCAGCTAATTATCACCCCCTCTTCCAGGAGGAGTTCATTGTCGGCTGGGGAGTAGGATGAAGATTCTATTCACTCCCCAATACATTATGCTCAAGGACAAACCAGACTGACATTAGTCAGTACTGACTTACAGTAACTTACAGAAACTCTCTAAGAGGTCTGGAACCAAAGAAACGGAGAAATGGGGAGTGGGGGAACATCCCACCACTTCCTGGAGAGGATGGGTACCATAATTTCCCCAAAAGAAACTTGAGGCTCGAAAAGGGAAAAATGAGAGAAAAAAAAAAAGAGGTATAAAATGTGGACAGGAAAGAAATTCCATGATGGTATTCCAATGACTAAGTGAAAAGTCCAACTCTGATTTCTAAAATAAACCATCTTCTAAATTCTTGAAGACTTTAGTTAAGCCAAGTTTCCAATTTCATACGGAAAATAGACCTATTTTCTTTTTGTTGTTTTCCTTAGTCCTTTTTCCCTCAAAACAGCAACAAAAACCAACCCCCCACAAACAAACAAACAAACAAACAAACAAACAAACATATATATATATATATCTAAAAGTACCCCAACAAAACAAGAAAAGGGGGGGGGGGGGGGGGGGGGGCCTGGGGGGGGAAATGAAAAGATTCACCTATCTTAGATTTTTTCTTCAGACCTTTGAGCCTGGGAGTCACCAGAGTCAAGTGAAACCGAAGTCTAAATGATCTCATTAGAGACATCCAACAGGGTGCACAGAGCAGAGAGATGAAATCCCACATACACAAAAAGAGCAGCACCAAGCTGACACACCAGAAGGACGCACTTCAGAGGGGAAGAAAAGGAGACAACAACAGCATCTTCAACCTGCCCTTTTGTAAGGAGGCCAAACCTGGGAATGAGCAGTTTCCCTCATGTGAGCCAGTCTTTTCATGATGCAATCAGGTGAGGGCAGCTGGGTGTAGAAAAAAACAGCTGAGCTGTTAGTTAGCTGGATCTATTTTATTTTATTTTCCCCAGGCAAAGCAAAAGTAAATGTCTTACACTAGATCATGAACCCTATACATTTACTAACTGTTCCCTGCTTGCAGCAAATTTTCATTTATCTTTCCCTTTGTGCTCTGTTTGGGGTAAGGAAAGATTTGAAATCTGCAAGGCTACGCGCACCTCCCTGTTGTTGTTGTTGTTTTATTTTCTTTAATATGTGTACTCTAAAAGGTGCCAAGGCTAAAGGGCCACATCTCCTGCTGGGGAAAGTTCCTAGAGGTTATTGTAAATGTAGTGTAAATAAAGGCGTTGCCCCTGGTTTACGCCAGCAGAGGATTTGTACCACTCCACCTGAGCAGTGTATGAAGTGTAGTTCTGGTTTTCAGGATCAAGCAGGAAGGTGCTATAAAAGTTTCAGGAGCCTTCAGAGGTTCATGGGGAAGTGGCAGGTGAGGGAAGCAAAGGTTTTTTTCTGTGCTGATGAAATCTGCTCCACTGCAGCTCTGGAACTTGAAATCCTGAATTTACTTAAATTATCATCAGGGCAGCAAGAAAGGTTTGCAGTGAGCTCTCTGTCCTGGACTTAGGAGAGCAGACTTTGGCCTCTTCAAGGACCTACTGGTTAGCACCCCATAGGGTAGAACCTTGGAGGGCCCGAGAATGTGGTTGAATGTAAAAGATATCCTCCTCCAAGCTCAGCAGCAATGCATCCCAAAACCAAGGAGATTGCATAAAAATGCCAGGAGACCTCCAAGGATATGGAGCTGCTATGAAAACTTGGAGGGAAAAAAAGAAAGCTTTCAGGAAGTGGGAACAAGGAAAAGTATCTAGGGAGGACTACACTGAAATTGTGTGGGAAGTTAGGGACAAGGTTAGGTAAGCCATGGCCCATTTAGGACTGAGTCTGGCCAGGATGTTAAGGAAAAAAGGAAGGGTTTCTAGGAATATGTTGCAAGATAAAATGTAGGGGTAATGTGGGGTCCCTCAGTAAGGAAGTAGGAGACCTGGCTGCCTTGGACAAAGAGAAGGCTGAGGTTTCCAAAGACTTCTATGCTTCAGTCTTCAATGGGAAATGCTCCAGCCACACCACCCAGGCCCAACAAGGAAAATGTGGGGACTGGGAGAATAAAGACCCTAAACCCACTATTGGAGAGGATCAGGTCTGCAACTATCTAAGGATCCTGTAAATGCACAAGTCCATGGGACATGATGAGATTCATCTGTGCATCCTGAGAGTGCAGGCAGATGAAGTTGCTAAGCTACTATTCATCTTTTTTTTGAAAAATTGTGACAGTCAGGTGAGTTCCCTGATGACTAGAAAAAGGGAAATATAACCCCTATTTTTAACAAGGTGAAAGCAGAATACCCTGGGAACTACATGCTAGCCAATCTCACCTCTGTGCCAGGCAGATCACACAGCAAATTCTCCTGGAAATTATACACAAGGAAAACAAAGAGGTGATTGGTAACAGTCAACAAATGCAAAATCATGCCTGACAAATTTGGTGACATTCTATGGCTGGGTTACAGACTTCATGCACCAGTCTTTATGCTGTTTTACCATTTGGTGAGAGCAGTAGTGATAGCCTAAAAGTCAAAATATTTTTTTCTACCAATCCCTTTTTCAAAAGTGAAGCACCTATAATGGTGGATTTTAACATAGATGTAACCTGAAATTTCAGTCTCAGAAAATAACAAAGAACATGCTGTTAAAAATAAGATCCATTAAAGAAAGTCTGGGTTTTGGGCAGAGGCTTGCTGATCATCCCACATATTTGTCTGTGAGGTACCCCAAATGGCACATCCATAAAATTTCACCAAAATGAAACAAGGTGATGGAGTTCCTTAACCTCAGAAAATATGCAGGTTTGTTTCCATTAACCAAACTCACATTCTGTGGAAAAATACTGTAAAACAAAGCTCAAGGAGACATCCATGCTGGCAATAGTTCAGTAGAAACAAACTGTCTGCAACTTGAAGAAGAGGAACACAGGAAGCTTGTTGTACTTCCCCGAGAAAGGAATGAAACGAAGGATGGAGTGGCACAGAGGTGTTGCAGTCATGCTCTGTTTAAACAACAGAACTTATGGGAACAAAGCCAAAGGAATGGACTAACCCGTGACCACTTGTTGTTTCATTAACTCAAAAATACATGTTACTTTTTTCTACCCTTGCCCACACTAATGAAGTAAAATCTGTACATGTTTTACATGTATGACTCAAGACACTCAAATTCCACCTGAACATGAAATGACATCAGCTGAAACTTGATCTTTTCCCCACACTCAACAATGTAAATAAAGCTGAAGAGGGAAGAGAACTTAGAAGAGACTCCACTTTTGTATCCTGGAATGTCTGCTAGGCTGTTTCAGTTTAGCCCTAATTGGACAATTTTGTAATATTGACACCTGATTAAACCAATGAAAAGGGTGGATATGTCTCTAGTGAATACACATTTTAAGGTGAGAATCTGGAAATAGCCTCTTCTGGTTTCCAGTGGGGGTGAGTCACAGAGGCCTGTCCCAGCTGTTCCCCGTGGCTGGGCTGGGCTGAGGTTCCCCTGCCCTCCCCTGGCACCCCTGGCAGGCAAAGGAGAAGGAGAGACAGGGCAGGGGAAGGAAGGCTCAGCTCAGTCTTGGATGCTGAAATCTGCTAATCCAGGACTGCCCACACAGCAACCGGGGGCAGAGCCAGGCCTGGCATCTGCTTCAGGGAAAGGAGAGGTGATCAGCCCTGGTGTGAGATATCTGGAGCCTGACCGGGCTGGAAGGGGGATCCTGGCCTCCCTCTCTCAGCACAGCTGGAACTGGAGGGCAGTGGCAGGCCTTGAGAGAGATTCTGGCCCAGCACCCCTGCAATGCATCACCTGACTGCCTTGTACCAGCTGTGCCTGTGTGAGTTTTTTTTTCACCAGATAAAACTTCCAAAGCATGAATCTTACCCAGAGAAAAAGAAGAGACCGGATGAAATGTAGAAAGACACAACATGAGACTTGATATCAGAAGAAGTGAAAAGAGAAACTCAGATGGAAAGGAAGACTGAAGGAGTGGCCTGGTTAGGCAGGACTTCTCTTGTGAGGCCATAGAGAATGGACTAAATACCCTGTAACCTATGGAGTGTTTTTTAGGGGGATGCAAGGTTCTAGTCATAGCTGTGAGTTGATGGAGAACATTGAACAGAGGAAGACTAAAGAAGTGAGAGATGAAGCCTTGCCCATTGAGGGAAGATGACCTCTGTTCTTTCAGATGAGGAGAACTTTTGTTTTATACTAGAAGAGGCATCCTTAAACTGTACCCTATAAACTGATATGGCCCATGAGCTGCTGTGGCAGGGTGTTTCATGGGAGGGTCTTCACAAATGGCAACATTCCTCAGGAGGGCCATTTGTGGAGTGTGGAAGCAAGAGAACTGGTATCTTGTGGAAAATCTCTGTGGTACCCAAGAGAGACTCCTTTCTCCTTGATGAATTGAGAAATGATCATTTTGAGAGTGATAACTGACTAAGAATCCCAAGTTTTGTCTTTTTACATTGGAGTAAAAAAGTGAATAGTTGGTGGGGGGAGGAGAAGTGTTTTGAAGGTTTCATTCTGATTTCTTTTTTTCCTTTTAGTGTTAGTCAATAAAGTTCTATTACTTTTAAGTTTAAGCCTGCTTTGTTCTTGATTGGGAAATTTCAAATTGGCAAATCAAAACTGAGATATGCAATTGGTGTTTCCGCCCGGTTTCAAACTGAAACCATGACAAAATTGGTGCATCGGCCAGGAAGTGAACAAAAACCACAACACAGGCGGTCCCCATCTCCTCTCCCATAAAGATGCCAACTGGGTAAGTTTTATTCCCTGGTAATACTATTGCTTATGCATTCTGATATCAGTGTATGTATCAATGGCAGCTTCTGAGCTTCACTCTGTTGCAGCAATCAATAAATCTCACGATTTGTGCATCTGTCACTCCAAACGTGACCAGACTTACAGTGTTGAAACCATATCATTTGGAATCATGAAAGTTATAGCATTTCCAGACTTATGGTGCTGATTGGTTGCTCTAAAATATTATCTGTGAATCTGTATGGTGACGGTCTCCCAGGGATTTGGACAGATAGATAGCACATAGAAGGGGAAGGTCTAACATCCCCCAGAGCTGTTAGTAATTCCATTGACTTAGCAGTGCAACATGTCTTCTTTAAGGTGACAGTTGCTTTGCATCTGCTATATTTGGAGCTCTATAATATATCTCTTTAAGACTGAAAACATCCAGGGCCAGATCATATCTTCAGCCTTGCTATACAAAGCTGTAACAGCCAAGATGCTGTATGGTGGTATATAGGTACCGCACACAGCGACAGCCTGGCAAAAGCATGGGGAGAAGCTTGCATGACAGCTGGCTCTATCTAGTCACATTTGACTCATTTCGTAACAACTGAAAAGCCTTATGTTGAAATATTTGTAAGCAAAATCCCTGGTCTGTTAAAGCTAGTTAAAGATAGTGGCTGCAAGCTGAAGGCGTAGTTTGTGCAGCAACTCAGAAAAACTCATTAGACTTTGAAAAGAGGCACATTTAATTGAATCAGAGAATCACAGAAGCATGGAATCATAGAATCACAATGTGGTTTAAGTTGGAAGGGACCCTTTAGGGCGGTCAAGTCCAACACACCTGCAACGAGCATGGTTTGTGATGTAACAGGCTGTGTCTATTTTTGCATCCATACTTCTTCCACCTGAAGGCAGTGTTGCATCCACAAGCTGGATGTTGTCCTTCTATACCTTCCAAAGGCAGAATTATGTGGCACAGCCAGTGCTGGGCTCCCCTGACAAACAGCAAGGCCACGCACACAGCTGTCTCCAGCACTGAGAAAGCCTCTACACTTTGTTTCCTTCCACATGTTGAAAGAGCCCATCCCTGTCCTGACTCACTTCCTGGCTAAGACTAGATCATTGATGTACTTCTTACACTGACCACAATGTGGAAAGGGTCCTATCATCTTTGGGACTTAGAGACCTGGATGTGCAACGCTGCTACAAGATTGAAATGTCAGGGGAAATACCAAATTCTGCTATGTGGGACTGTGTCTCTGCAGGTCACAACACCTGCAGGGGATGCTGCCAAGGCAGGAGCCCCAAGGGCTTCTCATTGCTTGCTTTGTGCAGGCAAATGTTGAATACTTTTGTGGTGCACAGAGCAGGATCACCCCCCTGTCATGGAAGGGATTGGAGGAAAAAACCTCAATCGTCAGCAAGTAAATAACTAAGAGAAAAAGATCACGTTACAGCCTCCTGTCAGGATGTTCTTCTTGCCATTGTTTATAAACTGCAGGCATCTTTACTACTATTTTTTTCCCCGTGAGATGACACCTGGGAACCTAAAAGTGTCAGACTAGATGTCTGGAAAATTTGCAGGCTGCTTCAGGACACTGATTTACATTCAATCCAGTCCTTTCCAAGAAACTGGCTCTTCTGAAAAGTATAAAGCTAAAGTTACCTCAATAACAACAGAAAATGTCATTTTTTCACTAAACCGAAAGGAATGTGACTGAAGGATTCTGTCAGTCTGGAAACTTTTGATGTATTGAAAGTTTCTGTGGAGACCTAGCTACTCACTATTTCCATCAGGCCACACAAAAATAGGATAATATAAAAGAAAATGGAAAACAAAGACATCTTAAAGAAGGAGGTAGTATTACTATTATATCTTCTGGTTAGGAGTCAGATAGGCTTACATTTTAATTGACTAATATCTTCCGCAAATGATACAACACCAATGGCATGGAGATATTAGGAAAAAAATTCTTTACTCTGAAGTTCAATGAGGCTCTGAAAGTTTGATGAGTGAAGTCGAGGATGTCCCATTCCTTGATCCTGCTTTCCAACAGAGGCCATTCTATGACTCTGTGATTCAAATAGAAAAAGATTTTCCTTTGCTCTCTGAGCCCTGAACTCAGTATTAGAAAGAAATTATGGAGAGTGCCAGATTACACCCATTGGCCTATCTTGCCTACTTGTACCTTTTGTGAGTGAGGTGCAGAGAAGGCAGCAGCTTTAAAAACTTTTCCATTCTATACTATGAATGTATGAAGCCAGCATGCAACTCCATGATGTGTTTTGGGGAAATATTTCTTTTCAGAAGCCACACACATTTCAAAGGTTTTATAGGTGCATCACACTTTTCTGCATTTCTTTTCAGATATGTGGAAGAAAGGGAGAAGTCATTTATGACTGTTCAGTCTGGGCCATCAGTGTTATGTTAGATGTACCCTGGAGCCCTTTTAACCTACAGAATTGTTTATAAGTTTCCCTGAGAAACCTTTTACTGGTAGAAGATAAAGAAAAATGTACTCCTTGCAGCAGAATCTTCCCTTCCCCTTTAGCTGATGATAAGACCAGAGAAGTGTATCAATCATACCTTTTTCTAAATATACACACACATATAGACATTTAAACTGAAAACACTTGCTTTCAGAGAATTGAAATGTCTTCTTTTCTGTCTGAACCAGTAACACAGAAATAGCTCTCAATAATATATTTACCAGTCTTCAGTTTCAGCATTTATAGCAAGTCAACTTGGTGATCAGTTCATCTGACCTGGACATAAGCACATACTGAAACACTTTAATATGTCTATTCCACCACAGATTTGGGAATTTCCTGTCCCTCATTTTGGGGGGAAAATTATGATCATAAGGAATGCTGTTTCTCTGGGCTGTGGACCTACAGGAGTAAACAGCACAGCTGTGTAGAAGTGTTTTCTCCAAGGACACAGACCACAGATTGGGTGGTGCTGGAAGTGGCCTCTGGAGATCATCCAGTCCCACCCCCCTGTGTAAAGCAGACTCATCTTGAGCAGGTTGCACAGGATCATGTCTAGGTAGGGTTTGAGTCTGTCCAGAAAAGGAGACTCCACAGCTTCTCTTGGAAGCCTGTTTCCATGCTTGGGACCCTCACAGTGAAGAATCTTTTCCTGTGTTACCTATTCTGCCCATTGCCCTTGTCCTGTCAGTGGGCACCACAGAAATGAGTCTACTCCCTTTTCCTGATGCTTTTTTTCCCACAACCCTCACCTCTTATCCCATCTATACAGTGGGGTCTTCTGGAAGATAAAGTATTTGTGCAGTCTTAAAGCAGACAACAACTCTGAATCATCCTCACAGTTAGAGAAAAGAAAAGCTCTTTTTCTCTGGTCCTGAGCCATTTCTTTGCTAAGCTATGCTGGACCAGCCTAACAAGTGGCCAGAGGGAGAATCTTCCTCCTTGTTGCAGACAAAAATCTCATAACTATTTAATATTGGCTTTGGCTCCCAAGGAGATGAAGACCAGTCAGACCCTCCACACATCTTTAAGGGTAGAGCTCGCCATCAGGAGTTGCCTGTTCCTTCCCTCAATCTTTAGCTCCACCTTGGAGATTTCTTCCCTTGAGCATACATCTTCTTCTACTAGTCCCTTTTAAGCAATAACTTTTAATCTGCTGGGATGTTTTGTTTGTTGTTTTGGTTTGGTGTTTTTTTTTAATTTCCACTAATGGTCTTTGGTTTGCATGCCTGTACAGGTGCTTGGGATTATATATATATATATATATAAAGAAGTGCCTTTTATTCTTTCCTTTTGCTTTTCTATTACAAACTCTCTAATGTGCTGTGCTGAAGGTGGGTGGCTTTAAAGGAGGCTGATTTCATTAGGTTTTTATTGTGTTTAAAATGTGGTTCCATTTATTGTGCTAAACACTTGACAGCCTTTGTCACGTCATGTCTCATGAAGGCACTTGGAAATGAGCACACACATAGAAAGCTGCATCAATTTCCTCCCCCTCAATCCCTCCCTAAGCAGTATAGGTTTGTTTCTTTAGCTGGCACTTAATCCTTCCAAACTTGGCCCCCTTTCTGAAATTAACTCATCGAATAATGGACATGCTCCATTAAAATGATGAAGATAAAAACTCTGCCAGTGCCTGACTTAGTAAGAAAACCATCTCATTCGCAGGCCAAAAGAACACACTTGAGCTGTGACAAAGGATCTGTGTAATTGAGAGCCAAGACTCCCCTCTCATTTATTTCCACCAGTTGGTACTCTTTGACTGTCCATGTTTCTTTTTGTAGTTGGGAAATGGTCATGCATTTCTAGTGGAAAGATCTAAATTGAAAAATAAATTTTAAAAATATATAAATAAAAATGTACCGTGGAAACCTCCAGAAAGATTTTGCTTTATCTAGCCAACATCTTGTATATTTTTCACATATATTTGTTGTATTAAGGTTTTTATTTACTGAAAGTTGGTGCTTTGATTACAGATCCAGACAGGGAGTCAAGTTCACATATGTTTGATTCCCAACTCAGTGACTGACTTAAAGTATATTATGAGGCAAGACACTTATTCCTTAATTTCTGTAAAATAAACCAGCAAAAACAACAAACCAACAAAAAAACCCAAACCAACAAAAGTAGCACTTGTTCATGTCTGCTGAGAGCTGAAAGGAAAAATAACCATTACCTGCCAAGAAGCATTATTATTCATATGCTGCTGTGATGATGTGCAAGTATACAAAATGTCACATTCAGTCCACACTAAGAAAAAAATACATTTTATCATTAAACAAACTTTTGACCACAATGGAGATGAAAAGTCATGCTTTTATATTAATCCAAAACAGGACAGCTGGGCCCTATACCTATGTGGAATCCTTCTTCCAGGGAAGCTGTGTATTAGAGTAATGGCCCCTGACCTGTGTGCTGTAGTTTGTATTCCACCAAGGATATGTTCTGACTTTCCTCATGGACGGAGAAAATTAAAACCCCTTAAAACTAAGGAGGCTGTGGCTGCGGTCCAGGTTGGCAAGGAAGGCAAAGAGAGATGCTGCTCACATTACTCATTACTTCTGCCTATGAGCCATAAACCCTGAGAGCTGCAAGGACAGAAAATCCAATAATGGAAGAAAAATAAAAGCCTGTGAATTAAAATGACCCCAAATACCAAAAGTCAGATAGAGCAGATATCTTGCTAGGCATCAACAGGCACAAGAGTGTCCTCTGGATTAATTTTATCTGGTTTTATACACTTTAAGGCCATAAAAGAGGATTATCTCATTGAGTCTGACCTCTGGCATAACGCAGGCAATAAAAAATCTATTCAGTTGCTGCTGCATGGGGCCCACTAATTTGTGTTTAACTAACGGAGTTATTTCAGTAGAGCAGCCCTTCTTGGCCTTGAAGATTCAGTGCTGGTAGAGCCCACTTCTCTTCTGAGCAGACAGCAAACTGCAGCTTGGCCAATATTCAAGGGTGGGAGAAATGCTTCCTTGCAGCTGCTCCTCCAGGCACACCCCCTGCGGCAGTGGTGGGAGTGCAGTGCCCACTGTTGGTGCAGGAGACACTGCAGGATCTGGGAGTGATTCTCACCCTGCTGTGTCCCTGTGGCACCCCCTTCCACCTGCCAACACAAGCACTGGGCAACCACACACCCGACAGGTGAAGGGAGATTAAAATTAAATCAGTTCAGTGCTTGGGTTTTTGTTGGCTGGATTGCACAGCCTGGGTGGGGATAAATGATGGGAGATCTTTCAACAGCAGTGTTGGTTTATGCCATTTCAGATTAGCATACATGAACATGCTGGTTTGTGTTATTTGGTCGTTTCTAGTGATTTCAGGTCTTTTTGCAGCTGACTGGTGCAAAAAGGCTGAATCTCAAGAAGCAATACCACCCAATGTTCATAAATTATTATATTGAAGGAAACTACTATCACACACTAGGTATTACTTACAACATTTGGCATATCAATTAATCCATACATAAGTTTCCATGAAACAAACCAGAATTGTTTTCTCTAAGTGACAGAAACACAAATCAAAATGATAGTCTGTACACATGCTGAAAATTCACTGTTTCTTCATATAATTTGAAACAGCATCATCCTCCGTGTCTCCCCACATTTGCTTCTTATGCAGTAACATGTTCTCAAATGCGCAGTAGTCACTCTTACCTGTTAACACTAGTCTATACTATGAGCATGGCCTAGAAAAACACCCAACTTCCTACCTCATCATATCTTCCCAAATAAACCCAGTTCTTAGCCTACCCGCTGCTGATAGCAAAGAACTTGCCTCCATTTCTCTCACAGACAGAGCCCAAGGCAAAACAATATGAGCGTCAAACTCTGTGTTCTTGTGGAATTAAAAACTGCAAGGAAGGAAAGATGAAGACCTAGTAAACTCCATGCTACTTCAGTATCCAGAAGAGGGAGAAAATCAAAATTATAACCCACGGCAGCACAATAAAACAAAAAAGTGTGCACCGTCATTTATTGCCCTTTCTATATTATTTTTCAATTATGTACACATATTTTCTGTGACTGTCACCAGAGCAGTCTGTGGTATGCTACTGGCCCACCTCCCAAAATAATTGGCCAGAAGTATGACTCGTCTTACAGCTGTACTTAGTCATACTAAAGTGAAAGATTTAGTCAGTTTTAAAGTAGGTATCGTAGTTCCTTCCTCCATGAATATAGAGATATGTAGTCCTTTCCCCCAATCTTTACCTATCTCATATAACTGCAAATCCTTTTGCCCTCAGTGCACCTCAGGGGATTTTATCTAAAGCTATTGGTTATAGAAGATGATTATTTAGATCTTTCAGTTTAGTTATCTATCACTTAGATGACTGGTCAGATTAAACTAATCACATTTGATGAGACTAATTGTAAGCTTAACTGCAAGCAAAAAGCCTTACATGCATTTCATCAATACTTTTGGCATCAAGCTATTACAGCAGAAGTTTTTTGTCTTTCTGTTTTGTTTTTTTTTCTTTTTTGAGCATAGAGGTGGTTAAAATTTCACTCATTATGAGTTTTCAATTACATGTTTCATCAAGTTTCCATGGGAGAAGAAAATTGGAATTTTTAGCAAATAAATAACCATGTGGTTTGACCAACAGTGCAGGACAAAAGTTCTTAGAAGTACAAAACTTTGTTTAGTCATTTGTTTGCATTTATACATTTAGTATAAGCTTTACCAAAATATAAGAATCATTTTATTATTACTATTGATTTTTCTTTACCTTTGTGAATGGACTTACAGAATTAAGCATCAGGGACAGTGCCCTACCAGAAGACAGAATGATGTTTTTCAGCCTGAAGACAAGAATCCTAATTATAGGATACAATTTAAAATCCTGTAGCACATTTTTTATAGGAAAAGGTATTAACCTGATGATCCTGCCAATCCCCAAATGAAGTGCCTACTTTACTTTGTTCAAGAAATATTGCCTTCATAATTAAACTTGTTATTAGATCTTCATGCCTCTTTCTCCTGCCTTGAAAGTCTGATTTGAAAGGATTTCTGTTTTGGTGTTGAATTTGTAATTTTTGTTTATAGCCTATAAGAAGTTTGGCACTATAGAATGAAAATAATGTTTTTTCTGGTTTTCTTTATTTTTTATTGACTGATGCCTGTTGAAACATTGTGCCATGTCAACCCTCTGAACACAGCTTGGAAGATGAATGTATTTGCCATCAGTAATTACAGGTATAGGCTGATGTTTCAGGGCATTAGAGAGGATCCAAATCGTGTCTATGTCATGCCATGTTCATCCACCAGTCTTTTCTAATGGAAGCTGGCAGGACTCACCCTCAAACAGGGTGTTCCTCCCAGTCAGTGGGTTCCCAGGTCCCTCCAGAGCCTCGGTGTTCCCTTTCCTGCTGGGTTGAGAGCACTCAGTGCTGCTTTCGTGGTGCTGGATGTGATGGGCTGTGACATCTCACATCTCAGTAAAGAGCCACCTTAAACAATACTGGGACAGGTCACTTAGAGCCCGCCAGATGGAAGAGAAATTAGATGGCACTGATGGAACATCTATTTTTATCGTCCCAGAGTAACTTCAGTTCTCTGAAGTTCAAGCTACCTTATGGTTCATGATGGAGGCTAAAAAATCTAATAGTTTCATAGTTAGATGTTATCCCTTTCATTCTAGTACAACCAGATGATTTTGCATGGTACAGCTTGTCATCTATGGAACACGAAATAAAACTGTTCAGAAGAGCTCTTTTGACCACTCCAAAATGAAATGTACTGTTCATTTGTCATACAGAAATGCAGAATCACAGAAAAAAATAAGTCTGGATAAGCCCTTTTAAGATCATCAAATCCAACAATTCCCCTAGCACTGTCAAGACCACCACTAACCCATGTCTCCAGGTGCCACATCCACACATCCTTTTCATTCCCTTCAGGAATGGGGACTACACCACTATCCTGGGCAGGTCATTCCAATGCTTGACAACCTTTTCCTTGAATAATAATCATATCCAATCTAAACTTCCCTGGTGCAACTTGAAGCCATATCTTCTTGTCTTTTCACCTCTTACCTGGGTAAAGAGTCCCTCTGGCTGTAGCATATCCCCCGGCTGTCCCCTCCTGGCAGGGAGTTGTGCAGAGCCACAAGGGCCCCCCTCAGCCTCCTTTGCTCCAGCCTGAGCCCCTTTCCCAGCTCCCTCAGCCCCTCCTGGGGCTCCAGACCCTTGCCCAGCTCCGTTCCCTGCCCTGCACACGCTCCAGCCCCTCGGTGTCTCTCTTGTCCTGAGGGGCCCAGAGCTGTCCCCAGCACTGGAGGTGCCCCAGCAGTGCCAGCACAGGGGACGGGCCCTGCCCTGGGGCCGTGTCACACCATGGCAGTGCCAGCACAGGGGACATCAGCCTCTTGCCCCCATGGGCACCCCTGGGCTCCTGTCCATTGGCACCAGCACCCCCAGGCCTTTCCCAAAGGGCCCTTTCCAGCCCCTCCTTTCCAGCCTGGAGCTGCAGGGTTTGTGTGACCCATCAGCACCCAGCACTTGGCCTCGTTGAACCTCATAAAACTGACTTTAGACCATATTACACGGACCATCCCCATCCCTGCTCCTCCTGATTCAATGGTAAAGAGGTCAATCTGTTTACCACCTAATCTGACATGCACCACCAAAGGTGTCTGCTGCCCTGACTTTGTGTATTTCCTCTTCCCTTGCATGCTTCAGCTGTTCTCCATAGCACATTAGAGGATTGCTGTCTTTATTAGTCACCGATAACACATTAATACATTCCTTCTCCTATTACCTCGGACACTAATTTGGTGGAATTGGATACTGACAGTACATTGATGTTGTTAAGGTTAATGACCCAGAGATTTACAAGAGAAGTCACATTAGAAGTCAAATTGATTGTAATAATTGTTTCACTGAACAGTGTCAACATTAAGTACAGTATGTTGTGCTGTGCCATTCAGGGAGGCCCTGTGGCTGTTACAATCACTGGAGCACCATCAACATACCCTCCTTACAAGACAATCCACGCTGAAATACATTTAGGTAAATGCAGCTCTAATAAACGGATGCCTAAGATGTTTCTAAGATATGAGACACTGTGTTTCCAGTCTCTGCACATTATTTTGCCTCTGAGCATATTTTGTACTTCCATTCAATTCTGAGGAGATCGTTGCTTTTCTCAGGCAGTGTTGAGTGAAAAGAAAAATTTGGTGGTTATTGCCTCCTTTTGGCCTGAATTGTGAGGCAGCACAGAGCACTTCTGCTTTTCAATCCTAAATTTTTCTCAGGCAAGTGACTGCTTGGGAGTTCGGATGCTCTGAAATTAAGCTGCTTTAAATATTTAAGCTTCAATATAGTGGGTGAAATAATTTTCCTGTTAACATCACTCTCATATTGACAGTGGCATGCAGGAATTGCAGATGAGATGCTGTGAGAATCTCACAGAAATGTCACCCTTGGCCAAAAGGACGTGTGGTTGCCTCTGTGTAACTAATAAAACAAACAACTCATAATTTTTCACATTGTAGATCTCGTTCTTTCCCTTGCCTGATACTCTGTGCATTGCTGCTGCTTCTTTCTCTTGCATTTTTCCGTTCACACTCAGGATATCGATCCTGCAACTGCAGAAGTCACTGCTGAGTGCTGAGTGGCACCATGAATGGTGAGATGAAAGGTGCTTGTCATGCTGGAGTCCTGTACAGTCATCCACACACCCACAGGGTTTGACTCACCCATTCCTGCTCCCGTCGTGTCTGCTCTGACTGCAGGGTAATCACGACACTGCTGATTGCAGTGAGCTATGACTAAAGCTAGTGCCAGGCAATGAACCCCTCATCCTCCTGACTGAAGTTTCCTTCCCATGCTTGTTTCCCAGTCTTATTTGCAAAATCTCAAGACCTTTGTATATTTTTCCAATAAATTTCTGATTTTAGCAACAGCAGCAAACGTTCCATGGAAAGAGGAAAGCTCTCAATAAAAAATGTGTCTGCTCTGGCTCTGATAATACACACTAAACATAATCATCCTCCTTTCTTCCCTTCTCCCATTCTCAGTTTCTCTTCTTCCACAACTAATTTATATGTTGTAATTATGAAATGATCTCTAAGGTCTCTTCCAACCCAAACCATTCTATGCCTGCAACATTGATATATAAGCTAGTCACCTCTGACTCCTCTATGAACCAGTGGGAAAATATTAAACAACTTGGCATGATTAGTCTCAGCCCAGAGTGGATGAAGTGCAGCCTAAAATTAAACCAATATGCTCTGTTCACGGCCTCTAAGCACATCTAAAACTCTAAGCAGAGTGAAACCTACAGGTTATTTTGATAACCATTACTGTGATTATGGACAGAAGGTTACTCACATAACCAAAAAGGCCAATGGGACCTGGCCTGTCCTAGCACTGGAGTGTTCAGCTGTCCCAGGGCAGGGCGTGTCCCACCTCCAGTGCTGGGGACAGCTCTGGGCCCCTCAGGACAAGAGAGACCCCGAGGGGCTGGAGCGTGTGCAGGGCAGGGAATGGAGCTGGGCAAGGGTCTGGAGCCCCAGGAGGGGCTGAGGGAGCTGGGAAAGGGGCTCAGGCTGGAGCAAAGGAGGCTGAGGGGGGCCCTTGTGGCTCTGCACAACTCCCTGCCAGGAGGGAACAGCCGGGGGGGTCGGGCTGTGCTCCCAGGGAACAGGGACAGGAGCAGAGGGAATGGCCTCAGGATGGGCTAGGGGAAGTTTTAATTGGATATTGGGGCAAATTTCTTCATGGAAAAGTTTGTCAAGCACTTGCACAGGCTGCCTAGGGCAGTGGTGTAGTCCCCATCCCCGAAGGGATTTAAAAGCTGTGTGTATGTGGTACTTGAGGATATGGGTTAGTAGTTAACAAGTTGAGCACTGGGTGGAGGGACTTGATGATCTCAAAAGTCTTTTAAAACCTTAATGGTTTTACTATTCCATAAAGATGATTGTGGTGAAAATAATCTGGATATTTTGCACAGATTCCTAGACTAATGAGGTTGTATTGTGCCTTCTGTCTGTGCCACACCTATCAAAAATGTGGCTTTCCTATATTCCTTCCCAGCAAGGTTGCACAGTTTATCTCATGCTGTGGCAGGCTGTGTTTGTTGTGTGATGGGGAGGGTCCGCTGTACCATTTTTCATCAAGCAGCTGCATTGCAGGCATCAGCAGCTGAAGAACTGGCCCATGGGTTTGGTACATCTATAAGTGCCACCACATGTAAGAAGCAAACCCAGAAGTCGTTGCATTTTGGATCTTACCACTGTTTATATAACACATCAATAACACACCAAACACTGTCTTTTGCTCTATGCAGCATGTTGTACAGCTTGCTCTCTGCACCATAGGCTTGTTTTGTGGATGATGTGTAAGCTGGGATATTACTTTTAAAATGTATTTCAGTGGCATCGTGTATTCTGCAACAGGCCTGTCAAAATACAGTGTCAAGCTCTCATATGTCACATAAAAACTGTTTGATGTTCTCCTCACTTGAACTCCTACTTTGCATTATAATTAGGAGAGATCTTGACTGGGTGAACTTGTTAGCTTTTTACATGCACAAGCCTAAGGACACTTTAATTAAAGTCAGAGGGAAGCTTGAAAGCACAGGCAGAGAGAAAAAATATAATAAGACTAAAAATAACCTATTCAAAACTGCTGTAGAGAAGGCAAGGGACAGGACATGTCACAAGCAGGGAACATTATGAGCTGGGGGAGTTGAACCGTTCCTTCCCCAGCAGTAGGACACAGTAATTATAAATATAAATCATGCTGCACTTGTTGTCATTTGACAGCACCGAAAAAGCAGAATGACAATATTACTGGCCAGTAAAACTATTTGAAAAAAGGTGTTCTTGGGTTTTGTTTTTTTCTGCAAGACCAAAATCCTTAGTGTTAATTATTTTAGAGACGGAGTTTCCCAAAACAGTGTTGGGAAAAAAACAAACCACAATTTCCTTTTTTTTCATTTTGTGGAAATACTCTTCAAAAACTTACCTGTACAGAGACAAGGAAACATCAGAATCATCCTGAAGAAATATTTCAATTTTCAAATTTTCTAATTTTTGTTCTCTTGTGGAAAATCAGTTTTACAGAAAATCTAAATTTTTTCACACAGAAAACATTATTTTTGTTCCCTTTACTAGATAAAAGAGTGGATAATTATGCCATGACTGTTTTTCTCAGTTTTTGCTTGATTTTTTTTTCAATCCAGAGGAAGCATTTCACCTTTTTGCTGATTTTTGAGCAGCCTTGATTATTTTGGTTTTGCCTAATTATTCTTCTCTCCTTCAGCGTCCATTCCTCACAATTTCCTTTTACATGAATAAATTAGACAGCATGAATGCAAATTTTATTTTCCAAAAACCCAGATATAGATGCCTCACATATTTTCTTTGTCCTCCTTCATCTCTTGTACTGTGGCTATGACTCACACATCAGAGGATCAGAAAGATATCCAGTTGCAAGGCTTAAATGTTCCTCCTTGTACAAGTCTCACTTGCATGAAAAGTCCAAGGTTCCAATAATTCTCACTGTAACTGATTATTTAATATGGGATTCAGTTCACAGATTTTCACTTTTTCAGAATAGTGCAGCAAATCTATAGCCTTGTCCTTATTCAAAACAGCATGGATGTTACCATTCTCCAACTAAACTCTTTCAGGATGCAGTATTGAATTTGACAGTCTCTATTCATCTCTGTGCTTGTACATCTTGTATTTTCTCTTTCTCATCTCACTTTACAGCTCATTCTTGTGCACTTCATTTGCAGATTTAAGCAAGCACAGGTTGAGGTTTTTGTTTTCATCTTCTGTGCCCTGATGTGTTTGGGACTGGTATTGGCTGTGCAGGTTCAGGATCCAGTTCCATTTTTCTTATTCTAAAGCTCTCTTTCAGGGTGTGTTTTACTTCTTATTCTCTTTTTCTTCTTTTGTCTGTGGGAAATAATGGGATACCATCTCACTAAAAAGCAGTGCTGGAGGATCCAAGAAGAAAATGCATATTTACATGTGTGGTGGGAGTGCTGCAACCCAGTGTTGCAAATTGGTCCTCCTCAAAGTCTTTGACAATGACTTTAATAACTTTTACCAGGGAAAATGTTACCATACCTCTGTTAATCTCCCACAACAGTTTGGTTCCTGCTTGTTTCCACAGGAAAACAGGCAGTCAGTACCCTGTCTGGGAGTTGCTTTGAGTCACTCATCACTGTCTCTAGCTCAGCATTTATGTATGTATGTAAATCCACCTACATCCATGCATAACCCACAGAGGCAGCGTGACAGAAGCTGTGGCAGGTCACAATCACAATCCCATCTGTTCCCAACAGCGACTCCCTGAATACATTTGAAATTTAATACAAACAAAATTGAGACAAGATTGCAACTGGCTGAGGTATGAGGGATTGAACACTTCATCTGCTCCAACGGCTTCCCAGACATCCCCAAGAACAGAATTTTTATAGCAAATAGCTTCTCGGAAATGTTTTAGGTTTGTTATTAGTTTTAGGATTTTTAAAGTATCTTCTAAAATCAGTCAATGTCTTTGAATCCTTGCTATGTCAACATAAATAATAATAAATATGTTCTATAAAAGAATGACTCGATTCACCAAAACGATGCCTCAAAACACATCAGGGGAATCATTTGAAATGAAAACACTTCCCTGGAAGTATTCAAGGCCAGGTTGGATGGGACCCTGAGCAACCCAGTCTACTGGAAGGTGTCCCTGCTCATGTCAGGGGGTGGAATTGGGTGAGCTTTAGGGTCCCTCCCAGCCCAAACCATTCTGTAATTCCACAACATGGCTAAAAGCCATTTTCAGCTTGAATTCAATGTAAGCTACTGAGTCTGCAGTGTCATGTGTAATGAAATGAGATGTATAAAGTTGCTTTCTCATCTAGACAACTTTACACATTGGAAATATAAAAATAAACTAGCATATGAGATTCTCAACTGGGGGAAACTAAGGAAAACATGAAAAGATATGGAAATCCTCTGCCAAGCTGGCTTGTATGTGAAAGATATTATTATTATCTACCAAAAAATACATCCAGCTGTCAATGCACTCTTCTGTTAGAGCTGACAGTCACACAGGAGAAGGCCAAGTTAGCTCTCAGAAATGTTGGAAGCATTATGATATGTGAATAAAGGATATATAGTACCACTGCAGATGTACTCAGTTAAATTTTAACACCATGATCGCTGAAAGCAGAGACTGTCTTGGGAGTGTAAAACAGGACAAAAACCAACCCTATAAAACCACTATCCTGGCTAAATACAGCTAAGGACATCAGGAACCTGGACAGCATGAGAGGTACTTGGGCAAAAGCAGAGCAGGCAAAGAAAAGAGACAACTTAAGAACAAATCTTTTCAAAGATAAATAGATGCGGGACAGGGAAGAGACCCTTTCATTCCAAGCTCTTAGCAATATCATACTTGGACATCAGGAAATATATGAACTGCTTGACATAACTTCTGGAATGAGACAAGACATGTAGTAGTTCAGAAATCAAAATATCTATGGTGGGTATATTTTTTTTCCCTGTGAAATGGGAGTAGGAGAAAAAACAAAGCAGGCTTAAACTTTTAAAGTTATAAAGAAAATTTATTAACAAAACTAAAAGAATAATTAGAATCAGAATATAAAACCTTCAGAACACTTCTCCTCCCCCCACACCTTCTTTCCTTCCCACTGACAATGTACAGAAACAACACCCAGAATTCTCAGTCAGTTTTCCACCTTTAGAATAGTTCACTTAGGGAGAGGAGTATCTCTTGTCATGCCATGGAGAATTTTCCACTAGAAGACAGTTCTCTCGTGGCTTCAACTTTCACAAACAGCAGCTGCCCAGGTATCTGCATTTGTGAAGTTTCTCCCATCTTTCACAGCCTTCTTATAGCTGTGCTTCTGGGCCATGTTAACTTATGGGGTACTATTTTTAAGGAGGAACTCTTCAAAAGAAAAGGTTCTTTTCATCTGTCTCTAAGATGATCTTCATCTCAGGGAACAGGGATTCTCCTTCTTCTTCTTCTCCTTCTTCTCCTTCTTCTCCTTCTTCTTCTTCTTCTTCTTCTTCTTCTTCTTCTTCTTCTTCTTCT
>CM031878.1:2355630-2389173 GCA_018697195.1 Certhia americana | reverse complement strand
CTTCTTCTTCTTCTTCTTCTTCTTCTTCTTCTTCTTCTTCTTCTTCTCCTTCTCCTCCTCCTCCTCCTCGTCCTCCTCCTCCTCCTCCTCCTCCTCCTCCTCCTCCTCCTCTTGGGGCAAAGAGTTTTCATCATTTGATCTCTCTGTTCAAGCTTGTCATGGAATTACAACATCTGTTTACTTCAGCACTACATACCTTTGCTCAGGTCTACAATTTGAACATTCCATCTTCCCCATACTTCTCCATGACTTAAAGGGATATTCAGTATATCATACTCCATCACCATGGCTTACAACAGAATTTCAGCCTAGAAATAAAGCATGCTCTCATTCGCCTCTCATTTGGGACCTTGACTTCTTTAATGACTTCAGTGTCTTCATGCTGTTTCTCTACACGTCTTCACTCCTCTTATTTCTCTCACTTGAGACAGAATTGAGGTCTGCAGGTCTCATTTATGCACCGAAAGAGTTAATATCTCACTGGGGGCTTGCAGAGCACCATGTTCTAGGTGCGGCAACCAGAGCAGTTATGGTGATGTGACACAGCCCACCGGAGCCTGGGCTAGCTCCAAGGACATCGTCACTGCGCCAGGTGTAGGGAAAAACTGGCAGCATGGGGTTTGTGCCCACAGTTGAACCTTTAGAGCCACTTGCTCTGAAGTGGAAGGGCTCTCACTGCATTCAGGGGGTGGGTAAAGGAGAAGGAGGCTTTTCAGTGCTGAGGTTCCAACTGGAGCCTTTATTCACATTGAAAAGGTCAGGAACCAAAGAGCCCCAAGCACTGCTGTGCTCAGGATTTTATACGGAACAGAGCAAGGGGTGGGTACCAAACACAATCCAGTGAGGGATCAGCAGGGGCAGAGTGAAGGGGTTATAGCATTTCTTTGGGGACAACTGGGGCAAGCGGGAGCAGAGGGCAGGGCACAGGGTCCAATGGGGCATGGAGGGTAAGGAAACACCCAGGAATGCCCAGGGGGGCATTCAGGGACATGCAAAGGATTAGTTCAGGTTTGGAGTGACAGGGAAGGTGCCAGAACAAGGGGCAGGGTAACAGTGATTGACAGGGAAGGAGCTGGAACAAGGGGCAGGGAAATATCATACAAGGTAACTTAGGGCAGGATACAACTGCAGGAGTAAAACAGCTTGGGGAGAACAGGGGGGAGCATAAGAATAAACCATTAGTATTAAAATTTAACAATAATCCAGCTAAACAAAACAAATATGGGTTACAATAGTGATGGATTTCAGGCCACTCTGGGGCAATGCCAGGATTGCAAGGGCCCCAGCCAGAATGGCAGAGGCCACTCTGGCTGCATGGCTGGTCTGTGGCCCCAAGCTGTGTTCAGTTCCAGCTGCAGGGCTGCCTCTGGCCTCAGACAGAGCTGTTCATGATGGGGCAGCCGTGCTGGGAGAGGGGGGAAATGGCCAGGATCTCATCAGCCCAGCAAGGGCTCAGCTGTGACACGCCGGGGGTCAATGGCCTCCTCTCCCCCTGCCCAGCAGTGCTGATGGCCGGCTGGGCCCCACTGGGCCACAGTGCAGCTGGCCCCGCCAGCACCCAGCACCTTGTTACCTCTTCCAAGCTGGAAACCAGAAAAGGACTGTTCTCAGGGGTTTTCACCTTAAAATATGTGTTCACAAAGGCGTATCCACCCCTTTCATTAGTTTAATCATGTGTCAATATTCAAAAATTGGGCGCTGATTGGTTCTCTGTCAGGCCCACAGGAAGCTAACAAGGCCCCTAACAGGGAACCACTCTGTACCAAAAAATGAATCAATGCCAAATCAGGACAGTATCCCAAGACATTTAATGTCAGACTGGAATCCCAGCTTTCTGGGACTTTTGTTATTTATATGAGAGTGAAAATTTGGTCACACCACTAATGATTCCCCTTTCCCTCCACCCCCCCCACTACATCTCCATACTTAAGCCGTAAGCTTGACAGATCAAATTTCTACGTTGCTCATAAATGAACTCAAGGAAGTCTTTGACAGAAACCTGATCCAAATCTTAGTATTGAATTGTTGAGTCTTTGCAATGCATATAGATGGAAATTTTGTTAATAATGACTTAGCTCTCCCAGGACAAACCATATATTGTGAAGCAAGTTAAGGTATTTGAACTGATACAAACTCAAACTTCTAACATATCATGGGCAGAAAGATTATGTCATTCAAACCTCCAATTACTTTGTTCCCACCAAACCCAAGACAAAACAATAGGGACTACAAATTAATGAAATGCACTCTCCCACAAGACATGATGAGCAGGGTGTTAAAAGACAAGAATTATTTTGTGACTTTAAACTTCCTGAAAGGTCTCCAATAAGAACCCGTTCAGGAGGTATCTTGCTGTTACAGGAGAAATTCACATTTAACCCCATTGCAGGGTACAATGGATGAGTCTTTGATATTGAGCAAGTTAAAAAACAACCCTTCAAGGCCAAAACAGATGGTGCTTTGAGCAATCTGATTTAATGGAAGGTGTCCTTACCCATGGCAGGGGCTTGGAATGGGAATATCTTTAAGATCCCTTTTAACCCAAACCATTCCCTGATTTTATGAACTTTCAGAGAACTGTGTCTAAAATCTGAAGAGAACCTGACTCTTCCCTGCTCGGGAAGTTCCCAGTTCAATACTGGGAGCCACAGGGAGTAGCACCAGGGTTAGTTAAAGTCTGTTCCTCCTACATAGCTACTTTCTGATGTTTGCAAATATATAACTGCCTGCTTATACCCAGAATAAAAAATAAACATAAAATAAAGTTCTTCCTTTGCTGCAAGGGTAATATTTTAGAGCTGGGCTGCAGAGGTTATTTTGTCTTATATTAATAAAATCATTATGTGTTTTATCTTGCTCAGAGGTAGTGTTCAATCCAGGACAAGTTTGGGGATTTTTAAGTCTTCTTCAAAACACTTTTTTGTTGTTGTTGTTGTTCATTGGTTTAATATTGCCTGGTTTTCTGTTGAAAATCTATAGCCATAGATCAGAAAGCTGGAACTTTTCTAAAGAAGCCTTTGGCTTCTTTTAGTACTGACTTCATTCTGTTCCTTTATTCTCTTGGTGACATAAAATTTACTCCAGGAACCCATTGCAAAGGTTTTTGCATCAAACAAATCACCATCAACCACAAATCTCCAAAGGGTCTCAGGAGGGAAATAAATGAATAAATAAACAGAAGGCACTCCAGCAGATAAAAGGCAATGAGGAAGGGATCAGGCTGTGTAGGTCAGAGCATTTGCTGTGGTTTGTTCTCCCTACAGAGATGTCTGACAGTGGAGAGGGAAGACAACCTGATATAGCTGGCTGTGATGATCTGACATGGCATGGGAAATGATGTCTGGGTGCCAGAGAGGCAGAAATACTGGGAAATTAGTTCCTCAGGAAAAGCCTGAAATATTTTGTTTTCCTCAACATGGTACAACTCTTCTCCTCCACTGTCCTTGTTTTCCTGCTTGTGTTCTTGTGAGAAACAGATGGACTGGTCATATTATTACTCTTACTGCCCCAAGCAGTGATATTTAGATCTTTGAGCAAAGCAAGAGGTCTTGGAGATAAAAGCATTTTCTCTGTATAATTAATTCTTATTGATATTCCTTTCTCTGAAATTCATGCATTTAATTTTTATTACGTTACTCCCTTCAATGAAATCATCACATATCTAAAGTTTTCTTGTGTGTGTTTTTGTGTGTGTGCAAATTATATAGAAGAAAGGGGAAGTCCTGAAGGTCAGCATGTCCGTGCCTGGAAAACATGAACACTGACCCAGAATGACTACAGAAAACTCTTGACACTTCATTATTGAAATATCAGTCAAGATTTTACTTTGCAAGTGGATCAGCAGCCCTCAGGATATTCTTTCCCTACTTTGAGAGGTGATGACAACACCCAGAGTTAGGAGCTCGCCTTTTGGGAGTGCCTGGCAAAAGAAAGGAGGAGCATACTCATGCTCTTCTCCCCAGGCTGAGAGGTTAAACATCAAACCGATATTTCATGGCTTACAGAGTTACTTGTGAACTTTTAGTCTGCTGCTGGTGTGGGATCCTCTGTCCTGTCTTAATTAAGTAAGTAATTAATGTCATTAAGGTAACATTGTACTGAGCGTGAACTAGAAGTGAACACGACAATAGTAACCACATTGCAGCTGACCCATGGAAAATTTTAAAATTGTGGTATGTTCCTTAAATGTTTAGTTAGCACAATTTCACTGGGAGATGCATTTCTTGGCTTTACCGTAGCTTTCTCAAGTGACTTTAAAAGTTTGGCCCCAGTTTATAAGTCATTAAAATGACTGAACCATTCTCCAGGTACAGCACAATTTTCTTTCCAACTAAAGATTTCTTGTATCCAGAACATAAAGTATTTGGTTGCAATGGATTTTCAAATTATGATAAAGAATATAATAAATGTATGAGGGCTATAAAGCATTTTTTTCTTTGCTATTCAAGGTGAACTATTGTCATCAAATACAGAGAACACTAATTAGGTTGACTTGTATTACTTCTTGTGTCTATCGGAGCGAGGCATAGATCATCTGAGTCATTTCTCCTGGAAGTTTATGACACAAAAAAATAGTTAGTGTTTTTAGGTAGAAGTTGCATAAAAACACTTTATAAGTGAGCTGATTGGGCTCCCACACATACGTAAAGAGAAAGCATGACACAGAAATATTAATCATTTTGTCAGGAAATCCATAATTCTATACCTATACTTAAAGTGAGAGCAAGTTCAGCAAGTCACAGGCTTTTATCAAAGTCAGAAAAGCTTGAGAAATGGGATCTCAGTATCAGGGCTCTGCAACAACAGAAATGGAACTAGAGAGTGATTATCCTTCCCATTCCTCCCCCTTCTTCCAGGGAAATCAAATCTTCAAGACGAAAGGATTAAACAGCAAACTACTGGTACAGAAATGGAAATTTCTTCCCGATGATGATTTGCATATTTTCCACATACACTTTATCATGTCTGGAGCTTTTGGCACCCATGCCCAAGGCTTTGATGTGGGTCAGTAGTTGGCAGGGGCCAAAAGAGAACAGCACTGAAGACACTTTTGGCTCCTTGGAAGTGCACCAGACCAACATAAATGGAGATAATCACATTATAGCATGGTCGCATTGGAACGGTCACACTTAAGTAAGTGCAGGGAAGTTACTGAGCCTAGAATGTCATCAACTACTTTTATAGTCCAGATTTCTACCTTTCAGCCTTATCCTTCTATGGGAGAGGGCCTAATTTGCATGATTGATACTTTTCTCAATGTCTCTTAGTTTTACCTAAATGATCAGTTTGATTTAACCCAGTAGGATGACTTTCAAAGTTTGAGGCTAAATATGTCAAAAAGTTGAGAAGAGATCTCTCTTTTAGCAATAGCTACAGATATAAAACTAATTTCTGAATCTGCAGCAGATTTGGTCAGTTCTGAAATGCTTTTAAGGCTTTTCAATATTAATATCCTATGGAGGAGATTTATTTCTTTGCAACTCTCCATATTAAATATTATAATGTTGCTGTTATTTAGATTATAAACCAATTCCTAAGGGTATCTTTTTCTGTCCCTTTCTCTAATATGTTTGAAAAATAACTACATGGACAAAGAAGACAGGCCTAAAGTTACACCAAGGTCATAAACCTGGAAAACACCACAAATTAAATAATTGTTCTTCACCTTAACTCATCCCTTACTTGAGTTCACTCAGAGTGCATGCCTTCCTGAGCATCCTGGAGGAGGAGATGTTTGTTATCCATCAGACTTGAGGGAGAAGGCAGCAAAATAATGTACACCAGAGGAGAAAAAAAGCCATTCAAGAGAAAACCTTTCATTAAAAACAAAAACAAAAAATAAAACCCCAAACTTTGTAAAAAACAAAAATACTTCAGGTGAATTAATCTTCAGTAATGTGTCATGCACAGAGGTGGTAAGAAACTGCATGAATGCTGTTTTCTTCACTATTTTCATTCCAATGAGGGATGAAAACTCAAACCTTAAATGCATTTGCAAATTGAAGTGAAAAATACATCAGTACACCCCAAATGAAGAATTTTTTCAACAGCTTAAAATTATTATTTTCTTTTTTATTATTTAAGCTAAACTATTCGATTTCAGCATGAAATATGTTCGTAAAATTCCAAATATTTCCTCTCTGTAAGTGTCCAAAAATAATATTTTAATAGTATTTAAATATTTGACCAAAAAACCCACCTCAAATTCAAACTGCATCACTAACTCATCCCTTCATGCTCCAGGGACTGGAAATTCTGTCTGCTGAGAAGATCCTAAATTCTCACAGGTTGACAGAGTATGATTCAATCTCCTCATACTGAAATATTTTGATGCATCTTTTCATTAGTATTAGCATTTTTTAATTTGCCCCATAGAAGTCATCTGAAATTAGTCAGACTGCAACTGATTCCACCACTGCATAAACATTTTGTGTACCCAATATTGTGACACACCCATGTCAAGGGCTAGTCTGTAGACAACTCAAAGTGATTAACCCATCTATAACTCAATGAATGGGAATTTACACTAGCTTAGGCCAAAAAAAGCCAAATACCCATTTTTTTTTTTTTTTTTGTGCAAAGTAATGCCACACTGATAACAAATGCCTTTGGTGCAGAAAAAATGCACTTGGTCATATTATGACATATAGAGAAGATACGTAGCAATTCTTGTTCAACAATATTAAATACCGTTATTTTTCTCTGATTTTAATGTGCTGCTCAGTTATTCTTTCCTGATCTACTTTGAACAGTAAGAGCTTTGCTTTTGCATTTTCCACCAAGTGTCCTGGGAAAAACATCAGGACATAGGACACAATTAAGGAAAGAGTAGTTTCTCATCATTGAACCTCTGCTAAGCTTCAAGGCCTGTGGCTTTAAGTTGATATGGCATTGGTAGACATGCAGGTATGAGGGACCCCAACTTCTTCCTTGTCTTTCCATCAAACCTGTCTCCTCCAAAATGGGAGGGGAAATACTTGATAAATTTTAACAGACTTGGAGGTCTATGCTGTAATTTTTATCATGTGCTAAAACAGGATAAAAAAGGGTACACAAAGCCCACTCAGGTCTAAGAGTTAAATAGAAGACTCTTGGCTATATTAACAGTGGCTTTGTATATTTCAATAAGATAACAGCCTTTACCTCTTTGTATTTAATCCTCTCAGTGTATTACACTAAACCACTGTACTAAACCACTCTAACAACTTTCTTGACTTTCCTTTTAATTAAAATAGTAGAAAAACGCATTTAAGGCACAATCCTTTCCAAGCTTGTATACTGTGATTATGTACTAGGTGAGGGAAAGACATGAGACTGTCATGTATCATTTTACCATCAAATTTCTAGCAAGCAGCACTGAATTGTCAGGAAAGAGTTCATCTCAATCTCCAGATAAATTTACCTCGGAAAACTGTATGCAGAAATAAACAAGACACATGGTATGTTGTTGACACTGTTTTCCAAAATCACAGGATCACAGAAATAGACAGTCATGGAATCACAGAGAAGTACAGAGTCATGACATTGCAGAACACCTGGGCTGGAACTGAATGGGGTGCCATTAATCTGATGACCTGTCAGTAGTGGGATTCCACAGGGCCCCATCCTTGGCCCTTTGCTCTTTAACATTGTCATTCATGATTTGGAGGCAGGAATGGGAGGGATCGTCAGGAGCAAGCTGGCAGATGATACAAAAATGGGAGGAGCTGTTGACTCTCTCAAGGACAGAGAGGCGCTGTAGAGAGACCTCATTAAATCAGAGATGCAATATCACCAACCGAGTGAAGTTCAACAAGAGCAAGTACCAGATTCTGCACTGGGATGGGGCAGCCCTGGATGCACAGACAGAGCAGAAAATGAGATCCTGGAAAGCAGTGCCATGGAAAAGGACCTGGGAGTCCTGGTCAGTGTCCAGCTGAACTTGAGCCAGCAGTGCCCTGGCAGCCAGGAGGGACATCCCTGTCCTGGGGGACACCAGGCACAGCACGGCCAGCCGGGCAAGGGAGGGGATTGTCCCACTCTGCTCTGACCTGGGGCGGCCTCACCCTCAATATTGGGAGCACTTTGGGGGGTTTCAATATCAGAAAGATATCAAACTGTTTGACAGGGTCCAAAGGAGGGCTGTGAGGATGGTGAAGGTCCGAGTGAGGAGTGGCTGGGGGTACTGGGTCTGTGCAGCTGGAGAAGAGGAGGCTGAGGGGAGACCCCAGTGCAGTTACAGCTTCCTTCTGAGGGAGGAGGAGGGGCAGGCATTGGTCTCTGCTCCCTGTGACAGTGACAGGACCCCAGGGAATGGCATGAAGTGCTGTCAGGGGAGGTTTAGGTTGGATATCAGGAAAAGGTTTTTGCCCCAGAGGGTGGCTGGGCACTGGAACAGGCTCCCCAGAGAATGGGCACAGCACCAAACCTGATGGAGTTCAAAAATATCTGGACAATGTTCTCAGGGACATGGTGTGACTCTTGGGGATGGTGCTGTGCAAGGCCAGGAGTTGGACTCAATGATTCTAATGGTGCAATTCCAATTCAGCTTATTCTGTAATTCTGTGACAATATAGGAAAATACAGGAAATACATTAATGTGTGTGCGTGTGTGTGTGTGTGTGTGTGTGTGTGTGTATACATACATACATACATAAAAGAATATGCATATACATACATAGAAAGTGTGTATATATATTTAAATACATAAAAAGTAGTGTGTGTGTGCGTGTGTGTGTGTGTGTGTGCATGAAAAGTATACATATATATATGTAAAACATAAGAAATGGTACTTTTTATTAAGTGACAAAAACTACCAAAGTCATACTAACAGACCTTAAGGCTTACCTAAAATTAAAATGTAAACAAACAATTTTCCTTTACTTCTTGTTGTTTTCAATCAAACATCTTTCTTTGCTTATTTTATAATTTGAGGAAAGTGGTTGGCAGCCAGTGCAGGAAGGTAATTTTTCACATGAGGAATTTTTTTTTAGTGTAAAATGTATGGCACAGGAGACAGAACTCAATACATTACCTGAAACTGGAAAAGCCTTGACAGAAAAGTTCCCAGGCTTGCAGAACATTTGCACGTCTGTTATGCATTTGCAGATCAACCTCAGCAAAAACATTGCAAAGTTAAGCACCTGCACAATCCTAGCAGATATAAATGTTTAGCTAAAGGATTTACAAATCTCGAATTTCAGGACATAAGACAAGCTTCTTAGGAGGGAGATATGAATCATATCTACATAACAGCACTTTCAGACACTGTAATCGTTGTTCCTAGTAGAAAAATGCTACTTAATTAGAGACAGATGTTGAAAATTTTGAATTACTTTAAAATGTCATAAGCCAAGTCTCTCAAAGAAAATAATAGGTTACTTGTTGGACTCTTATCTTTTTAGAAATAAAGAAATGGTAAAATTACACTTCAAGTATGTATTTCTCTTCTATATTCAGCACTTTTTCTTCCTTTGAGCTAGGTTGAAACCTAGAGAATATAATTAAATATAATTTTTTCATAGCTGGGAATCCTCTTTTGGAAACATTGGCTTTGTAATGAACTGAACAACTGAAACAGGAACTCACAAAAAGAAATTTCTCTCTAATTCCTTGCTATTTCACCCCATTAAATCCCTGCCGTGCAGTCTCCTTTGCAAAACCAAATTTTTTTTTTTTTCCTCTAAATCTTTCCCACATGGTCTTTGCAGTCCTGGTTATTTCTGTTTGACTCCAGTGAAGTGCTGCTGTCCCACTGCTTTGGAAGACACTGTTCTGATCTCACTTTATTCACTAGTAAATATCTTTAACCCCTCTGTTTTCCCCCCACATTTCCCCAAGGAAATAATGCTTTGGAGTTCTTTAAATTTACTTGCCAGAATATCAGAAAACCACCCTTAGGGTCCTATTTACAATGCAATCAAGCCATGTAATGTCAATCTCTTTGTAGCATGAAATATTTATGTGTCAGTAGCTGTGAAAAGATGGACTAAATTTAAAGAAAGATGACAGTTTATCCCCAAGACCTCTTTTGGTACCCATTTTAGAGTTGAGGTGTACTCATGAAGCAGTGCTTCCCACTGAAGGATCATGTGTTCCGTTTCATCCACAGGAAGAACCATCCCTCTTTCCTCCTCCTCCCCACCACCAGATGTGTGGCCATCTCCAATTTAAATGGAAATGACAGGACTGGGAGATTTCATTCTGTTCTCTTTCAAATTTTAAGCAGAATTCACAATGAAGTCATGTGGTTTAGACCTTGAAATTACAAGACCTTGTTCTTGTTGGAATTGTGGGGTTTTTTGGTTGTTTTTTTAAATCTCTAAAAAACCTAAAAAACACTTACAATAAACAGAAATATGCAGCTGATGTTAGCTGCTTAGCTGCAACTGAATTCCACCCCATAAATGGTAATTTGAGTACATTTAAATGTACAAATATACACAGATATTTTGTAACTGGTCCTGCAATCCATGAATGGCAGTCACTGGAGACCAGGACTGGCTCTCAGTGTGAACTGGGCATCTAAATATGCATCTAAATATACATTCAGTATTATATTGGCTTTTTTATCCTAGGAATGAGAAGACTCTGAGGAGACCTTTGAGCATCTTCTTCTTCCACATCCAAAGGGGCTCCAAGGAGAGGGACTTTTCACAAGGGCTTAGAGGGACAGGACACAGGGAATGGCTTCCCATTGCCAGAGGGCAGGGACAGATAGGATACAGGGGAGAAAGTGCCCCTTGTGAGGGTGGTGAGGCCTTTGCACAAGGTGTGCAAAGCAGCTGTGGCTGCCCCTTGATCCCTGGCAGTGTCCAAGGCCAAGGAGCTTGGAGCAACCTGGAATAGTGGAAGGTGTCCCTGCCCGTGGTAGAGGGTGGAAGGAGATGATCTTTAAGGTCCCTTCCAACCCAAACCATTCTGTGACTCTATGATTCTATGATTTTCTGACTTATTCAGACAACACGTCCTAAAAGCAGAGATGTGCTAGCTGCTTTACATCCCAGTAAATCTGGGTTGTTGACACATGAGAAACTTGTTTGGTTTTCATGGCCTAGAAAAACAGAATAAGGCACTCAAAACTTTTAGGTGGATGGTTTCAACTTCCTTAAGGATTGATAAAGTCAATTCCATGTCCAGGTTCTTCTGGCTTTGAGAATTCAAATCCAGTCTCACTTGGATTGTTAGAAGGCTCAGTTACTCAGTTACTTCAACAGCCTGAGGAAATTGTTCTGATATTGCCATAGGCTAACAATTATCTGAATTATGCAAGAGTACTTGTTATTCAAGATTATCTTTCTTTTAAAAGAACCCCAAGTATTCATGTTCAAGGAATCTGAATAGAGAAATGCCAAAGATGGCTCCTCGTTGGATGACTCTCTAAGGAGGTTTTCGGAGGAACCACTGTGAAGTTGTGAGGTGGGAATAAAAGATGGGTCATTTTTGTAGGTAAAAAAGTGCCAAAACATAAATATCACATTAAATGTTCCTCACTGAATAGTGGAGATGTATCCTGGACAATTAAGGATAATTACTGAACAATTTTTAGCCTGGTTTCTTCAGGAAATGAGGCTTGAATGATCCTTGTGCCTGTCAGTCCCATTTAATAACTGCTGGATCCATTCATCAGCTGCAGATCTGACAGAGCTGTGATGCTGAGCTCCAAAGTCCTCACAGCATCCTTGGTAAGAATCAGCAGAGCAGTGAAAAGCACTGGTTTAACACTCCCCCAAAAAAGAGGAAAAAATAAATCAACCAATTAAATATCCAGAGATAAAATGTATTTTGAAAGAAAGGTAAAATCAGAAGTATTTTAAACTCAACCTAGCAAAGAACCCTTTGCTCATTCAAGGGGATTTTGTGGATGTTCTGGTGTCTAGGAAGGGATACATTTAGTTTTTTGCATTACTTAATCCAGTGGACAGGAGAGAAAAAAAAATCAGTTTGAATTCATTGTTCTGAGGCTTGAATTATCCCCCATTCATCTTAAACTCTGTGATATTTTCATAAGGATGCTATATCGTACATTACCTGTGACTGACATAGAAGCAGTGTCGTGTCTCAGCAACATTTCCATTTAATTCTATCTTGCTTCCATATATTAACACAAGCCATGAAAGAAAGTAAGTCAGTCCTGACAGTTTATTTATTTTACGTATATTTCCCTGTCAAAAAGAAAGGATCCTTTATCATCCTCTGGGTAATAGGAAGGGAACAAATGCTTTGATTTAATGGCAGGATCCAGCATCTTATATTGACAGCAGTTTTCTGACTTGAGTTCTGATACTGTCCTGGCTGTTAAATGTTACATACTCTAAATGGAATCATTAAGGAGCACAAGCTAGTGGGTAAAACCAACACCATGGAAAGATATTTAGCTGATTAATGTCTTTGGCACCTGATTTTTGAGGTCTCCATTAACTAAAATGAATTTCTTCTCCTGCAGGAACATATGTGTTACATATTCCATCTCCCATAGAACAGATAGTCAGGTTTCTCCACATGGGAGTGTGAAGCACCATTTTTCACTTTTTGGAGAGCTCTGTGCATGCAAATTCCTTCATGGCATTTCCCAAACACTCTTGAAATGTTCCAGGCCAAGGGGAAGAAAAAAAAAAAAGGTGTTTCAGTGAATTCTTCTGGAATTTGTTCTGAGCTGGAATAGCACTGCATTGAGCAAATGCAGAGTCTTATTCTTTAGGAAAAAGAATCCCCTTTCTCTCTTTTTACTCATATATATCATTAATATCTCTCATTCTATGCTTACACAAACAGACATACCCACACACGTGTATGTGCTTGACTTTTCCATGAGATAATTCAGAACTTCTTGAACATACAAGATGCTTCAGGCAATTCATGTATAATTCTGCAGTACCTTGAAAATAACTTGAGTCTTGAGGTCTGAAGTTCTTAAGACTTCTTTCCTACTTTTTAAAGCAATACACAAAAAATATTACTTGCAATCATCAAGATAATGTTGGATGAAGTGACCTGGCATTGGATAAAGTTGTTTGGTGGCATGCCATCAAATAAAAGGGGAAAACTCCTTATGTTTTTGCAAGGGACACAAACAATTACAGGAATGATGACCCTGGTGAGTAATTTAGTCACCAGATTGCAGTTCTCCTCAGTTCTTATACCCAGCCAGCTAATAGTCCTACATGATCACACCAGACCCATTGCTGTTGCATTGCTGAAAATATGTATACACACCATGACTCCAAACTAAGTGCGAAACACTGAACTGTGTGACAATTTCTGTATCTGTTGGGATAGATTCTATTGACAATTCAGAAGACCCTTATTTATGTAAAGCTGCATACAAGTAGTGTCTGTGAATTGGTCTGGGCACAGCAGGGACTCTGAACTGAGGTATCTCCAGGATCATCTAGAACCCCACTTGGAGAGCTGCTGCACCCATCAGTCAAATACTTTGTTGTCAAGAGTAAGAAATCAGTCAGCCATCTTGTCTCAAGTCATCTCAAACTTGCACTGTGTCTCACCTGCTCAAAGACAAGCTGGAGGACCAGGCAGGGAATTGGTGGCAAAACACATTTTGAGTTTTCAGATGCACATTCCTGATTTCCTGTTGCACCCCAGTTATGACTACATGACTTATGGACCTGTAGCTCCATGGGTTTAGTCTACCAGAGCATTTCTGGTGTGTCCTAATGCTCCCCACAAAGGTGCAGGCTAGAGCAGAAAATGCCAGCAAAGATGTTTGAAAAGCCGCATGCACTTAAAGCCAAAGAAACTTGAGGGAGATGGATGGAAGGATGCAACATTATGAAAGATCTGCATAAAGTGTTCTATCTTACGCTACTGTCTGAAGCCACTTATCTGTTAACTACTCTTAGTTTTTTGGTTTGTTTGGGGTTTTTTTCTCTAAGTTCTCTAAATTTACAGACTTCAGGGAGAGGAAGGTGGTGGTACATGTCCTCCTGCACCCAAGAGATGGAGAGGGACTGAAGAAGGCCTGAATCTCAAAAGGCTTCTCAAAAAGATTTGTGTGAAAAAACCAATGTACTCCCTGCTGTTCTCTGAGGACTGTGAGAGCAACACAATAAAATTCACTCTGAGTGCAAGAGCTATTTTAAAGGCAGTAAATAAGCATCTTCCACAGCATACACATTTTAAACAGCAGTTCCAAAGGAAAAACACACCTCCACTTCAGTGCTCTCTCAGCAGTTTATTTCCTTTGCCTACTGAACTGAATGATCTCACTTGAAGTGAGGAGACAGTTATGTTTCTGTTTTTCTCAGTAGCCTCAGTAGTTGGTGGACATGGAAACAGAATAGCAAATAGAAAGAAATGTGCTCATTCTAGCTTTCTTTGAGGTGCTCGTACAGATTTCATGAGTTACTCTAATTGATAGCTCTTCTGCAGCTTAATGATGACAGCTGCATGTCTGCTCATTCAGAGAGAGGAGATGCAGGCAGAGGGAAACTACCCCTCATATTAGCTTCCACATAACCAGTGCCTGTGATACAGCAAAGGTGCCAAACACAAGTCCCCTGGGGCTCTCTGCTGTAAACTGCCCATCTTTCCTCAGAGTCAAAAACAATACAGCATTCCCTGAAGACAAAACTGTTAAAATAGTCAAGAGAAGAGTTTTGCTGGAAGCTGAGTATAAAACCCTGCTGGTGCCAGACTGCTAGCCATGCAGCTGGGGTAGATACCAGAAAAATTCAGCAAAAATGTGGGTAGGATTTTTAAATCTCCATAGGTCTCTGCTTAAAAACTGTCATTAAGCTCTTTGTTTTAGGACAGGAAAAGTCCTAAAGATTCTGTTCCTTGGAGTCATCTATCTGTGCAGGTATGTTGTGCTGGTACTGTGGAAGGCTAAATGCAGAGGCAAAAGCAAAAGACACATTTTTCTGAAGGCTAGATTGGATGGGACTTGGAGAAACCTAGATTTGTGGAAGGTGTTCCTGTTTTGTGTGGAAGGAGGGAAGACTGAACAGTCTTTAGGGTGCCTTCCAACCCAAACTGTTCTATGAATTTAAGAAAGCCACAACAAAATGAAAATTTTCCACAAAACTGCAGAGACAGCTGAGGGAATTGAGCTCATCACCATATTCTAGTAAAGCCTATTCAATCATTGTAGATATTTCATTTGTACCAAAGTCTTTGATGGAAATAACATTCATGTGGATAGTTTAAATGGAAAAGAAAGGGTTTGGGGTTTTTTTGTTTGTTTGTTTGTTTGTTTTTTTGGGGGGGGTTGTTTTTTGTTTTTAATTTTGAAAATAATAATTTTCTTGGGGAAGATTAAAAAAGTTTTTGAAAATTATTTGTGGGAGACATGACCACATCCTGAATACACTGACACCATTTTACCTAATATGTTCAGCTGAAAAATCACCAAGTCAAATGCCAGAGTGGTCATACATGGCTGGCTTCAAGAAAAGTACACTGTTTTTCTGTTACAGTGTGAGTCTCTTGAATCCTTAGGGCTCATATTTCAGCACAGGATTTGGTGATGAAAGTGAAATTTCAAGGGAAGGTGAGTCAGGATGGAGCTGGTTACAGCCAGAGGTGCAGTAACTTTTTTTATTATATTTTGTCTACTACCTAGCTGTAAGCTCTTACCTATAGTATGGGGTGTGACTCACCTTTAAACACAGGCCAACCAGAAAACTTGCTTTGAAAATAGCAAGATAGTTGAATAAAACTCTGCCACGATAAGAACAGAACAAATTATTTAATGCATCCTCCTCTTCAAATAGTGGCATTTCTACAGGAAATGAAAAAAATTATGAGCAATGGTAGATGCATGAAATATTTTCCTTGCAGGAGGAGTGACTTTGAGATGATCCCTCCTTATTGAGCTAGTGTTGCTGGGAAGCAGCAGAAGCTATTTAATGTCGCCTGCTAACTGATCCCACAAAAAAGATTTGCTTCATGTAGAATAAAGGAGTCCAGCTCACAGGAGGCAGAGGAGAGACAGTGTGGTACATTTCCTCAAGTTCTGAGCTGCCACTCCTCCTCTTGGTACTCTAGAAAATTGAAAAGCCTGTGACTTTTTCTGCTTCCCGGAATCTTGTCCCTAGGCTCTCTCACTGACACCACTTTTGGCCAAGACAAGTGTAGAAAAGAATCACAGAACCATTTAGACCATCCAGTTCAACCATTAACCACCATGCTCACCATTAAACCATGTCCCCAAGTGCTACATCCACCTGTTTTCAAATCCCCAAGTGCTACATCCACCTGTTTTCAAATACTTCCAGAGATGGTGACTCCAACAGTGCCATGGACAGCTTTTTCCAGGGCTTGACAAGAAATTTCTCCAAATTCCCTTAAAATTTCCCTTCCATAACTTGAGGTCATTTCCACTGGTCCTGTCACTTGTTACCTGGCAGAATAGACCCACCCACACCAGGCTACAGTTTCCTGTCAGGCAGTCGTAGAGAGCAAGAAGGTGTCTCTTCCTAGACCCTTCACCAGCACCTCAACATCTTTCATGCTGTGACAGCCCAAACATCTGTGTGTGTGTTTTGTTTCTTTTCTCTACCATCAGCTTGTTCCAACATATGGAACATCCCAGGGCCAGGTTTCTAACCTCAGAGCAATTCATCTCTCTTGGGTTCCTTTACTCTGTCTTTATCTGCAGCTACAGACCTGACTGTGATGGATTTGGACAAGATCAATGTCATGACACACCAGTAGTTCAGTGTAGCACATATCCACAAGTCCTGAAGGATTTCTAATCTGCTCTGAAAACTCTCCTTAAAGTATTCTGCTCTCTGGAGCTCATCTTGCAATTTGTCATGGCTTGGCACCCTTGGCTCCTTGTTAGAATGGACCAGAGAGGACACAAAGTGGGCTTTACAGGCTGGCCTGCCTGCAAGGGTTGAGGACTGAGCTCTTGCTGATGACAACGTGGCACCTGGAGTTCCTGTGATTCACTGGAAAGCATCAAAGAGATCAGGAAGGGTTTGAATCTTCTTTTCACACAGAAGTTTGGGAGGGGCTCTAAGGAATCCCAGGTATCCCTAAGTTCAGGCAGAATGATTCCCTCTCTTTCTGCTCTGGCAGACATTTAGACATCTCTCCATGTCTCATTTTCTCAATGTGTAAATGCAGTGACTTCCTTGATAGTCTTTCACTCCAAAGCTCTGTAACTGCAGCATGCAGCACTTTTCAAAAATGGCATAAAAATATTTTCCTTTTCATCCATCAGGAGTGGTGATATCAAGGTCTTGTTCATATCTTTTTACACAGTCCTAACAGCATCAGATGCTGGAATGATTCTGCTTTTTATGTCACATGCTGGAAGAGTCACCATCACAGCTCATGAGGATGATGGTGTTCAATGAAAGCTTTTCCAGGAAATGTGGAACTATGAGACACAGCTCTGCTGAAATGTATTCTTCCTTCTCTGTCCCTCCATCCTAGTATTTATGATTTAGATCTTCACTGGTGTGCAATAAACAATGAATACTCTGTGTATAAAACTTACAGGTGAGATGAAAGTTATGATTTTTTTGTTCACTATAGCAGAAGAATCAGAAGATGTTTAGAGCTTGAATTAAAGTTTGCTATATGTCTGCACTCTGCAGTCAGTTAACTTACCTGATGTAAGTTAAATTTGTGTGCAGACTCTTGAAGGGAAGAAGGGAATAAAGACAGGTTGATTTTCAGACATGACAGGTCCTCTTTGGCTGACAATAAATTTCAAGGTAGATGACATTGAAAGTCTGCCACAGCCAAAAGCAAGCCAGTTGAAACTCAAATTTGCAAATTTCTAGGTTAGCCTGTTGTGCTAATCCACTTCAGACCTCTGGCCACCTTCAAAGGATGTTGGTCTTTTCTTTATTCTCATCTTCTAAACAAGCTGCTGTTTGACTTAATTTCTTTTCTGTCTCTATTTTTAATTTCCCTATGTAAGAATACCAGACCATTCTGCTAACAAATCTTTTAAGATTTGCCTTCATGCACTAAAATGGACAGAGATTTTCAAGTGCAGTCATGAATTCTCTCTCAGAGAAGCCCCTTCTTTCAACAGTGCCTAAATGTGCATGTGTAATTATAGTATCAGATATGCATGACAACCACATGATTTTTCTTCTCAGCAGACAGTTTGTCACTGGAGATGTGGTATAGCTCACCACGTCTGCAACCCTAATAGAAATGTCACTCACTGCAACTCTTTTGCAGAAATGACAAACTATTTGCCATACCTCTGCTAAGTCAATAGATACTCAAAGCTGACAGAAAATCATAAGGTAAATTTTAGCCTTTTTTCCTTCTTTTCATAGTGCTCAAAATTTGAACATTATCAAGCTGTTATGTATGTTAATACCTTTCCTTGATACTGTATTTGTTTAAATTATAGCCATGCTTACTTAAGGTTGTACTTCATCATCAATTTCCTCATGTGGTAATGAGAAAATTACCATCATTATGGAACAGAAAGATGTAATCTTTAAAAACAGATCTTGGGGGGAAAAGTTATGGACTTTAAATGAACAATATGTTCTGTTGCTCCATGCTTCTTTCCCTAAAGAATAAATTCCTTATGTGAAAGATGTTCAGTTTGGTTTTATACAACATCTGTTATCACAACTCTATTGTACATTTCCTTGTTTTCTATCCTGTCCACTTCCCTTGTCACTAATGTGAACTTTTCCAGAGGATAATCCTTCTAACATGTTCTGATGCTGCTGTGCCCATTTAAATCTTTGTAAAATTAAATAATAGCAAATCATCAAGTGCAAGACAACTTTAGTGCAGTGTAAGCTCCTGGGAGAGTCAGTCATAGACAACAACTCACAGTATTAGGAATCTTAGGAACAGCAATAATCCACTGAACCACCATTTCATATTTAATCTCACATTCCCACTTAACTACTGATGAGGTTTTATACTGGCAGGCTCTAGGGTCTCCTATATTTGTAGGATTTGAAATACATTACAGAAGATTCTTGTTTCCAGCATCTGTGTTTTACCCTCATTGAGGGATTTCTGCTCTCCCCCTCTCCTTCATGCCTATTATTTCTATTACATAAATGCAGTCCAGGAGTGGCTTAAGGATCATTGGTTGTATCTACAATCACCAAGTCAGCTTTCCCCTCCAAAGAGCACCCCCCTTCACCTGTAGCATCTCCCTCATTTGTTTCTCTTCTCCCTTCCCATTTTTCATGGTTCCAGCCTCACCTCATCTCTCTGGGACTATTATCTTATCCCCCTCAGTGGGAAAAGTAAAAAAAACTGGTTGGCTCATACCTCATGTTAGGTACTGCTCAAGGCTGAGGAGGTTCACTTTTATTCCCAAGCTTTCCTCCTGGTGTTTGGTTTCTTGCTTTTATGTGTTTTCCCTGACTGCTTGAGTAAACTTGTACCCTAATGCTTGCTCCTTATGTGCATTGTGGTGTGAAAGAGCAAAAGAAATAATATCCTGTAAATGTTAATGTCATTGTAATTCTTTTTTGGTTTGCATTTCTGCAGTTCTGTTTGCATTTATGTGAAGCTTTTGACTGTATCTCTATCTTTGGAAATGTAAGTTGACGGTTTATGGATTTAAAAAAAAAAAAGAAGAAAAAGGAAAGAAAAGTTATCTCACATTCAGGTATTGAGAAGATAAACTAGGGAAATATAAAAAGAGTTTTGTTTCAGCTTTCCCATCTTTTGCAGAACTTTGAAGTGTGTCTTGTGTTTATCACCAGAAATAGCTATTAGATCATCAAGTGCTCCCATCTAGCTGATTACTATGTAGCCTTAACAAACTGGGAGATTCAAATAGGAATTCAGAGAAGGTCTTGCTATAATGATACTTCTGAGTTCTCAAAAATAATTTAAGTGCAGCTGGAATGGTTGGAGAGATCACAAAGTGTGGCACTGTGCTCACATCTCTCATGCATGTTCATCCTGTTGTGAAAGGTTTTTGCTATACACAAGGGACTGGAAGAAAGACATGTCCCTCAATATCAAATTATTATCCTCTCACCAGCCCTGAAAAACCTCCCTAACTGCAGCTGACCCAGATCTGGAATCCTCAGTCTCCTGTTTGCCTGTAATTTGTGCTAATCTCAAAGCATCTGACGAAGTGTACTGAACTTTTCCAGGTTGGTCAGTCGTTTTGGTTTTTATTCTGTCTTGGAGAGGGCTGGTAGGAGGTTAAGACCTTTTTCTCATGCTAAGAAAGCAAGGTACATGAGCTCTTATCTTCTATCAGACATATAACCTCTCACAAACTATTCTTGAGTACACAAACTTTGTAAAATTTTAACCTCTCTGAAATTAGTTTCCTCCTTTCTCACAGTAAAGAGGGGGCTTAGCTTTGCCCAGGTAGAACTTCACCTGCGACCTGGTGGAACAAGAAATAGGAAACAAGGGCTGGATTCCCAGCTGGTCTGAGTCTGTCCAGGCTTATGGAGTGCAGGAGGACTGTGCTCTGGTCTGAAGGGGGCTGAAACTCTGGTCTGGCTGCAGTGGGGCACCATGGCATTGTGAAAAACAGCTATCAGTGAACTTCCTGGGCACAGAACATTCTCCCAAAGGAAGAACAACCTCTGGCCTCCAGTCCATTATCTGACTCTTCAAGTGGAGCAAGACGTTAACACGAGCGTTGCACAATTTGATAGGATAAGTATTTGAAAGCCACAGTTGATGTGATGGATTTTGTACTCAATTGCAAAACTTTATTTTGTATCTGTAACAAATGAAAAAAGAGGTCATATCTGTCATCTTCTTTCAATGGGCTGACCAGGAAACAGCCATCTCCTGCAGGCATTTGGCTGTGTCTCCATATATAAACACAAAAGAGACTTTGTGAGCCTTTCCCAAAGGGTCTCGAACAGACTGTGAGGTAAGACACATCTGTCTAATAATCCCATCTTTATTTCACAATTGTTTGGAAAAAAAAAAAACCAAATCCAAAACTTATTCTTTTATTTTATGCTGTAAACATGGGAATAACCATTAAGGGCTACTCTTTATTTGTAACATTTAAAATCGATTTCTAAATGTCTTCTTTATGACCAACAACCTTGAGAGAAACTAATCTAAATCTAGGAACTTCACATTTTACTTTATTAGACTAGTTTTTTGTTGTCTTTATGTTTTTATTGTTTCAGGAACATTCTTCATTCTGACAAATCTTCATACTGGAAGAAATTACTCTGTTATCTCTGTCAATAAGGTTTATGTCTAAGTAACATAGAAAATCTCAGAGAAAAATAAAACAACTTTCGCTTATGCATGCAGATTATGCAGTTCCAAACATAAAATTTTGAGGGGAGGGTTTTTTTTGGCTTTTGTTTTTTTGCATCAAAGAGAACGAGTGTGTCAGACAGTTTTACACATGAATTTGTAACTTAGTGCTCCTGTATGCCAACGGTGTAATTGTTAGTGCATGCTTTGAGAGTTGATTTTAAAGGTCTTAAAGAGTCGGTTTTAATAATTCATATTGATTCAGTAGGGGATGAGGATGCTTGACATGTTAAATTATTAGCATATACATTATGAACATGTTAATTACTGTGTTTTTAATGCTGTTAGCTTTTATAAACTAGGAGTATTCTTAAAGGGACATGAGTAGATTTACAACATGTTGGAAACCAGTCTTATACAAACCACGATTAGAGATGTTTCTGTCTCTTTTTTCACTCCTCACTCTCCCATTTTAAGTTTCAGCAAGGATCTTCTATTCTTTTGTCTCTTGCACCTGAACACTGAGGTAACATCAAGTAAATAAAGAGGTAGATAAATAAATTAAAAAAAAAAAATAAAATAAGGCAGGAAGTAAAAGAGACCTAAAGAATTTGTTCAGTTTGCGTTGATCTGTGATAATTCAGTCATGAGTGGTGTTGTAGATTCCCCCACCTCCCCTCTCTGCTGTTATGGCCACCGTGATGTTGCTTTTATTATTTTTCAGTTAGAAGTGTCTGATTGCCAGCAATGATGGCCAATGAACAAGCAGAGTAAAGCAACTTACAGACATGCTTCCCATCCTTTCCTTTGGAGAAAAAAATAGCTTAGCTTTACTAAGTTAGACTATTCTGTGCAGTAAAGCAAAAGGGAATCTACCTATGAGCAATGCAGCTTTGATATAATATCATGTCACAGGACAGAGAACCAGCCTTTTCCTATATCTCTGGGAAAATTCAGCCCCACACAGTCATTTTATTGACACAAAATGTCTTGAGAAATTGTTGTGGGACCAGCAGAGGTTGAAAACTTGCAGGGTGTATTGAGTGAAATGAGGCTGTGGCAAAGATAAGGCAATCAGTAAATCGAAGTCTACTGATAGTGGTCAGGGACAGAAATGATGTAGCAGGATCTATATGTCAGTACAGGAGATGGAGATAAGGGACAACATCAGATGGATGTCAAGAAAACCTCTCAGATCAGGCTGGGGCATCTCACCCCCACCCTCACAATGTCTTGCTGCATTAAAGCTGTATTCCCAGAACTGTCCTTAGAGGTAAGAAGCGGCTTTTGATCTGAAGGAATTGATCTGAATTTGGAGCTGGCAGTTAGGACAGGACAGGACAGGATAGGATGGGACAGGACAGAAATGGACAGGACAGGCTAGTATGGAATAGAACAGGATATTTCTATTGCAAGGGACCTGCTGTATCATCTGACTGCCTGACCAGCTTAGCGGTACCGAAAATGAAAACAAATCATTAGAAGCAAAGCAAATTATTAAGGCCAACACAATTAAATGATATCCAGATACACAATTTTGGCCTCTGGTAATTCACTGGGACTTCTGAATTATCCCTTCGGACAAGGATTTGTACTTAAGAGGCTGCATAGGAAAGGGTGTTCTCTGAAGGCAGAAATGAATCTGAGCTTTTTCTGTGCTTACTCCTCTTCAGCCTATGCCAGCTGCTGACAACCATTAATGCAGGTGGAGATTTCACTTGAGAAGTCCACAATGACCTTCTGTATGTCCTCATATTTTTTATAGAAGGCTTAACACAGAAACAGCAATCTCAGTTCTCATTTATCTGGAGCTCTTCTTCCAAGTGCTCCTGCACAGTGCCTGAGCAAGGTCTCCTAAATTGCAGTGGAGGTGCATAATTGTGTCATTAATTAAAACTGGAGGAGCTGGGCAGCAAGGGGGAGGCAGAGGAGAGCAGCTTGGGAGTTTCAGATTGAAGGGATGATTTTTCAGTTGGACATTACACACAGTCTTGGGGCTACATCTTCTCTAGCAGCATGGCTGCACTCGAACCTGGAGCTTTCATCCCTGTCTTTTGGAGTTTGAAAGCCTGAGGCTCTGAGGCGTGTTTCTTTCTCCTGGCCAGTCTTGCTGTATCATGTCATTTTTAATCTGTAGGAGGGCTGAAAGGAGGAGATGCTGAAAAGCCCATGAAAGTAAAATTCCTAATTTCTTCAGTCTAACCAAGTGATGGAAAATTTGCCAAAAAATGTTGCAGTATGATTTCTCAAGCTTTCAGAAATGTACTGAGTAACCCAGTAACTTCTAAAAAGCTGCAAAGCAGTTCAGATGATAAGCGGCTTTTTTGGCAAAAACATGTTCAGTTCTGCCTTGCTCTCTGCAAGAACAACTGTAAAGCTGTAAAGGCTGATCCATAAATATTTTACTTTTTTTTTTTTTTAAACTTTCAACAATTCTTATTAGTACTTAAAGTATTTTTTTTCTGAGTTTTGTTTGAGGTTCTGGTTCATAATTAAATCAGAGACTGTGTTATCACCTGAATCCAAGTCAGTATGACAAGCACCAAGTACCTTGAATGCTGCCTACATGTAAAATTCTTCTCATGGGTAATATTTATCTTGCTTCTTGGACTCAGGAGGCTCCAAAACTTTTACAAAGTGGTATTGCCTAGTTTAAATAGCAAAATCTTAATAACCAGGTTTCCCTTCTTCTGGCTACATCCTAGCAAGTGCTTCCTCAATTGAGGGCTTGCTAAGTCAGACTTTGTGAGTTCCAGCTCAGTAAATCTGTACAAACCAAGGCACACTTTGGGTAGAAACCTCACCTAAAGAGGTTTCAGGCTGCTCAGGGCAGTTTCACATGAGCAGATTAGTACCTTTCCTGGTGGGTTTTTATTTCTCCAAGTATTTTTTTTTTTTTTAACTCAACACCTTTATTCTTGTTGTCATCTTATGAATGTTCTATAGGACATTTCTCACACATCTTGAGAAGCCTATGAGTCAGTATTTTCAAACTTAAAATTAGGGCCTGAAAAGATATCCATGAATATAAATTCTGTCACAGTTTGGGAAAGTGTTAAATATCCTGTAAGTGTCACCAAACTGGAGTTTTGAAATTTAATTAGCTCATAATATATAGCTACTTTCCATAAGAAGATTCTCTGAAAATATATAGAGGAAGAATGAAAATTCAGGAATCAGTAAAAAACAATAAAATTTCAAGTTGTCCAAATCTTCTACATCATTATTGCTGGTTTTGGTTTTGGTGACTGTGTATTTCTTCTTTTTCATCAGAACTAAATCCAATATGTTGGCTCTGACAAGCAATAAATATGAATTTGTATCCCTTTTCCCAAGTGTTTCGTTACAGAGGTGCTCTCATATAAATGTTTTACACATTAAAAAAAAAAAAAAAAAAAAACAAAAAAACCTATGCCTAAAAGTTTTCAAAATGGGCACTGCAAATTCACAATACATACTCCAGTGATGAAGTTTAAAGGAGGAGCTTTGAACTCAGGCATGTTTATTTGCTTTTCAAATATAAGAAATAACTTTGAGTTTTGCTTTTGGTTTTGAAAATTCTGGTTTCTTCTACAGCCCAATTGAGGAAATATCTGTGCCCCGAACAACAGTTAATAAACGTGTGCTTACTCCAGACATGGTTTTAAATCACCCCCAAATGAACAGAAACACATTATTGAAACCTGTATTAAACATTGCTCCTGGGAAATATTCTGACCAGGAGCAGATTCAAATGCGCACTAAACTCATACACACCTTGTTTCAGACAATTTATGTATGTGAAATTATAATTCCCTTTTCCTAAACTCTTGGACATATGGGATGCAGAGCAAAGTTTTTAAAATTTACATATGAAATAACATTAAATGAGTAAACTTAAATTCACCACAGCCTTTAAATGAGAGGAAAAACTAATCAATCTGCTCTTTCATTCAGGTCCATGAAAGTCCTCCTGGAACTTTTTCCTGGTTTGGATTTCTAATCATTGTCACCAACCAGAGACTGAATCTCTGCACCACTCCACCACTGAAGTGAGATTCTCCAACTGGCTGGTAAGTATGAGATTAAAGAAAATGTACTGATTAGATAAATGTGGCAGAGCCCCAGCGACCATCAGGAGCTGCTGCAAATGACCTGGGTTTTTGCAGAGTCAAGGTGATGGATTTGAATCTAAGTCTGGGTTGGGTTGAATATATTTTGTTGTCATTAAGTGCTATCCTAAGTATCAAGTAACTTCTGTCCCACAAAAAGCAGGTGGAAAATTCTTCCCTGAGAGTCTTTTTTTTTCCTCTCACTTATGACCTCTGTTCCTCTTGTTTTGTTTAGTTTGTCAATTTTTTTCTAATAGCAGCTGTTGATCTGGCTCCTTGCCTCAGTAGATATTTTTTTTGCTTTCCTTTTGTTCTGTTTCTAAATGAGGATAAATCTTCTAAGTCCTCTAAGTTACAGGGAAGTCATGAGTGCCCTTAAAATGAAGTAGCAACAGTTACCTCAAGAAAACTCACTCTCACAGAAAATACAAAGATTTAATAGAAAATTATGAACCTTTCCTTTGAGTGCAATGTAACCAGTGTCTATATGTCCCCCTTTCCACAAGAAGAGTCATCTGAGAGGTAGGTATCATTTTCCTAAGAGTGGATTTTTCCAGTCTGTCTAGAAGGAGTACAGAGATACCAACTGATTTGTAGAGAACCATTTGACTTTTAAACTCCACGAAACATTTACAGAAAAGAAAACTTCAAAAGCAAGTATTTTCAGATATGTATCTTGCTTGCCTATAAGTTTTTCGAAATCATTTATATGGTTTATTGGATAACAGTAGCAAGAAATTTTGACATGTTCACTTTTTTTTTTGGGGGGGGGGGGGGCTAGGGGGGTTGTGAGTCCTTTTGTTTCATAATGTAATTTTGAACCATGTTTTTTTCCTCAGATCATTACCTTTACAGCTAACTCTTTGTTGGTTACAAATGTTAGGTACATTTACTTGTGCAAGTTGGCTCTGGGTTCAGGATGGGGTCAGCAGACCTTATCTGTGCTGATAAATGTGGGGTTTTGCCTATGAATGAGATTATGGGAACAAAACCCCAGGTACAGACCTGTACAGCTGTGGCTGCCTGTGCTCTGGGTAACTCTGTAAAGATGGGATCTGCTGGGGCTTCTCTTTGTGTGTGTTTGCACAACTGAAACACCATGGATCGTACTTGCAAAGCCTTTTATTTTTCTCCCCCTCCCGGAAAGCCATATCTCTCTTTATCTTCTGCATCAATCTCTCCCTACACCGAGACACTAAAGTTAGGACACAGGATGGCTTTGTCTGCAGGAGCACATTCAGACTAGTCTTCCAGACTAATTTTCTGCTTGGGTTACTTTCCTAATTATAATTTGTGTTCTCATCATGTCGTGGAAGAGTACATTTTAAATGAGCTTGCAATACACAGCATAGAAAACCAGTTTTATAGCACTGTCCACAACCTAGAATACCCATTTTAAATTTGTCATAATGCAAATATCATAACAATTGCAAGTTTTCAACCCTGTGATCTATTTTTTTTCCCCAGCTACTTGTAAACTGAAGGTTCAAGTTTCGTTTTCCCACTCCATATGTAAGAGCATTGGGGCAGGATGTTGATCTAATTCCTTACAATCAGAGCTGTGCTTGTTATGGATCGTGTTCCAAAACACTGTTAAATATGTGGAAAGGGAAACAAAATTACATTAATTATGCCTTCTTTAGACCTCTTATGCTTGCTAATAGGTTTTAAATGGACTGTTTGGGTTTTTTTACTGATAACCACAAAAAAGTGTTTCATTTTCTGAATTAATACTGGAACCATTTTCTGGGAATGGAGAACTAATTTTTATTGAGTGATAGGAATAAGATGCCCAATTCTGTCGAGACTAGGAGAAGTAAAAGGCAACTCTGACTTAGCGACCCACTCCTTGGGAACTGTCTCATGCAAAAATTTTCAGGGGAGTCTTATTCTGTTGAGTCCATTGGGAGACACTTTAAAAGAGCAGAACCATGCACAAAAGCTCGTGTGCAGGATGAGAAAAAATTATATATATTGTTTACAAATTAATTTAGACATGTTTATTTGCACATTTTACCTAACCTGATTCATGTTATCATAGCTTCTACCTACAGATACTTCATTAAGTCAGGATTTTATAATAAAATTGCCCATGTGACCCTTTGAGAGTGGTCACAGGAAAGCCAGATTATTTCCTACCCTAAGGAATCTTATCCTGCTGTTGTCATACAGCAGGATAAATGACAGTAGCCACACTGGGTGTGATACTTGTGATGTGACAGAGAGAAGGTGCTCAGCCTCCTTGACTCCCTGATCCAACTTTGCAATCTGTTGAGATGGGGTTGCATGTTTGGATCTGGTAAGTCCCTGAATGCTGATTTAGATCTCTCCCTTTGTATCCTGGTAGGAAAAAAATCTCAATGCTGCCCTGGTGGGTAATAGTTATAGATCATTAGTTGCAAGAGTAATTCACTGTAAAAATGTATGATAGCACAAAAACCCATTGTCCCAGTGCAGCCATACTCAATTGAGGGTTTATGCATGAATGTTTTCCATTGAGATATGGATGTTTTGGGTTGTGTTGTGAAAAACTTGAATGTTTTGGATCTTTGTGCACCCCAAGCACAGCTGTCTGTCCCATAGACATGAGAGGGATGCTTCCTACATTGCAGAGAACTTAGGAGAAGAATGGTGGAACATCTTCCCAGCCAGCCCACTTTGGGTGTGGCAGGAGGAACAGCCAGTGCTGGGGATCCACTGTTCTCCAAGGGAAAACAGAAACAGATTTGTCCCTTCATCTCAGTAGTTACAGGGTCCTTCCCCTCATCCAGATTGCCAAAAAACACCCAGCTGATGCTGGAAATTAACTTGCCTGAGGAAGAGCAGTGCAGGACAGGGGGATGCAATGGTCCCCAGGAAAGTGCAGCTCAGCGCTTCAATCATCTCCCCAGACTTGAGCAGCTGAGCTGTGGAAATCACTTTGACGTAAATCTCTCAGCAGCTTTTTTGTCTGAAATAAATGGTGCATAAAGGAAATGCAAAATTGTTTGGTGGACAGGATTATCTATGTGTTTACCACTCTCAGCACTTTTCTTTTGTCTTTTGACCGTGTATCTCCCGTTGGAGTGAATAGCTGAGCACGGAGCGAAACTGCTGAACACAAGCAGGGTGTGAGAGAGCTCTCCCTTTAAACCTGTGACAGCTCTGCACTCGTGATTGCAGGAAATGTCAAGTTAGAAGAATCACTAGTAGTACAAAGTAATTGTTTCTCATTTCCAAGGTTGTCTGTTCAGTGTTACCCCAAATGTGGATTTTCTCTAATTCTGAATTATTATCGTACTCCTCCCCTCCCCCCCCCAGATTTCATTTATTTATTTTTTATTTATTAATTTTTTCATTTCTTAATTTATTACTTTCATTTCCAGTTGCTGTTTTACATGTGCACCCTCACACATATATACACACAGCTGTGGCAGCTCGTGGTGGGTTTTTTCATGGTATTCCATCCCTTCAGCTCTATTTGAGTATGTATTATTCTGTTGCCATAACATGCTGATGATATACAATATTTGTATAAAGATTCAAATCAATGTTTATCACATCAGAGCACTATCATTCAAAAGGGAAGCACAAATCAATAATTCATTAAGCAAGAGAGAAATGAATGATTTAAATTTGTTTTCTTCTCCCCTCTAATACTTTCAAAAGGAATTGCATTGTTTTAATGAAGTTTGATCACTTTTGGACTAAATGAGCCTGATTTAATGCATCTGATAGTAGTCAGCATAGTATTCATTATGGGACAAATAGTAGAAATGCACAATTATCATATATATTATTCAGTTTGCTGAAACTTCTTATTCATTAAAAATATTTCATTCTATAAAAATACTGGGGGTGTGAGGGATGAAGGGCGTTATATGGGGTTTTAAGTTGAATGAAATAACTTTTTTAAATATAGATAAAATTACTTATTTTAAGTTGGAACCCTTCATGTTCCAAAAGCTTGTCTCATGAAAAATTAATAGAGCTACTTTAAAGTAGAAAAATTTGCTCTTTAAGAAAAGGGTATACTCAATCTAGTTAATGTTAAGAAGTATAACACTTCTGAAAAAATCAGAAAATTTTTCCTTGGGGTTTCAATTTTTGACTGAAACAACCAGAGGAATAGACATAAAAATGTGACTGTTAATCAACTCAATAATTATTTTTTTTCACTGATAATCAGCTGTTAATTTCTTTCTTGTACTTGGAAGAACAAGCACGACCATTCTCTCTGGTATCATGTGTATGTTGGAACTGCAGGAAGGTCCCAGTCTGCTTTCTCTGAACCTGTCCAAATCCATGAAACATCCATGTGATCTCCCACATTGGAAGATGGGCTAAATGAATGAGCCCCTGGATATCAGATGCACCCTTATCCCTCCTGATTTCCCAATTCACCAGCAATAAAGTGGTCATGGCTGATGACACAGGGAATTCCTTGTGGTTTTAAAACACAATGACAGAGTATCCACCAGGAACCACAGAGCATTAGCAGTTGCTTTCACTGGGGATGAGTGTCCTCTATTGATTGGTTTTCATTGCCTGAGCTCAATTGCACTTTTATTTATGATGACATAGTTTATGATTGCTTATTTATCTGTTGTGTGTTAAGATGAGCTTAGAATCAAATTACCATATTTACCAAAATGGTAAATTGGATTCTGGATTCTTTATTTGAATATATATACATATATGTATATACACATACCACACATATATAACAAAATTCAATAGAAAAGAAAAACAAACAAACAAACAAACAAACAAACAAACTCCACACTGGCCTTGAAATTTTCCAATCTTTACTCTGATGTCCCCATCACTGAGATGATGGCTTCCTCTCTGCTCAGCTTCTGCTCCTGTCTGATGGCCCTGTGGGAAACTTTATTTTCAAAATTTTACCTTCCCTATAAAATTCTACCTACAAATGTGAATTTACAGTAGGGGCTGAAATTAGCACAGTTCTTGCTTGACACATAGACTGGGTTCATGAAGTGGTTACACAAATGCAGAGACAAAAGAACCCAAGAAAGATTGTTAAATTTATGAAGCTCTGGGTCAACAGGTCTCTGAGTGAATTCACCTTGATTGTAGTGGGGAGGGATGACTTTAGGCTTCCCTCTTGTCATAGCTGTCGTATTCTTCCCTGTGAACCCAGCCAGCCAGCCAAAAAACAAAAACAAACAAATAAAACCATTAAAATCACAAGACAAACAAAACCAAATGAACACCCCCCACCAAAAAAAAAAAAAAAAAAAAAAAAAATAAAAAAAAACCAACAACATAAACAAAATACAAAAACAAACAAACAAAAGACCCCAAACAAACAAAAAGCCCACATTCTTACCTATGTTTTCTCATAAATAGGAGTGGACTTGCTCTGTGGCAATATTTGTTCAGTTGTGCATTTGGGATATCATGGGTAACCCATGTTACCAATGCAACACAAGACAGTATCACTTCTTGCACTGGCAGCCTCTTCACAAGACTAGCGATAACATCAAAGTAACTCTTTATAAACTAAACTGCTGGTAATGACTAAGATTAGAGGAATAAAAAACCCAAACTTTTAATTTTCTGATTCATATCTTCAATCAATCACGACGTGGTGCGCTTTTATTTCATCTTGTTTGCTTAGTAGAGATTCCTCCATTGTGTTGATTGACGCAGTGCCATTGTATTTTTTACTGATTTTTAAGGTAGTTTTTACAACATTCAAGGTGCATAAGTTAGCAGAAAATTAGTGCAGTAATATTTCAAGATAGAAGGAGGCCATAAAGATACAGAGAAGGTATAATTTACAGCAGGAAATTACAAATTAGGATGACTCCCTTGCTCCCACACCTAGTTAGTCCCCTTGTACATGTTTTCTGAATATGTCAGTAAAACATGAAGTGTTTACATACCATAAAAAGTTTATGGATGGTAGATTTAGCAAACACTTTGGTAGTATTAATAGGATTATTTTAGATGTGATTAGGCTGAAATTCAGATACAAGTATGTATATAGGATTTCTGAGCTGAAAAGGCATTAATTATTTGAAGAACTGTGTTTGGTCTAAATCAAGCAACGACAATAAAACAAAGATAAGGACTTTTAAGTACATGTAAGATACATAAACATAAATATGATATTGATTTGAGTAAAACACATTCCCTCAAAGCTCTCTGTACATGAGCTGTTTCAGACATGTCATTTGGGTTCAATAGAACCTGTGTGGACTCTCTTTATGAAAAAGTAGTTATGCAGAAAACTTCAAAGCACATATATGTCATATATTTTTTTTCATTTCGCTGTATATGTAGCTGTATGCACTCACTGATTGCTGCTTATTTCTGTGTCTTTTGTTGAACCAATTCCATTAAAATTGAATATTTTAGGAGTCTCCAATCCTGCTTTGGAGAGGACATAGTTTTATTTCACATGTTGATAGTCTTCTGAGTCCTTTTAGAAGAACTTCCTGAAAATTATTACCAATAATTTCACAGTGCTCCCAATGTCATCTTTTCACATCTCTGTTTATCCATTAATAAAATAGGACAGTTATGTTACTGAACTCTCTGAGTTCAGCTGTCTAATATTAAGTCTTTGTTAGTGCTATAATTTTTTCTCATTTTTTCTTTCTCTGAAGGAAAATGGTGTCTTTATCAAATAAGGAGCTTTTGTGAGATTGTCTCATTTCACAGATTTTACAATCGCAAACCTAAGATTATTTTGTCCATTGTATCCTTCTAGTTCCACTAACTTGATCACATTGATCAAGTTTACCTAGAATATTGGAGAAAAGGAGGCAAATCACAGAACAATCCTTCATTATTAACTGAGTAAATACATTTGGCAACATGAACTAATCTTTCTGTTTCCACACTGTGGTAGAAAAGATGGATGTTTTCAAAGACAAATGACACTATCCTAAATCAAGCTTCTGATATTGGTTAAATTAACTGTTACAGCAGACCCTGTTCCTATTCCCCAGCCACAAAGAGGACATAGCGTGACCAGTTCATGTCTAGGTGAGAAGAATTGCACCCTGAAACCAGCATAGTCTTTTATCATGGTGGATATCCCTGTATCACACAGCCATTAGGTGTTCCCCAAGGAATTTCTTCTGGAAATGCCCAGAGGTGATGAAGTTTGTGTCAGTCTCAGCCAGCAAGGGTAGAGTCTGTCCAGAGGCCTCTATCCATGAGCACATAGGGTGACTTGGGAGGATTGTTTGGCTTTATAAAAAGCTTTGCTATGGATGCAGGGTTTCCATTTCATTTAGATGATCCAGTCAGAAAGAAGAAATAATACTGAAAGAAAGGTTGTAGTTTTCTGTTAAGTCCTGTAGAACTTCCCCATGAAACGATAGCAAAGGCATCTCTTTACCAGAAGGCATTTTGCCAGTTAATATTTACTGTGTTGTCTTTACATGTGGGACTTGCTGCAGTTGTTGCAACCACTTAACTTTCTCTCAGGCATCAGCCCACATCTTTTTATGATCACAAAAAATTCTTGTCATTAATCCCATTACACTGTTCTCAGTCATGGGATAAATTCATCAATGGATGATCTCACCCTGCTTAATCTCATTAGTTTAGATTACTTCTTTTCTAGATATCCTTATCATAATCTTATCATCACAACCCTTGGGAAGTTTGGCCCCAAAAGTGCTGTCATGTGTGTTGGGCTTGTTGGTTGTTGGTTTGTTTTGGGTTTTTTAGATAATATTTCACAATTTGATAAGAAGGTTAACATTTAACCCTCAATTGCCTCTGTTGAGACAAAGAAAAGCTTTGGAAATGACTCAACAGATGACTGCATATTATGGATCTCAATTACCTCTATTTGGTAGGACTCTGATTTTTAAAGATTTCCTTCTGTGCACTGCTATTTTCCAGGGACATAATTTGCAGTCAACTGAATGTGCTGACTATATCCCTGTATCACTCTGTTTTGATAGAATCTGCTCAATCATAGTGAATAGTGCCTTTCCTCAGAACAGACTCAGAATTTCAACTCTGAAAATATTACCTGAACTGCCAACTAACACTGAATAAGTGTGAACTCCATCAAGGACTTCTTAAGGAAGAAAGCCCCACAGTCTTCCCTGTATCTAATTTTGGTTTTCTGCAGGAGTTCTAAAATACAGTAATGTTTTATAACACAAGAGTCCTATGTTTCTTTCCAAGGTACTTAAAGGAGGAAAAGCTATTGATATTGCACATCCTTTATAGATGAAGCTAGCAGTCATACTTGTTGGAGCACAGGGCTCCATGTGAAAAAGCCTTGGTCTGAGTTCCTGCTTACCTTAACAGATTCAAAATAGGTGTTGTGATTCCTATG
>CM031878.1:2286310-2355530 GCA_018697195.1 Certhia americana | reverse complement strand
TGGCTATGGCGCACATGGCTATGTATGGGATAGCCATGGAGAAAATTTTTCACTTTTTTTTTTTTTTTTTTTTTATTTTTTGAGTCTAAAAGAGACATCAATTGACTGCAGAGCTCTCAAATCTAACGTGTCAGATGCCAGCTTTTGGGAAGGAGGTAGATCTGTGTGTTCATCTCTCTTTCAAAGGCTGTTTATGCACTTTATCTAATGACTCTTTCATGTAAATGATCTCCCTCTGAGTTAGATTAGAGCCCTTGGAATAATAAAATGAGGTTAGGCACATATTAGTATGTGGATATACTCCTCTGCTCCTCTGAGGTCTCGTAACATTATTCATGAGTATATGAATGACTGCAGTCCCTTCCGAGTCTGTTTTCAGGTCCCCTGTGTTCCCCAAAAGAAGCTTTTCTGAATATTTATATGTAATTCATGATTCAAAATGGGTCATTATTCTTTAGCCATCCAGTCACTAATTGCATTTAAACTGACCAGTCTGGGGACAGTACCTTATGACTGAGGTAAAACATGACACATAATGAGCATTTTGTAGTGAGCAGCTGCAATTCATGAATGCCTCATACTTCAGAAACTGTTGGCCAAAGCTGCTTGGTGAATGTATATAAATAAATTAATTTTCAAAAGTAAATACTGGGTTGCAAACAGTTTCTAAGAGCAAAAGTACCTACACAAAGTATTGATGACCACCATTCAGACCACTTTGCGGGAGAGGCTATTCTTGGAGTTAAAATCTCATTTGAACAAATGGACAAATCATTCATGAGCTCAGTTAGCCCCAGCAATTTAAATAAGCTGATCACAGACAATTTGTACAGCTGTATGAGATAAACATAGTAAGTTTTATTCTTTAGTTCAGTTGTACAGACCATTTGCCATATGATTTCTGAACTCTTGTGGATTTTTGGTCAAATACCACTACAGAATCGTTGCATTAGTAAGTGTGGTCTACTAGTGCTCATGGTTTAGCAGATTTTGCCTTTACAGCTATCAAACCAATCAATTAATTTATCAATTATTAGCATAAAATTTTGTTTTATATGCTTCCATGACTTACATTTCTGCTTTAATTTCTTTGGACTAGTTTTCTCAATCTTATTTTCTTAGTCATAATCAATAGTTCTTCAGTAGAAGTCCACAGCTTCTTATGGAATGGGGTCACTAATATTCCTCTGAGTCCTTCCATCCATCCATCCATCCATCCATCCATCCATCCATCCATCCATCCATCCATCCATCCATCCATCCATCCATCATCCATCCATCCATCCATCCATCATCCATCCATCCATCCATCATCCATCCATCCACTGATCCATCATACGCCACCTCTAATAAGAACTTCTCACAACTTCTTCACAACTCTTCTTTTCTTTTCCTGTGAAGTCCAGCAGTTTCCAGAAAACCAGTGTTGCAGCTGCACACTACTCTAAATCCTAATCCAATCCAATGTGGTGAACTGATGTGGTCCATGTGCCTTTGGTGACCAACCAGTGAGTTTCCAGTGCTGCACAATGACTTTACAACAGGCAGACATTGATCAAAGCAGGATGAAGTGTCAGCACTCCAGAAACTGTCAAATCCTTATCCAGCTACAGCTGAGTCCAAGAACCTTGTCCAAGGATTAAGAGTTAACCACACGCATGAAGTCTCACTTGCTTGCATGAATACAGGTCAACCATCACTCTATATGAAATAGAAATTTTGAAAAACAAAAGTTATGCACAAATGATTGACTTTCTGGCAAGGAAAACCTTCTTTCCTTCCAATGTGTTACTGAGTTTCCAGCAATTGTGTTACAGACAAACACAATTTGCTGTGCTCAAGGGCAGTTTGTGTTTCTGTAGTCCTGAGAAATCCTCCTGGATGAGGAGAATATTTGAGTCCCAAGGAGAAGTTAAGTCTGCAAGAGGTATCTCTCCAGATGACAACCCTTTTCCACAAGGCAATTCATGTACCTTTTTTCTTGAAAATAGAAGTTGAGATCGAGGGAGCAAAGATGTAGGCAATTGTCACTCAGGGTATGTCTTTCATAATCAAATGTCAAAAATTTAGTAAATATCCCTTTTTCCTTTGATGCTTCTCTTCTGCTAATGATGAATTGGGAATATATGGTAAATAAAGGAGTTCTTTTCTTATTGGGAGCACTATAATTGCAACAAGGCTTTATTCTCCCATTTCCCAGAATCTCAAAGCAGTTTTGAAAAGTATGCAGAAAAAAGTAGAGTTGTTACTCTATGGTTTACCAGAAATTGGAGCATGTCATGTCATTGTGAAATCATCTGTCTCCCTGCCACACTGCAGGACTGTAGAGAAAATGTCTGATCTTTGAGAACCTCATGTGAGTTTGTTGCAAGAGTCAGAGTGACACCTGGACCCCCATCCATGGTTTCAAAGTGTAATAAAATAGGATAAATACTATAGTCCTATGAGACACCCATCTGACAATAGGCAGCATAAACACATTTTTAGAATTTAATATAATCCCTTTATTAACATATATTTAGCATTATTTAGCATAACTTTCATATTAATGTATAGGGATTTAACAATCCTCCAAACAGGTCACCTGTCCAGGTGGAAGAGGAACTACATGAAACAAATGAGGGCATGTAACCATACTCTGCCAAAAAAAAAAAAAAAAATTAAAAAAAGAGCAAAATTTTGGGTGGTCAGTCATTAATTAGTTATATTAATTACAATTCCACTAAAGAAAACCAGATCAGTCAGTATTTAGGCTGAAATAGACTGGTGTTCAATAAATGCACTCTCTGACCCCTGTGGCAATCTGATGCATTCCTGGAAGCTGTTTATCCTGTAAAAAGCAGGAGTGTAACTTGTTCTCAGGAACAAGCCCAGCAAAGATTAAAGGAGTAATTAAAAACCAAAACTTCATGTTATATACTGTAAAAACCTCTTAACAACATTGGCTATAGTGAAGCTTTATATTATAAATAGACTGAAATGCTACATTGGCTATCCAAGAAATCTGTTTTCGGATATATTGCTGAACTGAGAGTTTTCATTGGATAATTAGCTGTGGTAGAACAAATTTCTGCACCTTAGGTTGATTTAGTCCTTGGAGTCGCTGTTTGAGTTTCTGAAAAGAAAGTATGCAATTAATTGCTCAGCAGCCTGGCTGGAGAGTTGTAAGGAAACTACAAGTTAATACCCTTTAAGTGCATTTGAAAAACCTCCTGTGTAGGTAAGCTAAAGGAGAGATCAACACACAGGGGAAAAAAGGGCATATTTGTACTCTGGTTAACTCATGCAGGACAGACCACCACACCAACAGTGTGACCCCAGGAGGTGAAGAAATGCATTTTCCCACTTGTAGCACTGCTAGCTGTCAGTCTGGGGGCAAGAAATGTATCTGTGTATTGTGCCAGGCCACTGTATGAAATTAAGTTTATGTAAAACTTATCCTGGGGGTTATTGGGATGGGGAAACACAAAGAAACATTTCCCATCTGACCCCTATACTTGCCTTTCAGTATTCAGATCGGTGACGGCTGCGAACTCTGATAAATAGGGAATTTCTCTGCTACAACTATCAGGAAAATAAATAGCTTGTGAATTCTATGTAAAAATAGTATAGAAAGACATGAGAAAATCTTGGTTTTTTGAATGGCTTGATGATTCCCGAGATGCAAAAGTCTTTTTTTCCCCAGCCAGATTATGGAAGAAATAGTTGAGAGCCATCTCTTCTGTTTTCCAAGGTTGTTTATTCTTTCTTATCTATTACATTCTTTTCCTGACCAGCAGAATTCTGTTCAGCAAGTCTGTCCAAGACACAATCCCACCTCCTTAGGGTGATGTTTCCTTTTATACTAAAAGCTACATATACAATATTTACAAAAAGTTCCCAATATCTATCATCCATGTTAGAAAGTCAGCCTCTAAGCCAGCCAGAAAGTGCCACCATTGCAACAGAAGATGTGGCAGATGAAGAAGAAGGAAGAAGCCCAAAAACCCTGATGATCCTCCATCTTGCCTTTACCTGCTTACCATTCTAGAAACCCCAGTGTCTTGGTTTGGAAAGACAGGGGCATCTGCTAGGGAACCAAAAAAAAAATGGAAACTTCCCTTGGATTTTGTTATAATCCCAAAATTGAAGGGAAGGTCTCAGGCAACGATATGAGGGTAAGAATAACAGTTCTTTACTAGTTAGTCTAACAAGGTAAATTAACAATAATAACTATAATATTGACAACAAACAGAACTAGAGAAGAAAAGAAAAAAAACAACAACCCAATTACAGTTTTCCTCTGGCACCCTGCCCTCCTCAGTACCATTACAAGCTACCAGAGCCAGCAGCAGTCCTGGGAGGATGAGATGTATCCGAGCTTGGCAGTGGCTGGAGCTGTTGGAAATGTCCTGGCTAGACACGGGTTGCGGAAAGCACAGCGTGGGGAGACCTTAAACAAAACTGAAGAAGCCATGGGTGCAGGGCAGGGAGAAGGAGCTTCTGGCAGGGCAGGGAGGGAACGGGTTCCCAAAATTTCAGGGGACACACGAAGAGACGGTGGTCCGACCGAGTTCCAGGTGAAGGATGGTGAGAGCTCTCCGCCGTGCCGAGATGAGCAGCTCCTGGCCATTTTTCCGGGAGCAGAAAACTGCCCAGAGTGAAGTGAAGATGGTGCCTCCCTGTCTCTGCCTTAGCTGCTTCTTTTGTTTGGTCCTAAGCACCCATGAGTACCAAAAAGCACCCAGCCATTAGCTTCTTAGCAACTTCTGGGAAAAAATTCTATAAGAAAATAACCCAACCCCCAACACCCAGAAATCTAAAATTCTCACCCTGTGATAAACTAAATATTATGCTACAATCGAATCCACATTCTTGAAAGTTCTGCTTCATCCTGGAGCCTAAGAAGCCCTTTTCCATGGTCAAAGGTTAAAAGCTGTTTGTCAGAGGGTTTGGATCTCTTAAAACAGGCAGAGAAATATTTCTCATAATTCTAGACTCCAACAAAAAAGTAGTTAAACTTTCCCACCAACTGTACAATTGTGCTTTTGTGGGCACAGGCACACAGTTGTGACATCATCTGCCCTGGTTGGGATTGCTGCAAAAATCTACAGTCATGGTTTTCAGCGGAAACACACAGTGTGTGAGAGCCACCATGGGTGTGAAGCTTGGCATGGTCAGGGCCTTTGTTTGCAATCATTTAGAGTCAGGAAAGGAGAGGGAAAGGGAATCTGTCTTTTATTACAAAGGCACTACTGGGGGCAGCCATGTAATGTACAATAAATGATAATATTAATAATAGTACCAAAGTAAAAGTCTTCTATCTAACAACCTGTTTGGTGTGTGAAACAATTTAAGCATTTTTTTTTGTGCATGAATCTTTGAAAAGCCGTTTTTAACATGAAATCTGACAGCATTCATTCATCTTCTCCAACTAAATTTTGTCATTTCAGGGCTACAAAGCAAAATTTCAGGGCTTTATTTTCAATACCAGAGGAAAAAAGAGATCTCTTTTGGCTTTAAGGTGTAAGAATGAGAATATGCATAGTGTCTTTTTGGAAAAAAATAAAAATTAAAAAAACCAAAAAACCCAAAAGAACCCCAGAAAACCCCACAAAAACAAACAAACAAACAAACAAACAAAAAAACCAACCAATTCTAACACCAGCAGAAGCAAATCCTTCTATCACATATAACACCAAGAAAAAGTAGTGATCTGATAATTTGTGGGTAAGAGCTCCATTTTCTTAGTACCTGTCAGTAAGGAGATGGCAGGTAGTACCATCAGGTAGTGAACAATTTCATCACTTTTTCTGCATTTCTTTTGGTTTTGTTGTTGGTGTTATTACTATTATTACTATTATGTCATCATCATCATCATTATTATCTTTTCCTTCTCCGCGTTAAAGAATGACTCTCATCTCAAAATGCAAATTATACTGGTTTTCTTTTTTTCCACAACTCTCTCCTCCACCCCATTGAGAGGGAAGAAGACAGTGAGAATCTGTGTGTCATTAACAGCCGGGCTAAACCACATCAAGAGCTGCAATGACTGTATTCCCAAAACCAAAAATAAATCAATACATTCTGAATAAGTCCCATCCTGGTTAGATGAAAGTCATGATCCCACCAGAGGTTGGAGAAGAGAAGCTTCAGGGTGACCTCATTGTGGTCTTCTAGTACCTGAAGGGAGCTGAAAAAATAGATGGAGAGAGACTATTTACAAGGGCCTGGAGTGACAAAACAATAGGGAATGGCTCCAAACTGAAAGAAAGTAAGTTTAGATTGGATATTAGGAAAAAATTCTTCCCTGTGATAGTGGGGAGGCCTAGCTGTGGCTGCCTGGAAGTGTTCAAGGCCAGATTGGATGGAGTTCTGAGCAACCTGGGATAGTGGAAGGTTTCCCTGCTCATGGCAGGGCAGTTGGAACTGGGTGATCTTTAAGATCCTTTCCAACCCAAATTATTCTATGTTTCTGTGAAATGGCCAAGATGAGAGGAGGAAGTGAGGCCAACCTAAAAGTTCACCCAAGAGTTCATGTACTCATTTTCATATCTGCTACGTGGATCCTTGTGGGAGGCATGTGAATGCAGGAGGGTAAAATAGCCTCTAGCAAGCACCCCAGCATGCCTCCTGTTCTGTAGAAAACTTGCCTGTACAACTATTTCTTTTGGCTTGAGGCTCTGCAGCTCTGAAACTTCTTATGAAGAGGGAAAAAAAAAAAAAAAAGATAAAGAAAGTATCCCTAAGGGCCTCGTTCCACGATTTGAAAGCCAATTTTTAACAGCACACATAACTTTCAAAATTAGATGCCCTGAAGCAAAATAGAGTTCAGAAAGTTTGGGTTTTTTCCTCCACAGGAAATGTTTGGAAGTTCCATGAAGTTGTGTGCGGGGACTGCTGGCAAGGGGTGGAAAGGGCAAGCCCCAAAATACAGAAGTGTAAAGCAGGAAATGTTTTTTTTAAAAATACAGGGTTGGGCAGCTGCCTTGGGAGAAAAATATATTTCAGGTCTGAAAGGTTAGAGTGCTTGTCCCACTATTTTAATCATGGAAAGGCTTTAGACAACTGACCCCTTGCAGTAGTACTGTGCCTCATTTAGATCTCTTTTACAGCTGTTTGGGCCAAAGTGAGTCAATTCACTTAATGAAGCTCCTCCTGATTTACATCATGATAAGTAGACTTGGAAGCAGTCAGAGAGAGTAATTCTGGCAAAAGCAGTTTCACATGATATTCCATTAACCTACATTCACACAAAGATACTGTCCCTTTCTCTTCTCCTTTTAATTTCTATTATGTTCAGTTCTGATTCATGAGGCTGGAAGTTGGTCCATTCCTGTCCTCACACTTAAGATAAATAACCTAACAGATGTGTCACTGAGAAACCCTACGTGGATCGCTATTTTTCTCCCACTGAATTGCCACTTGGAAACAATGTTGGATGACAATTGTGGACATTGAAAATTGCTTGAAATGCAAGGGGAATTTTAAATTCTGAACACATTCCAGCCTTTAATAATGTGCCAGCCTTTGTCATCAGTTACTTTACAATAGATATGCATTCTACTAGACAAAAATGCCCCATGGTATTGCCTCAATATACATGGACTGTAAATTATCATATGGCACTACAGAACATGGCTACAACATGGGCCCTTGTAGCCTTTTAGGTTTTGTCTACTAGAGTCTTCTTTGGCTAATAAAACACAATTTGGCACCCAGTGGTGAAAAGGAGGTCCAAGGCACCTTATTCATACAGTTCTTTGTGCTTAGAGATTTTATTTTCAGGGTTTATGTTTTGTTTGCTCATAAGATTTCTTTTTAATTTTTTTTTATTCTTGTTTGTTCGTTTGTTTCTTTGTTTGTTTTTCTTGTTGTGGGGTTTTTTGGGGGTTTTTTTATGTATCTGTGTCATGGCAAGCATCATGGTTCCCTTGTGCTGGATTGCAGCAAAAATCTTCCACTGCTCTTGTGGTTCTCAGTGGGGTTTCTGCTTTCATGTAAATATATGATCAAAGGTCATTAGTGATAGGAAGAAGATAAAGAAACCATGAGAAGTAGCATTGTCACTGGCTCATGGCAAGCACTGCACGTGGAAACAGGGCTTCTCTGTGTATTTGTATGAAAGGTACAAAAGAAAGGGGTGAAACAGAAATTCAAGAGGAATGGGAATACTTAAAAACACATAATAGAAGAAGTACTGCATCTTTTGAACAGTTTTTTCAATGTTATTTCAAGAATAACTACTTCCATAGGAGTATTTCAATATTCACCGCTTACAGAGAGTCTCTGTTGACAAACATATGTGCCTTAAGTCCTCAGTTCTTCAGCAAAATGGATACAAATTATTTTCAGTAACACACCAACCTCTTACAGGGGGAAATTTCACCATAACAGAAAAAAAAAATTGCAAACACTTCATTTGGCAGAAACCATTTTGAAATATTTTGGAAGCCATTCTGTGCCAGGAAACTTATTTTTTACTTCATTGAGAGAAGAAATGTACATTTGCTGAAAGCAAAACAAACCTGAGTAAATGTTCTTGGGCAATACATTGCCTTATTCACACCACAGCTTCCTTAAAACATTGAAACAATGACTTTCTAATGCTGAACTTATATTTTATAATTTATGCTGCTTGATTACTTTTGTCATCTCTTTCAGTGAGAGCAATGAGGAGGTCAGTCAATCTTATGTTTGTTTCTATTGATTGCCATTATTTATTCATTAGCTCCTTTATTTATGTCATGCTGGCAATATGCATGACACTATACAGATAAGAAAGCATTGACAATCAACATGCAAATGCAGAAAAAGAAATTATAATTCAACATGAGCAACTTGACTAAGGACTGTCTTGCTGAGTCCAGTAATTATTAAAATTCTGAGGTTTGGTAATTTTTTTCCCATCCCTTTCCTGACTGACATCAGTGAGACTCAGCTGGGGTTTATTCACTGACACTGACTTGACTAAGTGACAATCTATGGCAAACTGGGGAGAATTATGGCTTATTATGAGAAAAAATTATTTGATGCTTGAAAGGAGAAGCAACTACAGAATTCTCTTTCTCCCTTGATGTCCAGGTAAAACAAGCAAACAATACAATGAATATAAAATTTTATAGAACTGTGATAAATAACATTGAGACAGTAGGAGTTCCTTAAAGTCCTGCTTGGTAGTCACCATTATCATAGCTGAATCTTTGGGAAGAATTTCTTATTGTTTGCTCCAGCCATAGAACAAGATGTGACTAAGTGACATGACCTTACTTTTAAACACACTATCAATATGGCACTGTTTTCTTCTCTAACATTTTAATTTCCTGCCCCACCCCCCATTTCTTCCTTTTTTTTTTTTTTTTTCCTGTTTTTAAATTAGTAACTTTCAACATATATTTCACATTTATAAGTGGGCACTAAAGTCACAAGAGAACTGGATTCACAAACCTGGCCTTATACAACCTTTCCAGATTCCACAGTCCATTGTTTAAGATATAATTTCCTCAGAGTGTTGGAAACTTTAATTCACATTCATACTTTCAAGCAAAGAGGAAATTTAAACTCCAATCTTCTTCTTCCCAGACAATTACCCTGGTCATTTGAGCTTAGATAGAAAAGTACAAATTTCTTTGACACTTCTTTTTGAAACATTGTTGTGGCATCTGAATTCCTTTGTAAGTCTGCCACCGCAGTTTGAAAATATTGTATTTAATAACATGTATTTTGTACATATCTAGTTGTCCTTCAATTCTGCTTCCCAACTGACTCAGTATAACCCAAATATGTGAAAACTTTAAGCCGAAACAGTGCCTTCAGGAAATAAATGCTTTCCTGAAGAGAAACTATTCACCATGCTACACTCCAGGCTCAGTCCTGCAATGATTTATGTCTACACTTAATTTTGCACCAGGGGTAGCTGTGCTGAAGTCAGAGGGACTACTCAGAGTTCAGAAAGTTAAGCACATACTAAAGATTTTGTGGGACTGAGCTGATGAAGAAGGATTCTGCCATTAACAAGCAGTACAAAGAGATGAGCTGTTTGAGAAGCAGCCTGTTGAGCACACTTCAGCATCCCTTAGACCAGTCATTAAACCACATCTATTTCATACTGTGCTTATGAGGGCCATAGCAGAAATGAAACAGTCCTTAAAGAACCTGAAGTGCCTGAGATCCTCCTGGTTTCCAATTGGCTGGATTTATGCTGCAGCTGCTCTTTCCCCCTGAGTTACCCACCTGCATGCTCTGTGTCCAGCCTGGCACAGTGGAGAGAGCCCACGCTGCTGGAGGAGCCCAGCAGCTGAATCCTGGTAATTGGCGTGTTGCTGTTATTTATGAACAGAAACATCAGACTCCAAATAAGTTCATCAGAAGGCTGAAAATAGGAAATCTTTATTAACAAAATGGAGTACCTTATATAAGGTACTTCTCTAAGTAAAAAGTGATTGGTGAATGGGAACACCACCTTCCCTATTACCATTGGGTAAGTAAAAGGAAACAATATATTCTATGGTATGGAAAACAGGATGAAAAAACACCACTTGTTGTTTTGAGAAAAGATATTGTTTAGAAAATATGTTTACACAGTTTTCCTTGGGAAAGTGAAAAGCTTTCCCTAGGAAAGAAAGAATCCTGACAGGCCTTTAGCTATGGAGTTTCAGAGACACAGAATTGTCAGCCCCACATCACTGTTTGGGCTTTGTACCCCAAAAGGAAAAGTGCCTCCAAATCCATGGGCTTCAAAACTGCCACAAGATTTCTGGATGCCTTCCAGAGGGCGTAGTGAGAAAATGCACATGCTTATGGACTACAGGGCTGCAGTGATGGTGGAGGGTCTGGAGGGGAAGCCACATAAGGAGTGGCTGAGAGCACTTGGTCTGTTCATCTGGAGAAGAGGAGACTGAGAGGGACCTCATTGTGCTCTTTAACATCCTCGTGAGGGGAAGAACAAGGTCAGCACTAATCTATTCCTCTCTGGTGACAGTGCAGAACCTGAGGGAACAGCTGGGACTGTGCCAGGGAGGGTCAGGCTGGACATCAGGGAAAGGTTCTTCCCTCAGAAGGTGCTGGGCATTGTCCAGGCTCCCCAGGGAATGGGCACAGCCCCAAGGCGGCCAGAGCTCCAGGAGAGTTTAGGCACCTCTCTGAGGCAAAGGGGGGGATTGTTGAGGTGTCTGTGCAGGGTCAGGAGTTGGACTCTATGGTTCTTGTGGGTCCCTTCTGAATCAGGACATTCTGTGGTTACGCAGGTGGCAGGAATACATGAAATACATTTTTAAAAAAATTATTTCTGTTGCTCCTTAGTCATGCAGATTACTGTTATATCACTTGTGACAGAAAAGCACAAGGCTCAAATCTAGAATTGTACTCACAGCCCAGGAAATACAATGCCTTGGTTATGACCATCTTCAAACTCCTCTTCTAAGAACTAAAAAGCGACACAAAAAAAGTCTTAGCAACTCTTGGTATTTGCTTTTTCCATTCATGAACATCCAAATCAAAGTTCTACGACTATTTCTCATTTAGGGGAAAAAAAAAACCAAAAAAAAAAAAACCCCAGCAAAACTTCCCTCCATTGTGATCTTGGCCCTTGGAAAAAATGAGCTAGTAGTGGCTATGAGTTTCTGTATTAGTGGCTATGAGTATTAATAGTCAGGAAAAGGATCATCCTGGGTTAGGAAATGGTTACAGATCTAAGGTACATTAGTTCAGCTCTACAGTTGAGTTCTAAGGTAGATCAGTTCTACAGTTCAGCTGCTTCCCCACTGTATATTTCCTCTCTGATTGCATAAATCACCTCGACCCACTCCTCAACTTTTTAAGATTTCCCTTGAAATCTTAGGGGTTTGACTACCAAAGTTATCTTGAAGCACTAGGCTACAACCTGTTTGAGATTTTGTTTCCAGCAGATAAAAATATGGACAATGTTTCTTCTATACTCTTTTGATGTCATGTCAGGTTAGAAAATACACATTTAATGCACGTAAGAAGTTTAGGGTAGGAAATAGTAAGAGCAATGGTAAAAAAATCCTTTATATATCTAAAAAGATGGAACTGGATGCATTTATTTGCACAGAAACAAAATATTATTTGACCACATGACAAAAATACGTTTAACAGTATGAATAAATTAGTACATAGTGTTTATTTCCTAATGTATTGTATCAAATGAGGGGCAAAGGTGACAATCCATGATATGAAATCAATTCCATTCAAAGCCAGTAAGCCCAAACAACATTAGGAGATTTGTATTATTTCCCCTTGACCCCACCATCTTGCTTTTATTAAATAGAAATCAAACTGGAGCTTTATAGACTCTCTTGGGAATAAAGGTGATCTGATGATTTTGCTTAGTAAACTGTAACACCTAGAAATTTGATTTCTGGCCAGTTCTTGTGTTTGGCAGGGATGCTGTTTGTCAGAGAGCACTGCTTGCAGACTAATTCATTACACACTTTGATTTTACAGATAAGAAATTCAATCAATATGTTTCCTACAAAACCAACTTTCTGTGCTTTGGTGATGAACCAGCTGTTGGGAGAGGGACCTCAGGGAAGGAGAATGAAGGAGAGAAACCATTGCAAACAGATGTGTGTCTGTCGAGAGCATCTTTGATTTCTAAGGGGAGATTACATGGTTTATCTCAAAGAAGTTACTTTGTGCTTGGTATAAGCACAGTATCATCAGAGTGACTAATGAACCCCTAACAAAAATTACAATGCAGAGGAATGGTGGATCTTCTTTTTTTCTAAAATATATCTATAGTAAATCCAGTGAAAATGTTGTACCTGCAGTAATGTTACCCTAGGAATGAATGTGTAACCTAAGAGGAGTGTTTAGTGACTGTAGACTTGCAGTGAAGTGTCCTCCAAGTACCCAGCTTCCAATACAGAGAACAGGTAATGGAACCTCTATAAAAAGGTTCTGCAGGTCCTCTTCTTGCAGTTCTAAATCACATCCTTTTCCTCGATTTGCTGATTTCAATTAGTGGGTGCATTGCCTTGCCTTTAGGTTCTTATTAGTAGTCACAGTCCACCTGATGTGCAACTGCATTTCAGGAGCTGAGTTCTCTCTCTACAAGCTGTCTCATTTTCTTATGTGTTTATAAACACATAAATGCTTCTTAAGATGTGTCTGGAGTTTTTCTTCTGCATTCATTTCAAGGGGACACAAAACACATGAAAAAGCACAAAAAGAAGCCTTCATGCATCTCTGAAATTAAGTCTTGTCTTCCCAGGAGAACTGGTGGGTGTGGTGATATGCTGTGCTATTTATGGGCAAGTAAAGATCAGTATTTGACTTCCAGAAATGCATGGAGCTTTGTATTGCTGGAAAAATCTCTGGAACTTTTGGTTATGCTACTGGCAGTGAATTCCCACAAGCCCTCAAGCCCATGATGAAACTTTTGGCTAAAATCCTTTAAAGTCTCCCCATTTCAGTTCCCATTTAGAGAGATCAGCTGCCATTTGGAGCCTTCAAATAAATGATGATATGCAAACATAACCTTTACAAATTACTGTTATTAATCATTCTTCTTCCATGCCATGGCCTTTAAAACCCTTGTGGCAAGAAAACCATTACTCAGAATCTCAACATGAAGGGCTGTGCACAGCAGTAGTTCTCCTCTGGAGAGGCTGTGCAGCCACATGTCCATCAGGTCCTGTAATCTCCCTGTCCTACAACAACCAGTCCCAGCCAGGACACTCTGACACCTCTGCCTGCTCACCCACCTTGACTATGCTCAAGCAAAAACACACACTCCAATGTCACACTGATAGTGGCTGTATTGTACTTTGAGATCCTAGAACAGTTTGGGTTAGAAGGCGCCTTTTAAAGGCCATCTAGTCCAACTCACTACCCTGGACAGGGACACCCCACACTAGACCAGGCTGCTCAGAGTCCCATCCAACTTTACCTTGAAGACCTGTGCAGCCTGACCTTGAGATTCAATGTCCTGTGAAGCAAAGCTTTAATCAGCTCCTTCTCCTTAAGCTTCTGATAATTAAGAAATATGTGTTTGCAGTTGCAATATCAAGTGTTTGATATTGTCCTCAATAGCAGGATGAGGAACCTGGTTCCCAGCCCAGAAGCACATTTAGACCAGAATAAACAGTCCAATATGTGATAGATATCTAGTGGGTGCAGCCAGGGGAAAAATAGGTATCTAAAGCAGTGATAAGTGGGAAAAGAAGTGGACACCAAATAAATGCTGAATTTTCTTTTATCAGGGTCTGCCCCTTGCTATCAAAGAGGTCAAACCCCTTAGTTTTTTTGCACCAAAGGTGAGGTAAGGTGAATCCTGGCTTTATTGTCAGTGTATGGGAATCACAGAAGAAAAACAGGCCATGAGACAAATAGTAGGAAACAGGAGAATAAGTTGTTAAGATGTGTGATCAATGCAGGTGTGGGACACCTCAGTGGGAAAGGGATTGTAGGTATTCTCCCTTCCCCGTTGCCTCATGATTCATGTGTTTTTATAGTAAAACTGAGATCCCACATCTAGACCAGACACGTTTCTGTATGAAAAACTGCATGTTGAAATGCTGGAATTACAGAAGAAAGTCACACAATTACTTAAGAGCTGGCAAATGTGCCTTCTACTCAGAGACTTTGGGTATACAATCTGCTTAATTTTTCAAAGGGACTATGTGGAGTTAATTGAGTACCTCTGGAAGTAAAAAAAAAAACTTAACTGACAAATTAAAAAAATTTTAAAAAAGCAACCAAAAAAAAAAACCGAACAAAAAACCCATAAAGGTTTAACAAGCCTAGAAGCTGAAGTCTGGCAAAACCAAATGAAAAATCAGGCACAGAATTTGTGGTTGGCAGGAGTTTTCTGTGTTTATATGGGGGAGGGGGTGGGGTGGGAATTTTTAATTCATTTGCTTGCTTATTTTCTGTGTTTTTTTCAGCCAGGAAAGTCAATCTAGCACTGACTCCACCATCAGCTCAGCTTAGACTACAGGCAGATGTGTGTTCATCAAACACAAATTACTCACTAAGCCAAACACAAGTTCTACAGCTTGGTTCAGTTATCTCACTGAAGTGCCTAGTGAGGTCTGTGGAAGTGCCTGGTGGAGGTCTGTGACTTTCTTCTGGCTCCTGCAGCCAACCTCTGGCTTTTCCAGCAGCTCTTTCCTCTCTGGGATCACCCTGGCAAGATCCCAATCCAATGAATTGGAACAAGTGCTTTTAGATGTGGATATGCTTGATATATAATACTTGAGGGAATCTTCTGAGACTTGGGAAATCTTTGACCAGAAATTGAGGAATCAAAGGATTAGGTCAAAGTCCTGGGAGTGGCAGGGAGGGATGTCTAAAAGAAAGACAGGAAAATTCTACAGATATCAAGAGAAAGTGGAAGTTGGAAGAGTGGTGTTAAATGTAGGAACAATACTTAGGGGATGATGCTGAAGAGTCAGTCTGGAACAAAGAGCTGGAGAGAAGTAAAATCCAAGAAAATCATTTTATAAACTATGCTGGAGTCACTGCCCCTACAGTGGGGTAATTCAAGGCCAGGCATACATTATAGCTGGAGAAATTTAATAATGGCAATAAAGCCATAAGTCCTACAGTAACTGGAATTGGTGCACAGGAAGTTATTTTCAATTTGGTGACTATGTGATACTTTCGATAGCTATTAGGAGGATAATTAGGGGTGAAATGAACATTAAATCAATGTTTGCAAGCTAAGCTCTGTGTGTGTAAGAACAAGCATGTCTGCTTTTGCTTTCACCAAAAACAGGACAAAACTTTCCCCTCAAAGTCATATTTTTTCCTTGCAGAAGCCCCATTTTGTCTCATTTTCTGCACTAAACTTACATTATTTCCCTTTCAAAGCACTTTTCTTATTTCCCTCAATTCCTCATGGCTACATTTCTGTAGGAAGGGAGCCTTGCTGTATGACAAAGGGTCACACTGGCAAGCTGAAATCTTCAGGGTAAATCACTTACTGATGCAAATCAGAAACCTCCCAGGTCCAGATTGGAGTTAAGAGGGGCTTGGAGGCAAGGAACCACACATATGTATGAATCTGTTTAAAACCAGCTGTGGTTGTAGTGCATTTGTGGATAGAGTTGTCTTTTACTGGGGAATTGTTTATTAATAATGACCCTGGGCTCACCGAGTTTTCAAAACCCTCTTTCAGAGAGAACAGTCATCTGCTGCATACATTTCACTGCTACCTCCTCACAGCATGGATTTAAAAGAAAGCACCTTATTATAACAAGGAGAGAAACTGGGTAGCACAGAGGTGCTTGGCTGAATGGAGCAGCTGCTTTTGGCTTGAATAGATGCTTGGTGTAAATAAGCCCCGGCAGTTTTTCAGCTGGGTTCAGAGAAATAAGGCAAGAGAATAACAAAACTGAGTAGGTAATTAAAAAAAAAAAGCAAAAAAAAAAAAAAAAAAAAAAAAAAAAAAAAAAAAGCAAGGAGGGAAGACACAGTGGTGGACTGCATAATATCATGAAATTAAAAAAAATCTCCTCCTGGGTGTTGTTCTGAGGAGGGTGGGGAGCATTTCTCCCCCCTTCCCAAACTGATGGGCTAAGGAAGATGTCGGTGCTGTCAGGGCCTGATGAACTGCTTCCAAGCCACAGGGCAGGGCTTCACGCTGCCTTCACACAGGGAAAGTTTTCTGTGCTTGTCTGTGCAGCAGCACACATTCTCTCAGATTAATTCCAGCTGTGCAGTGCCTCGCTGGCAGGGTCGCTATGTATTAGTAATGCTATCTGATTTGAGCAAATGGTCTCCCCTCACACATCTCGCTCTATTACCAGTGCTTTCTCTCACATACACATAGTAGCACAAAACTTGATGATTTTCTTTTGTTTGCCTGCCACCACCACCCTCTTTTTTAGCAAAAGTGATCTGATTTTTTCCCTAGCCACTCTAACATGCAGTTACATTCCTGGGTAACACAAAGTCCTCACTAGCTTCACCTGGAGAAAGCACCAGACAAACCTGTGCTGATAGCTTTGTCATTTGCAGGCAGGGGACTGCAAGCACCACCCTGATGGTGCAAATTAGGAGTAATTCCACCATCGGGGGGCTCTTCTCTGTGTGAATACAGATAGGATGAGAATTGTGCTGACAGCACAGAGATGCAAAGCTTAAGGATGCCTAGCCCCAATTCCTAATTTTCCAACCTGTTCATCCCAACCATCCATTTACACAGAGCTGATATCCTTAAACATCTATATTTTTCATTTCTCAGCCATGCATTTTTACAGCTTGATTCTTATCACAGACTCATCTTTTGCAGCAGTGGCACTTAGTGGGTCATTTCATTTCCACAACAGACATCCAATGGTTCTGAGACTATCTTCTTCCAAGAATATTTCAAATGCTTGTTGCATCTGCCATAGACACATATATAAGTTCAGCACTTGGCAACACACTGTAGGAACCTTCATGTGAAAGCTGAGGTACACATTTGTGGTGTCTTACCTCAAAGTATTCCTCGAGGTGGTTTGCCAGAGAGCTTTGCAGCTTCCTTCTTTTCTGAGCATTTTATCAATCTGCAAGCCAGGAATTGTTCATTTAAATCAACAGAAATATGATAATATTCACTAGAAATCTAGTAACATTCCAAGCCATCAATTTTGCATACTATAGAATCATCTTCCAGCAAAGAGTGCAGAATCCTAGAGCAGTTTGGGTTGGTAGGGATCTTAACACTCATTTCATTCCAGCTCCCTGCCATGGACAGGGACACGTTTCAGTACATCAGTGGTTGCTCAATGCCCCACCCAACCTGGCTTTGAATGAACAGAGACCTAAGTCAAAAATATCTGAGTCAGCACTCACCATTTCATTCATTTTGTTCTTGCTTCTTTGCTCTTCCAGCATTCTCAATTTCTTCCCTTAATAAAACTGCCAAAAAGCTGTTAAAATGTGTATTTGAAACCAAATGAGATATAAGGTTGAAAAACTGAGAAAATTAATTGTGACACTCTATTTCAGGCACTTCATTTCCCCAGGCTTGGGGAGATTTGCTGCCACAAAATTTAGGAGTTGTGGATCACGGGCAAACCAGTTCAACGTGGATCCTCAAAGAGTTTCAGAAACCCTCTGACAGTCAGCCTTCCAGCTGTTGGCCTCTTTGTGCCCCAGTTTTCCATGTAAAATTTGAATCGCTGTATGAAAATTGGGATTGTTGTGTTCAAATGGGGATTGCTGTATTGTCCTTTCTTGCCTTCCTTTCCTTCTGGAACCTTCCAGAACTTCTGTGTGCAACACTAGGATCATTAGTTTGGGAGAATTTATGAATAGGGTTAATCTGTGCTGATTTATAAGCTCTTTTACAGAGCAGAGTCAGCAGCTGTAAAGCTGCAGACCACCATCCTGCTCTGTGTAATCATAGGATCATTAAGGTTGGAAAAGAACTCTTAGATCACCAACTTCAACCATCAATCCAGCACCATTCTCACCACTAAATCATGTCCTCAAGTGGTGTATTCACATATCTTTTGAACACTTCCAGATATGGTGGCTTCACCATTGCCCTGGACATATTTCCTAATGCCTCGTCTGAACCTTCCCTGGTGGAACTTGAATTTCCCATGGTGGAACACATTTCCCATGTGTAGGGTTTTTATTACATCTGACTTCAGCAGGTGCTGTGTTGGAATAAAGGTGGAGACAAACAATGTGATTCTACTGCTGAGAGCTGTGGGCAGATCTGTGTGGTTCAAAAATACCTTAAGTATGTTTTAACTTTTGAAAGAAATGTATCAGATGTCAAAACTGACTCTGAATTTGCGTAGTAGCACCAAAATGTTCAGGAAAAGAGAAATATCAACTCATAACTGTTGTGTAATTTACCTGCCTCTTGCAAGATTCTTTCTGAAACTCAGTTTGGAGTCCACACAACTTCGAGCCATGCTGGGAAATCTTATCTTACTGCAAGGGAATACAATAGAGGTGGTGGGGCTTCTGTGGGCGATCCTGTGGCTCACATATCTGTGACTTGACAGCCATGTGGTTCTGGTTAACATTTTGAAGAGCTGTCCAAAGTGGAAAAATGCTATAAAAACAGAGAATGTTACTGAAAATGTGCCCAGCTATTCTATCTTGTCTGTGTGACTGCTCTGGGGGGGCTGATCTCTCATTGTTTTGGTGTGCACATCTTCCCTCGGGGAAGTCAGCCTGCAAGTATTATATCTGCTGCTGGATGGGGAGCTGCAACACATCTGTTCTTTGCAGAGGTTTCTCAGGTGTGCTTTCAAGAAATTGTTTGCCCACCCAGTCCATCAAGTCCAGTGTGTCATCCCTAGCCTCTTGTCTTGGTTTGTAACCTTCATATCTCCATGTATTTCAATATTCATCTCACAGTATTAATCCCCTTCCCTCATAGATCTGGGCTATATTAGCAAGTTAGCAACATATTGGCAAAATATCCAACTGCCTTTTAAATTTGCCACTGAGGCCAGACTGAATGCCTGGACATTGCTCATGCTCAATAATATGCGAAATTAATATCTCAGTAGTTCTTTGCCTTCTTTGCAGCACATTAAAATGCTGCCCTGTTATTTCATTCTACAAGCATCCCTGACAATTATTTCTTATGTAGATAAGAGAGTTGCATGTGTCCTTTGGTTTCATTTCCATGATACAGTCTTTGAGGGAATCAGAGCCAGAGAACTATGGGCTTCTAGCAAAGCACATAGTACCTTACATCAGAAGTGTGTTTAGGACAAAGCAATGACACAGGGCAAAAAAAAATTAAAATTAAAAAAGTATATATACGACCCTGAAATGGGTGAGAAAAAAAAAAGAAAAATGGGTTTCTGGTATAAGGTTATTGATTGCCAAAAGAGTGAGGCTGAACTTCCTCAAGAAGGCAGGACTAAAAACATTGATAAAAGTAGCAGCAAAATAAAGTGTTCCAATTTAGTGACACTAGTTTTCCAGAAATAATTTAGAAGACTATGAGAGAAGGAAGCACAAAGAGAACTAAAGGTGAAGAGTAAAGATAAGAATGATTCATAAATTGAAGATGATATTTTTATCCCTTCTGCTGCTACAAAATAATACGCAATGTAACAAGTACTTCTTCAAGGGCACTGGAGGAGAGCCGTACTTTAGATATTGGAAATAGAAAAGCCAAGAAGAATATGTCCAAAATCCTTGAAGGTGTAGGGTAATAGTGTTTTATTTCCTTAGTAATTGTCATGTATTAGAGCTTGAATTGGCTCTGAAGATGTATTCTTGTAAAGAGGAACAAAAGATTAAATGGAAGTAATCTACTGAAATGGACTGAAGAGAAGTTTGCTTGTAACTGTAGGAGAGGGGAAATGAAAATAGGAGCCTTGTAAGAACATATCTCTTACCTTCATTTTCTCTAACCAGACTCTGGGCACTTTAACCTCTTTTCTAGATAAAACACCATTGTGAAAGGCAATATAAAGGTTGTTGAAGGCAGCAATTTGACTGGTAGTCAAAGTGTATTTCAGAGAGAAGATTTATTATTTCTGTATTTATTATCAGTGTACATCTTGAACAGATCTTTGCAGGATGACAGGGAGATAAAATTGGCAGATGTTAGGTCTTGAGATTAAATGGTTTAAAACTTTGCAAAAGTGTTGAATTCAGAATTACTTTTGCAGGATGTTAGAGGAGAATCAGTGTTCTTGTACTCAATGGCTTGGGTTACGAGTTCAGCTTCCAAGATTTAGTCCATACCTACTTTGTGCATTGGTGTTGATTTGCCCAGAGGACTCCACTTTTTCTGATTTGTGTTCTGTTATGTCCAACAAGTTGTCCCCTCCGTTTTTTGATATTTCAGGGCTTGTCTTTTCACCATGGTGTGAGCAAACAAAACTCTCTATGACACATAATACCAGAGAGTATAAGTTTATTAATTAAATAATACAATTCATGCATCCTCTCAAAATAAAATCATATTTTTCTGCTTTTCAACTTTTTGACCTCCAAGATAAGGCCTGGGAGAATGAAATGTTCCAGGTAGGCAAGAGCAGGGACAGCTCAAGGCACCCTCTCCTCCTAAACAAGTGGGAGCAAAAACCAGGGAGTAGAAGACCTGTGGTGGCTCCACAGACAATGTCCCAGGATCAGAATCAGAAAGTAGAAAACCTGTATCACTCTGTATTTTCCCATTTACTGCTATGCACTTTATCACTAAATCTCACAGAGATCTGACTTACTCTAGAAAGGCTCTTTTTCCTTACAGAATTTATTTTATAGAAACAGCACACGTATTTTTTTCTCCAGCTAGCCATGCAAACTTGAGCATATTGGTTTGATCACAAAAGGCTAGTCCTAGTCTAGGGCCAAATCCTCCCCTTCCTTAAGAATTTAAACAATAATGTGTAAATTAGCCCTTGGCAACTTCTTTCTCTTGAGTATGTGAGCTGTGACCTTGATGGCAGCATATTCTGTGTTTTCTCACAATACAATTTTCATTTTTTTTTCCCCCAAGTACAAAAGTCTTACTAATAGTGATGGTGAAACACAAATTCTTGGCATGCTTATCAAGAGAGAATTAAAAAAAGTTGTTGAGAAGTGATGGTGAAGTGACTGAAAAAATTTGGCATGGAATTACAATGCCTTGCTGTGTTACAGATAGGGCTTGGGATTTAGGGTTTTTTGAATAATCCTAAAGAGGTCCTGAAACACTGCAAGTTGGGTACCATTGCCTTATAAATCTGTTTTATTTGTGAGAAAAGAGGTACAATTCTAGTTAAATTGCTCATGTTTGATGAAGATGCAAGGAAATTCAAAAAAAGGCACAAATCAGGAAGCAAGGAAAAGAAACCTGTTCTCCACTTTACTGATGAATAGGTGGATGTCTTCTATTTTGAGGAATGCTTTTCATAATCTGGTGACATCTAAAATACGGGTTTGAGATATGTATTAAAAAGAGGAGAAAAATGAGCTATAGGACACCTTAAAAAAAAAAAACAAACCCCCAAGAAACCCAAAACAGCATAATGTGGAGAGATTAACACATGAAAATATATAAAAATGCAATTATGTAATGCACTGGGAGAAAAAGTGTTTGCTGTTCATTACTCAATGTGCATGTGGAAATGCCATAAATGTTTTTTATCGTATATTAAAAATGTTTAAAGTATAAAAATTCATATTAAAATGTTCTGTCCTGTAAGCAATGTGATGCAGGAGAATGAATTTGACAGATAAAGCAGCAATAAGAGTTCAGGCCATCTGGTATAGAGAAAAATACAATGTTAAATAATCAGAGATGTATATGTGTTATGATGACCCAAAATGAAGCAGCTGCCCAAACCAGATTTAAACAAATTTTTGAAAAGTTCAGAACTTTTCCTGAAGATGGGATGGTTACAAATGAAATTGTTGCATTGGAACAAATCAGAGCAGATGACTCCATAAACTGGTTAGGCAGATGTCAGTCTGACCAAACTACAGAAACATTTAACTCAGGACTCAGTCAAAACATAATTGGAGTTTGAAAATATAGCTAATGCTGGTCAACATGCTTGTATGGAAGTGGATATAGTCAAACAAACATCATTTTTTTTGACAATGTGGTTAGTCTGGTTAATAAAAAAAAATGGTGTTGACATAATATACTGGAGTTTCTCCAATTAATTTGATTTAGTACCACATGACTTTTAGATTAAAAACTGGCACATTATATTGAATTAACAGGGCACACATTAGATGGATTAAAGCTCCCTGTCTGACAGGTCTTGAAACAGTTTTTAATGTGTAGAAATCCATGAGTTGAGTTGCTGCTAATACAGTCTTCAAGGGATTAGAGTCTTAATCCAGCTCGCTTCAACATTTCTATCAATGAGATAAATCTTTACCAGCAAAATCTGAAAATTCTACAATAGTTTTAATTTGACCAGTAATGAGTGAAGCAATGAGTGAAATGCCTAAGCAGAGGTTCAAAATCTATTAGAGTAAGTTAATAAACAGAACAAAATGTTCAACACCCATCAACAGAAACTATGGATCAAATTTATAAGATAGAAAACGGTGAAAAAGAAATGCCAATGGAAATTAATCTCAAAAGTAGGAAATACAAGACAATGACTGTCTCAATATGGGATTTGGGATTGATATTTGAATAAATATGGTCTCAGAAAATACCAAGAAGGAAATTTCATGGCAAATGCACAATATTGTCACTGTTATAATTATAGGATTTTTAAAAAGGAAATGTTTTCCTACTTTTCAGACAAAATGACACTTGGAAAGAAAATTGGAAATTTCTTCTTTAAAAAAAAAATGTCAATACAAGATATTAGATATTTCCAAATGTTTTTCAGTTCCTCTTGGTCACAAAATTTATGTTGATTTTGACCACACTTCATGAGTAACTCACATCCCTCTGGAGCTGTATTTTCTTGATGGGTTTGTTGGGATTTTTGTCCTAACAAATGTACCCATTCAAAAAACACTCATTCATCTCTGATCATTACTCAACATAGTTAGAAAAGCTATGAAATTTCTTGTGGCTTCTTGAAATAAAAGGGAATAAGAAAAGGAAAGCAGATGGAGGGCAAGTATTATCTATTTCTGTTTGGGGAAAAAGACTTTTCACGTGATTTTAGTAGTTTGTGTGTGGTTAGTGACATGTGGGGAAATTACACAGCAGTAGAACAGGCAGAAATGGGTATTTTAATTTTCAAGACCCAATTTATAAGAATGTTCTAGAGTTAAAAGTAAGATAAATTCAAACTTGAAATTACTCCCAATTTTCTACTAGTGACAGTTGCAGCTTATTGTATCTTTTCATCATCCAACGTAGCACATTTCCTGTTATTTGGAATCTTTAAGCTATCTCTTCTAAAAATTGTTTGGTTTAATCTACCTTCAAGAAAAAGAAGTTCAGACAACATACCTTATGTACAATAGATCATCATTACGTGTCTTTTCATGCACAGAAGCTAGAAAATGAAGTCAAATCAAGCTAAAAAACCACCACCATTAAAAATAAAGAAAATTGCATTAAAATAAAAACCTTTCAGAATTAATGGACCTTTTGCAAAAAGGTTTGAATTTAAACTTCCAAAATTATACTCTAAGGTCGTGCTCAGATAATTTAGAATGCTTTAGATTTCTTCTAAAAGTAAAATAGTGTAACTCCCAGCTCAACCTCTGAAACTCCCTCTAGAGTATCAGTGATGTTCAGTTATTATTATCCTCTGTGCAGCTGGGGTAAACCCCCTCTTTCTGCCTGTAAAAGCTCTGAGCTCCCCCTGTAAATGATGATCTGATGCCACATAGTTCCCTTTACCCTCAGAACACTCTTTTGTAATTGTTTTATTTCTGGACACTGCCTGTATTTAATTCTAAGTCATTTTCCCAAAGGTACCCTTGAGCACATGCACTGTGCATCCAATTTTTTTGTCATTTTATGTGTGCATACAGTTAAATACATTTCACTTAAATCCCAGCATGGACATGGTGGTGGGGAATGTGAAACTCAAAGACAGCCTGGGTGATATACTGGGCTGATCCCCCAGCAGGGGATTCTGCCCCTGTGCCCCTGTGCTCAGGTGAGAGCCCAGCTGCAGAGCTGCCTCCAGCCCTGGCTCCAACAGCACAAGGACAGGGAGCTGCTGGAGACAGCCCAGAGGAGGCAGCAAGGTCATCAGAGGGATTGAGCAGCTCTGCTGAGAGAATTGGAATTGTTCAGCCTGCAGAAGAAGTGGCTTTGGGGTGACATAAATGTAGCCTTCAGTATCTGAAGGAAGCCTGCAAGTAGAGAGAGACTATTTACAAAGGGCTGGTGTGACAGAACCAGGGGGAATGGCTTCAAACTGACAAAGACTAGGTTTAGACTGGATATGGAAAAAATAACTAGTTACTAAGCCACTATCCATCTTATTTGAGTAGTTGTAGAAGTGTTGTGGTGAAGTCTGCACTGACTGGAAAAGGAAAAACATAGCCCTCATTATTAAAGAATGAAAATCTATTCAATAATTAAAAGGGTATTGGGAAGATCTAAGGAACTACTCATCAGTCTCATCTAGGTGTCTGGCAGGACCATGGAGCATTTTTTTCTGGAAACTGCTAAGGCACATGGAATGTAAGGAGGCGACTCCTGACTCCAGGGTGGATCCACTGAGGGCAGATTGAGCCTGACACATTCAGAAGCCTTTTCTGTTGGGGTTGCAGTGTTAGGGGATGATGGAAGGGCATGTGACTTCACCAGCTTGGGCTTCTGCAAAACATTTGACTCTATCCCACATGAAATCCTTGTCTCTAAACTGGAGAGACATAGATCTGGCAGATGACCCAAGTGGATAAGGAACTGGCTGGATGTTGTCACTTAAGAAGTTGAAGTTAACAACTTGATTACCAAGAGAAGGCCAGCAGCCAGTGGCATTCTCAGGGGTTGGGATTGAGACTGGTGCTGTTTAACAGCTCGGTTGGTGACATGAGCAGTGGGATCAATGGGATCAATCACCCTCAGCATGACTGTCTGCAACACCAAGCTGTGTGGTGAGGTCACACACTGAAGAGAAAGGATGTCATCCAGAGGGACATGGACAGGATGGAGAGGTGAGAATGTGTGAACCTCAAGAAGTTCAGCAAGGCTGAGTGCACAGTGCACATGCACAGTCCCCAGCACAGATAAAATCTGAGCAGGGAATGGGTTGAGAACGACAGTGGAGAGAAGAACTTGAGTATGTTGGTTGATGTGAAGCTGAACACGAGCCAGCCATGTGCCCTCACAGCCCAGGAACTCTCTGTGTCCTGCACCCCCAAGTGTGGGCAGAAGGGTAAGGAAGGATCCCTGACTAGTGGAAGGTGTACCTGCCCATGCCAGTGGAGTTGGAACAAAATGGTCCCTAAGATGCCTTTCAGCCAAAAAAATTGCATAATTCTCTGCTTCCATGTTTCTATGGCTCATTACATCACACTCGCTTGTGTCTGACAGATTAATTTATTTACTAGCTCCATAACTCAGCAACTGATCCGCTGAAACATGGCAACTCATGTTTCCTCCTGTTTCTTTAAATATGAAACATTGCAGTATAGAAGAATTTGGACAGGCTGCAGTACTCTATTTTGATATTCTTTCAAACCTAAGTGATACTGCTACTTCTGAAAATAGGTTGTGAATACTTGGCAGGTACTTTTTCCCCCCTTTTCCCTATTGTATACATGGTGAGCTGTGGACTTGGAGGATGACTTTTTGACAGCTAAAACTCCCATCAGAGTCCATGCCTTGTATTAGTTCATAGTGATATTTGATACACATGTTAAGAGTGTGTGAAGGAATTTTTTACTATAAACACCAGACAAAATTAGAATGACAATTACTCAAATCTAAATTCAGTGTAGATACAAATATCTATTTAATCCCATGTTGATTTAGTAAAATAGATAAGCAAGGTACTTTTCTGCCCTATTCCTATTTTCATGCTATGGGGTATAATATAGTGTTTTGATGAAAATAAACACCATTTTTCCAAAATTTTGTGTACATTAGGTTGCCTAGAGAGGATGTGAATGTCCCATCCCTGAAAGTGTCCTAGGCCAGGTTGGATGGAGCTTCAAGAAACCTGGTCTAGTAGAAGATGTTGCTGCCCATGGCAACTGGATGATCTTTAAGGTTCCTTCCAACCCAAACCATTCTGTGATCCCATATTAGCCATTCCTAGTTCTTCCCTTCTCAAGGCACTTTTTGTTGTTCTTTGGTAGTTAGCAGCTTGGTTAGTCCACCTGCAAAACAAAATGTGGAACAGCAAGACAGAGGCAAGCAGCTAAATATAAAAGGTTCCTGAAACATCTACAGAAAAGATTAAACCTTCTGAAAGTTCTTGAGGAAGTTTGAATATTATGAGCAGGACTTGACAGGATGTTTTTCTTCTTTTTGATCCCAGACCTGGGAGAGACAATTTTATGTTATATGAAGCTATTTCACACCGTAGTGCAAATGTTTTCATCTTCCACCAATTCCCTCGTATAATCTACTGCTGATTTCTTAGGCAGGATTTTGATGCTGTCACCTGTGGCAGTGGTGGTCCTGGCAGTTTCCACTGTAAATGACTTTATTTCTTGAAGTACGAATTCAGTACCCAGTTCATGAGAAGCTCATGGTGCCTAAGTCTGTTTTTACAAGCAAACAAACCATTCAGTTACAGATGGGCATATTCCCTGATCATTCTCTCCCAGTCAGACCATTCCCAACACATTTTGGGTGTTAGCTACATTTCACAGGGACAGCAGAGATGGCCAATCTTGGATTTGTGTGAGTTACAGGGGAAACTTCTGCTCATAACTAACCATTCCCTTGATTTTTTCAATTACCAGTGTAGTGGAAGAGTCAAAGTTGTTTTAGCCAAAACCTGCTTGGTTCATGTTTATAGCTTGTTCAGTTCAGGTTTGTTTCATTTTTTTTATAACTTCCTATGCACCAATCTCACTCTTTCCTTTTATATTGTAATATAAAATTATATTCATATAATTTAAATATTTATATAATTTATATAATTCATATATTATATATTTATATAATTTAAATTTTTTATATTTATAACCACCAAGTTGATCTTCAACTTTACAACAAATGTCTGATCTCAAAAGTTCATTTTGTTTTGTGTTCTGGGATGAATTAGTGCAGTGCATAAGAGGGTAAGACAAGGATGAGCAAGAGGTTATTGTAAGTCTGCTCTGACTACTGGAGTTAGCTGAAATTCTTCCTTTCAATGCAAAAACTGATTTAAAAAATAATAAATTTCACCTCTAATTACTCTAGAGACCAGAGTCTGTGCTAGCTAGGAAAGAACATCTCCCACTCAAATCAATAAGTGTTTTTGAGAGGTGAGAAAAACATACCCAGCAGCCAGTCTATCCTGTTTATGATAACCAGGATGTGTGTGTACCTCTGTATTAATATTGCTCTGTGGTTTTCCAGTTTCTTTTTGTTCGTTCCTCAGCAAGGACAAGGATCATCACATGGTACCATGTGTGCTGTGTTACATAATGATGATTCACCCCCCCCAGAGGTAGCATAGGGTTGGAAATGATGAAAAGGCTATGCCAAGTTAACAAACACTCTGCACACATTAGAATGCAGCTGTGAGTTTCCACATAGATATCTAAGAAAAAAAAAACAAACAAAAAAAACAAAAAAAGAGAGAGATAGATACATGTTGATTTATTAAACAGGTTGTCCAGCCTATGTGTAAAATCTTTGTGACAGCAGAGTACATCTTGACATCCTGCAGCTATCCCTTGGTTTACTCATCTCCTACTGGGAAATGCACTGTCCTTGTTCACTGCTGCCTACTCTTTCCACAGATATACATTTACAAGCTGTCTTCCTTTTGTAAAAAATAAAAAATAAATCAGGCGTGAAAGCCTTTTTCAGGTTTATTGCCTTAATTTATAACTTAATATATTCTTCCTTTGCACATGTTCTGAGATGCTTTCTCTCCTTTAAGCATGCTAGCAGCTGTAAGCAAGCAGTCCAAATCTGAAGTATCTTTTTCTGATAATGGGTTTCTTTGCTGGTTAAATAAGGGTTGTAAACACAGTACAGAGAAAATAATGTTGACTGCTTCTTAAAGGGTCTACTCATGGTAAATAAGGTATCCCTGGCCAAACTCATCTGGTTTGCTTCACCTGATGAAGAGAAAACCAATGGCAGTTAAGAAGTCAGGTCTTAGCATCAGAGGGATATCTCCAGATCTGCTGAGTTTTGTTGAAAAATTATTTCATTCAAAATAAGATTAGAAGAAGAGAATGAAAGGGGATTTCATCCAGATGGAAATGTGTTTTTAAATGAATTCTGTTTATGACAATATTTCCCCAGTTTTCGTCAGCTTTTGTCATCTGTTTAGTTTATTTGTTGTCTGACAACCTTTGAAATGAGATGTTTGCAAAAATGTGAAAACTTTCCATTGCTTGTTTTCATTTTCCAAAAATATTAAAAAACAAAACAAAAGAAAGAAAGAGTTATGTGATCTAGAGGTTTTCATAGTCCTTAAATCTTTACATTGAACACAGCTTCCTTGGACTCAGGAAACAAGTTCATTCCTATGACAAGGAGCTGTAAGAGGAAGGTATTATTGAAGAAATAAGACTGAAAAAGAGGAAGAAGGTACTCTTAACACTTCATAAAGCAAGCAGAAAATCAATCTGTTTGTACACTGTTACCTCCCACATCATTGGTCAGCCACTGCCCAGGTCCCAAGGGCTTCTGCAGGATGCAATTGGCCTTATGAGCAAAAATATGTGCAAGTCTAAAAATTCACGAGAACTGTGTTCAGCTCCTCCAGCCCCAGGCAGGTGCATGGGTGTACCTGGAAGCTGTAGGCAGCATAACAGTGAAATTTTGCAAATGGGAGCCCAAGCCACAGTAGAGCTGCCATTGATCTGCATGGTAGTACAGAGCCCCTCGTGAAGGATCTTCTGATGAAGAGCAGGATGTTTTCCACAAGCCACATTCATGTGAACATGGTCCACTGGTGAAAACGGTTACATTAGAAATGTGGACAAATGGTCAATGAAAAGAGCAGAAGCTCAACACCCAGACCACAGCTGACATCTCATTTCATTGCTGCAATACCATTGAAGAAATATCATATGCTTTAAAAGCGAATCCTTCTTCATTTCACGTGAGAGAAAAGCTACAGGTCAGTCCCATGAGATCAAATCAAAGATTCTCATTGAATAGGCTGAGTCTTTGCTTCCCTCCTCAGCTGTAAAAGAAAGATTGATGGCAACACTGGTGCAGTGACAACCGTGCAGAGTTTCAACTGTTCTCACATTTTCTAGAGTGCAAAACTGAAGTTTCTACCAGAAAACATCTTACAGTTTCAGATTTTTGACAGTGTGGCTGGTTATCTAGTGTGGTTTTTCTATCTAGACTTTGTGTGCATTAAACATAGTCCACAGTGTCTGTGGAAAACATGGAAGACATCGTGATTCTACTTCTGTATTCATTTATGATCTCTTCCATTCTTTTTGATAAGTAGAGAGTGAAAGACAGTAAGAGCGATCCCTCATAAAGTTAAAGTAGGTTCAAATTTCTAAATCTGTGCTTGATGTCACTAAACCATACTCTTTTAAGAAAAGGAGGCTCAGGGGTGCCCTTCTGGCTCTGCCTGACAGGAGGGGACAGCCAGGGGGGAGCAGGTTTTGCTCCCAGGGAACAGGGACAGGACAAGAGGAAATGGCCTCAAGCTGTGCCAGAGGAGGTATGGTTGGAAACTGATGAAAATTTCCACCAAGAGGCTTTATTAAGCATAAGGACAGGCTGTCCAGAGCAGTGATGGAGTCCCAATCCCTGGATGGATTTAAAAGCCGTGTGGAGGTGGCACTTGGGGATGTGGATTAGTGGTGGGTTTGACAGTATTAAATTTATGGTGGGATTTGATGATGAAGGTCTTTTTCCAGACTAAATGATTCTACAATCTGTTAATTTGTGGCCAGAATACCACCCAAAACCCACGAAATCCTTCATTTCAATTAAAAAAAATGACCTAAGAGCCTTGAAGTTCTTTGAGCTGCTGAGCCCTCAAATCCAGAGCCATCTTTCACCCCTTTATCAATGTTCCTGCATTCATGACCAAGGGTGAACCAAATGAAGGAAGATAGACTTCATCTGTAATGGGATTAATGGAGATTTTAATGGATAATTTATGGCTGATCAAATGCATTCGAATGGGATGCCAAATCAAAATGTTCTAGCAGACATTTAAAGGAAAATAATAATGACAAAAACTTACATTTCCATTTATAATCTACCTTTGCTTGACCTTAATCAGTCAGTTTATGCAATATTCATAGCAGAAAAAAAATCCTTCCTATATCTTTCTTAAATAGTTGCACTATAAGCCTGACTGGATGCAAAAAAGAAATAGTAATAATGAATAGAGAGTTTTGAAATATTCATAGGGAAATTCAAAGGGTTCAGAATGTGATATTTCTCCATTGCTTCAATTTTGCAAAATTATTCTGTTTTCGCAGAATTTCCTGATATATATATATATGCACATAGATATTATTTTTTTAATCATTCAGTAAATAAGGAAACTTTTATTCTCACATTTTCACCTCCATTTTTGAGCTTAAGTTGGTAATGATCAGTTTTCACAACACAACATCCTAGGAACAACTCTAAGTCATAAAAAAAGTATTTTAGGGATGTCAAATTTACCAGTCTGAAATTGCAGTTTAGAAATATGCCTTTTTCTTAGAAAAACAAAAAAAAAACCCAAACCAAAACAAAAACAACAAAAAACAGTGCTACATTAAAGCTTCAGATTGCAATATCCTGACAAAAACTTGTAAACTTTTTGTGTTAAAAAGATTCAAACTAAACTTTTCTTTGCTGTTCTTGACCCTGTCACAATATTCTATGAATATCTTAAACTTCATTTAAGTCTTTGCAGCCTAGATGAAGTCTGTGAAAATGAGACAGTTGAAAAAACTGTAAAATGGTCCTTGAGCCTTTGATGAATACCATACATCCTTCAGTTGGCTTTATCTTTGATATATTGGTGTATAAAGTGTGGGTATGACCAGAATATCCTGAGTTGGAAGGGACCCACTAGGAATATCAAAGTCCAACTCCTGACTCTTCCCAGGACAGCTCCAGCTTGTTGACATTAGATAAGTCACCATGAGAGGTGGATACAGAACTAAAAATCTTATTCTCTCATCTCCTTCCTGCATTATAATCTTGTCATATTGGAGAACCCTCTGCACCATCCATCTGCCATTCCCCTGATAGTTTTGGTTGGCTTTAGACAGTAGAGGAAAAGTGTCCTTCTAGGAAAATTAAATTTCTGGGGAAAACAAATAGAATTCTGTGAAAATCAAGACCTAGAGAATGAAGAAAGATCTGGATTATTGTCCCTTTCAGGGTAGAAGGAAGTAGACCACAATGACTATGCAATTGACCTTCCCAACCCATGTTAACACAAAGTCATGTCATGACTCCTTCTCTGGGTGTCCCGGGACCTGTCTCTTGCAGGGAGGCGGAACCCTCTGGAAAAAGTGTAGGAAGTGGAATTATAGATAGGTGGGGGAAATCTAGGGGACAGTCTACCTGACTCCACAGGAAATTGGACTCATGCTGCTCATGAAACAAGTTGTTGGGCTCAAAGTTTCTGCAGCAGGAAAGAGTAACCCCATGGTTCTGCTCCCCATGGGGAGGCCAGGGAGGTTCCTGCCTTGCTTGCTACATCCCAGCCATCACAACTCTGGGAAAAAGAGGCTTTGTTTTGACTTTTTTCAGATTTTTAATTACAGTGTTTATCATTCCACAGGAGATAAGAAGTGCACATAGTGAGGGGATCCTTTTAGCTTTCTTATTTATTTTTCTTCAGTGTTTCCTCCCTTATGAATAACACCACTTCAAGTCAAATAAAATTCCCCCTTTGGTCAAAGACACTGGAATTTTGTTGGAAACAAAGCATCTGAAGTTTTTCCTACTTATTTCCTTCTCTCTAAATGGTTTGCCCACACATTTTAGGAAGGTAATCCCTTTCATGTCGCATAGCACATCCTCACTGGCAGCTACAGTGTGTGCACTTTATTAGAGCATTTTTCCCCCTAGATATAATGGCACCAATTAAATTACCTTGCAGCCTGACCTTAATCTGGCAGGAATGATTATTCCATGAAACAGTTAGGGCTCTAATTGACATGAAGTGCCTGCAAAATATGTCTTTTGCAGCAGACCCTGTCAAAGTCACATTGATATGCTAATACCTATAGCTGGCAGAATCACTTCATAAAGAGAGACACTGAAAATTGAATTATTTCAATTTCAGTACCTAGGAATCTAGTGATCTGTCTGTATATGGAACTAAGTAGGTGCAGTACTTTATATGGGTAAACAGCTGTACTAGGGCGTTGCTATGGAAACTGCTTGACTCATGACAATTGTGTTAGTGATGAAGTCATTAGTGGTGTGAAATGTACTTTGAGGTTGTCAAGTGTACACTCCAGGAATATTTCAACAGTATTAGTGGAGCCTTTTCATTTGCATAATTTAGGCTTTCACATGCGATCTCGTTACGGTGCAGGGAGATGGGATGCCACAGCAGTGGCAGCAAGGCTCTGGTGTGGTTCTGCAGCCAAAGGCAGGCAGTCCCTGCATGCACAATAAACCTCTCTCTGTAACAGAACCGTCCTTTCCCTGTCTTTTTTTTTTTTTTCTTTTCTTTTTTTATTTTTTTTTCTTTTAATAAAAATGTTTTGAGCCACAGGGCTCTTCAAAGGATGAACTCCTTAAACTTTTATGGTGCCAAGTTGACTTTGAGCGTCTGGACCTCTGTTGTTTCTTTTTACTGCAATTGCTCCGGATGTACTCCAGAGAAAGCACAAGTGGGTTCAGGATCATAGGGGGCTACTTTTTCCTCATCTCTGCTATTCAGTATTTATTACAGTTAGTGTGATTTCCTATGCTATAAAGCTGAATGATGAATCCCAGGGCTTTTCTTGGTTTTCTTATATCCTTTCTTCTAGTTTTAAGTATTTCAGACTATGGAAAGCTCTCTCTTTTTTTTAGTACTGGCAGAGGATGCAAAGAAGATCTTAGCAAGCCTTTGACAAGATGTCTGAAGGGACTCCTCTAGTTTTCATGCACCCTTTGGCAGTAGGGTGCTGGTTAATGCTGGGTTTATTTTTTTACGTGTTCTGCCCCTTCTTCTGAGCAGGAAGGCAGGGCAGTAGCATGGCTTCCATCTCTGCTTGCTGGGAGGGACACAATTTCTGCCATGGCAGTCACATATAAGGCCCATTTCCAAACTAATGCTAATGGTTCCCTGGGTGGCATAGCCCCAGAGGATGGTGAGGCACTGGAACAGGCTGCCCAAGGAAGTGGTCACAGCTCTAAGCCTGTCAGAGCTTAAGAAATATTTTGGATGGAGCTCTCAGGTGTATGGTGGGATTCTTTAGCCCTGTGCAGGGCCAGCAGTTGGACTTGATAATGTTTGTGTGTGCCTCTCAACTCAGAATATTCTACAACTCTATGAATCCACAATTTTTCTAAAAAACCATTAATGGGGAAAGAGCACTCGTTTAGTTTGTGTGTGCACGTATAAACACACACACACACATATGTAGATGTCACCCGTAGCAAGAGATCAATGCCAGAGCTCAAGATTTTCACACAGATAAGTTAGCAGCCTGCTAATACCAGACCTTGTGAGTTGATCTTATTTCTTTACAGTGTCTGATCTATTGAAATGAAACCTAATGCTGTATGTTCACTCTATATGTTCAGCCTAATACTGTATAATCACCAGCCTCTTATGTATTAATTACAGCTTAACTTTACAATTGGGATGAGCAGAAAAGTAAGCATGAAATCAAAGCTGGATTTGATTAGCATACTTTGACAGGATCTTTACCAGTCAAGGGTATCTTTAATATTGTATTTAAAGTATGTTCTTCTGTATGTGAGGTACTGGAGGACACATTTCAGCAGACTCTGGTAGCATAATAACAAACAATTTCAAATCCTTACTAGTTTGAATAGATTTGAGCTATTCATAGAGTTCAATGGCCTTCTGAATCAATTTGTTTTCCTGTCCAGTGTCCCCTGCTCCACCTGAAAAAAAAAATAAATCTTTTTCTTTTTTCCCCTTGAAAAGAGGAATTAATTCTTTTAATGATGACAGAAAATTCATCTTTCTTCTTTTTTCTGAAAATTCAAGATGATCTATTGGTGTCGCTAGGCTAATGGAAAAGTGAATAGGACAAGAAGATGAGAATCTTGTACTTTGACACAACCACTCCATATTGAGCAAAAAAATTATACATCAAACTTCATACTGAAATCCTCCATTTCTTTCAAACCTAGCTCCTGAAGCCATATTTCACACATTTTAGTTGGTTTTTTATTCCTTATTCATTGACCCCTTACAATTTTAATATGTTGGACCAGCCAGGAGAGAAGATTTTGCATAGCAGATCCCTAAATTAATTTCCTTCCATTGCAATATGGAAATGCTGAATCCATCCCCAGAGAGCTGGCTGGAGAAATTAAAAATATCTTCATAGTAAACTGTGATCAAAAAGACATTTCATTTTGGCATTAGTCATTATATGACTCCTCCATATGTTTTGTGTAACAAATTTTCTACATTACTTTTTTTAACAGCAACCACAACAAGAACACAGATAGAAATTTTTGAGTTAGCCTTCAGGATCCTATCCAAGCATAAGCAGTTAGATGGGTTTAAGACCATGAGCTAGATCTTTACATACAAAATGGCCACACATCAGTCCTAAAGGCAGTTTAACCTTGAGATCTTTTGAGTGGGGTTATGTGGTTAACAGGGAGCTGCTGTAAACATCCAGGATCCTAAACCATTTTCCAGGGAGACAGATCCTGTAAGTTCTTTCAGATTTACACAAACAGGGAATGCTTCCATGTGTCAAGAACTTATCACTCGGGTAAGATAATCAGGAGATTGAACAACGACCTACAAAACTGGCTGCAAACCAAATTTAACTTTCATGTATTTGAAATTGCAATGGAGAAGCTTTAAGACATGGACCAATGATTTATGTCTGAGTTGTGTCTGGTCCTAAAAAAGTTTTTTTAATTCTCCTTTACGGAGGATTGAATATATAACAAAAACCTACTTAGGTCTCAATTGCTTGGAGACAAGGAGAGCACCATATTCGCTGCTTCAGCCATATGTGGAAGTTCCTCAACATCATTAAGGGGTAGAACCGACTCATTTATTTTGGGGACCACATTCTGAATTAGAGATTTGCAAGGAAAAAAAAAACTAAAAAGCAAACCAGGTTTGAACATCTCCTGCTCTTCATCTGTCCTCTCAGATGGATTGAGAAAGATGTCAGAGGACTTTTCTATTCACAGAATTTTGTGGAGAAGCTGGTGCAAAACAGAGAGGAACTCAGCACTGATTTTGTGTGGCTAACACACCTGACGTGAATTGAGGTTAATCAGCAGTGGTTGTTTTTTACATGGGTGCATTGGGATCTCCTACAGGTTATTGCAGCCACAGACTCAGTGAGGCAGCACCACCTTTAAAGTCACATTTTTGCATTAGAGACACAACTGTAAACTACTAAAGCCAGCCAAAGTTTTTTTCTGGATTGGAGCTTGGTGGCAGGGGGGATTTTGAGACTGCATCTCTCCTCTTCCACTTATAATTGGCATTTCTTGCAAAAGCTTTACATTTTAATTCTTTCTTGCTGATGCTCTGCTGTCTCTCAGGCCATTTTGAGTTTGGCTTTGGTTTAGCACAGCAACAAGCCAGGGCTCAGCAAAGAGAAGAGATGATGTGTAAAAAGGGAGAGAGACTATGTTGTGATGGACAAATAAGAGAAGCACTCCAAACTAAAGACTTCAGGCAGGTATGAAATGACATGTCTGGCAGGTTTTTTCAGGCTTCCCCGTCAGTGAAAACCTGATGGGTGAGTGGAAGTGAGCAGAGAGAAGCTTGATCATCTTTGTTCAATCCTCCAGAGGAAAGCTCCCCTCAGCACTGACGTGTTTTGGTTTTTTTCTCCCTAGAAGGAGCAGCAGCAGAATGTTAACAAGCTTCATTTTCTATTCCCTACAACAAGGAAGCGACCTTTGCCCGCTTCCCTGGCTGTTTGTGTTCTTGATGCTGATAGAGCCAGATTTTCACAAGACAGACCTGGGTAATTTTCATGGCTGCCACACTATTGCAAACCAATTAGCAAGCCAGCTTGATAGGGTAAGGTTGTGGAGATACCCATGGCTGCTTTAATAAAGTTTCCTGTGCATCAGTATGATACTATTGATTTTTCTCCCTTTGGACCCAAAGACTAAAGTTCATGCTCTGTAGCAGATAAAGTGAAAACTGTGGAGGTTCTAATGCACACTAATTTAACCTTTTGGGAAAAGAAAAGAAAAAAAGAAAAAAAAAAAAGAGAGAGAGATGCTGTATGCAATGTTCTTTTGCTTTCGTACACATTATTTAACATTAATGTAAATAGGATTGTGCTGATGATTCTGGTGGCCTAAAGGTCACTGTGGATTACAAATTGAGTCACCAGCGGAGAGTCAGGCACTTTGCAGGGACACACAGGAAAATATGATTCCCACAGAGCAAGGCACACAGGGCAGGCATCAGAGGCAAAGGGATGTGGGAAGGACAAAAGCAATGAAACTGAGGGCCCCTGTGAAAGCCACCCCTGCTTCACAAATTTGTGCCCCCCAGTTGACACATTCACTCACCGAGAGCTGAATTGAAGCCATTCTGCCACTTTGTTGTACTAAAGCTCTTCCTTGCAGAGATCCAGCACTTGTCTGCAGGGATAGTGCAGGGAGTGACCTCAGCTGGAAAGGGCAGGCAGACAGCATCATGCCATGTAATTGATTGTCTGATCTTACTGGAAAACAGCTGGAAACTGTCACTGCTGAGCAGGGGAGGGGATAGCCTAAGAGACAGCAGCACCCTGAAGCACTGACAAGGCTGGATCTTGGGTCTGTTCTGTGTGCACTCAGTTTCTGCCCATCCACAGTTCCACCAAGGCCAAGCATTTATGAGTTATGAGCCCATCTCCACAAGTTTTAAGGGGAAAATAGCAAGGGTGTTTACTTTCTTTTCTTCTGTGGGATTGGGGGTTTTAAGACAGCCTTTTGCCGTTATCTTTAATCTCCTTTCATAAACACAAAATCTATGATACAATTTAAAGGGTGAAAGAAGAGCTTGGGAGCTTTGCTGTGTTGTAGTGGTTTCTTGACAGTTTGTGGACTTTCCTCCCAAATTAGGCTGAACCCTAAACCACATTTTCCCTTACTTTTCAGTTGTAGGAATCCAAAGGAATAAAAAATATTGCTTGCTTTGGATAAACAGAAACATTTTGCTTAATGCAATCCATTTTTTTTTTTTATCCTGCTGTCTGAAAACTCACTTGCCTGAGCACTTTTCCAAAGAACTGAATTAATTTTGTGTTATAATGAGTGTTCCAGTAGGTAACTGGTTGGCAAAGGGCCAGTTTTACAATCTACAATGTAACAGAATGTATTGCTTAATGCCATTAATAATAATTGTGAACACTTTGTGAATAATTGTGGATTTGGGTAATTCCTATAAGATATTGTTTCCATAAACAAAAGTCAAATTTCCAGCTGCTGAGTAATCCTGGTCTATATATTTCATTCTGCTTTGTGGCTGTTTGCTGTAGATTAGTTTCTCAAATTTTGAGCACAAAGTGCCTCTCAGTGTGAATAAACCCATAAATTTGTATTGAAAATAGTTTTGCATTTGCCTCTTGCTGCTTTATGTTCAGAATGGTCAAAAGGAGTAAACTGGCTCCGTTGACTTCATTTTACCTATGCTGAGAAAAACAAAGTGAGAAACATCTTCTGGCCTGTCCCCAGTCTCTCCTTTTGATGGGAGGGTGCCATTTGCAGAAGCCAGTGGAGGCCTCTTTCCTTTCTTTTAAGAAAAGGATTTTACCCTGTGGCACTTTGGGGAAAAGATTGCAAGCTGCTTTTGTCTCTGCAACATGGCATTCTACTGGGGGAACGCAGGAAAATTATACAGGTGTAGTGTGAAATCTAAGAGCTGTCTGTCCAGCTGAAATGGAAATGCTGTGTTCAATGTGTGGGGGAAATGCAGAATAAACTACCTTGAAATAGAAAACTGTATGGAATCTTTATGTAAATCTGTGTAGCCATTACAGTTATGTAGTGCACCCCTACACTGAGAATACATGAGCTAAGAGAAAGGTAGCTTATCCTTTATTATATTGATCACTCTGGTGAAAAACTATATTAAAAGTCATATTAGGCATAACTCCCTCATTTATTCTTTAGGTTTACAATCACATTTCCCAAACAGGGAATCAATTTGCCTTGCACAGAGTGAGCTCTCAGAGTAAAATGGGACACTGCCTAGATCAACTTTGTTCTTTGCCTTGGACTTAATTTCTTTGAAGAGCTATGACCTGTATCTGCACCAAGAGCACAGGGACAGGAAGTTTCCTTTCTATCACTTTGAATCAGACACCATGCACAGGAGTAAGTCCAGTTTTCAGGAATATTCCTCTGTGCTGAGATATATTCTGGTGTGGGGTGGTTGATCTGCTAAACATTTCCAAAGAAAGTCCAGGACCCTCTGCTGAAAAACAGGGTATCCTGAAAGGATATTAAGGACTCTTTACAGTATATCCTGTAATGGCATTGAGAAGTCATTCTTTTTAAGGCTTCTTCCTTCCTCTATTTCCAAGCATGGCATAAACATTTTACAGATGCCCTTGGATTGTTAAAACACATATAAAGCTGTACTTGGAGCACCTACGGAGGAGAAAAGGAAATTCTTGGAGCGAAAGGGATGAAAACAGCCATGGTTCCTCACAAACATAAATGTTCAGTGGCACTTGCTGACTGCTGACACTGCTGCAGTTAATGACTTGAGGGGGTGCACAATGACAGGGCAAATCCATGAAGTCAGGGCTCTCTCCACAACATCCTGACCACAACCATAACAGGAACAACGGCTTACCCAGAGCACCTCCTTTTGGTGCAGGTACTGTTTACAATCCACAGGGTAATCCCTGAGAGAGAGATGAAACAGAAGACAGAGGGTGAGTTCTTCCTTCTTTCTGCAGTGACACAGTACTCAGATAGATACACAGAGCAGGTACTTGGGTGTAACAAAGATGAGAGCACCCATATTTGTGGGGATCTGGGCTTATCTGGGCTCACAGCTGGCTAGTCCTTACCAGATAGTGATGTCTAAACACCAGAAGAGAAATTAAAAGTGGTCTCACTATCCTGTGCTGGTGTCAAGTTGCAGATGGGCATGCAGAAAGGCTGCTCCCCAAGAGCCATATGTCCCAATGTCCTGGGAAGTTGGCACAGAGACATCCATGGGCCAAGGAATGGTGTGGCAGGGCACTTGAGACTGATGAGATTGTATTTGTGATCCATCAACCTCCTGTGCAAACAGTTGCTGTGAGATGTTTGCGTTTCTTCTGGCTGGGTTACTTTGGCTAGCAGAAAATTCATCTGGAGCCTCCAAATCACTGAGAGCTTAAGGGAAAGCCAAAGGAAGGTTTGTCTTTAGAAGGGTACACATGACTTACCTGCATCACAAAGCAAATATTGTCTGGGCTGGCTCATTTCTCCTTGATCTGCTACAGGGACCAGTGGGTCTTAAAGGAAATAGAAAAGAATGTATTTTGTATTTATGGATCCCCCTCTTCCATCACACCCAAGCAATGAGGTAAGCTAAGCAGGTTAAAAAAAAAAGGAAAAAAAATGGGAAAAAAAAAAGTATGTGCTATTAATAGGGAAATAATAGTTGTGAAATCAAGTGGAATTGAAATTCAACACATTGGTTCCGTTCATGTTATTGCCTTTTCTTTCACAAGTTACTCAAAGACAAATAACCGAGACAGAAAGCAGTTTAACTTTCCAAGTCATAAAAAGAGCAGGAATATACGGTTTGCTTAGTCATTTTGCCAAGGCAAGAAGCCTTCCATCAGTCTGGGTTGGAGAGAATAATCACTCAACGTGTGGACCCGTGCCAGGAGGCGGCTGCTGATGCCACCAGAGCTGCAGTTCTGCGAGGCAGAGAGACAGGCAATGTATGAGCTTTGCAGAGATGGTCCTGGTGAAGACTTTTCATCCTGGAGCTTTTTCATTCTGCAAGACTCAGTTCAGGCTGCCCCCCATGTTGCAGCCCAAGATCACAGAAAATAAGATTAAGCAAAAAGGAAATAGAAAGGAAAACAAAAAACCCCAAAAAACCAAAACCAACACCTTTTCCCCTTCTTCTCTTAAAATTTTCTAAGTGCCTGAGCATTCCTAGGATGGAATAATTCTGCTGACCAAAAGTAATCAAAACCATGTCCTGGCTTTTTTGGGTCTTTTGTTGGTGGCTTCCAGACAAAGTTTGGAAGCCACCTTTGAGTTCTCCTGTCTGTTCCTAGGACTGGGTATGTTGGATGGTGGAAGCAACATAGGAATGACTCCACTCCATGGAATCATGGAATTCAGGAATCATAAAATGGTTTGGGTTACAAGGGAATTTAAGGTCATCTAGCTCCAGCCCGTCTGTCATGGGCTTGGTTCCTTCCTTTAAAGGAACTTTCCTTCAGAAAATTCCTTCCTCCTTTGCTGCACAAATGGGGCAAACCACCTCTCTGTGTCTTTCTAAAATTTCTCCTGTTTGTGCAGAAAATAACTATACTAGAATTATGGTGTTGTAAAGCTCTGCTCTGTCTCACAAGAACTGCTTTGTGAATTCCTTCCTTGTCCCTTACCAGACAAGTCCCATTGCCTGTACCAAGGGCTGATTTCACCTGTGCCCACTGTTGTTGCTCAAACCATCATCCAGAGGGGTGCCCAGAGAAAATCTTACAAGAAACATCTTTTCACCAGATTTTTGGTCACAGGACACAATCTGCCTGCTTCCCCTTTTTGATTTAATATTGATATTAGTGTATTTATCTCTTTTAGAACTGGCATTGTGCTTTGCAACTGTACACACTGTGCAGAAGGGAGCAATCCCTAGGCAGGCATTACATCCTGACAAACAGAGCAGGCACAGACTGCTCTCTATCGAGAGCTGGGGCCTTTATAAATCATAGGAACCCGCATGAAATTAAACATCTGACCTCTATACAGTTCAGATACACAGTTTCCAGGCCCTGCCAATCCACTAAAATGGATTTCTGAGCTGTCACTCGAGTCCTTTGAAAACAACTTCTTTGACAGTTAAAACGAATTGGCAGAAGAGGCATATGGGGAGTGTAGCTTCCAGATTGATGAGGTATTTGAAAGAGAGCAGGTTACACATGTACATTACTTATAATGCCTTGCAACCCTGTGGCAAATTCACATTTCTTGCCTTCAGCCTAGCAGGATCCACAAGATTTGGAAGGTTGATTTTTCATTTTGGGAGCCCCCAAACTGAAGCCCTCTTGATACACATGTGGTGATGCACAGATGCCAGCTTGACCTCCAAAAGAACATACCAAGAGAGAATGCACATTCCCCTTTTCCCCAGATAATCCCTGCTTCAATGTGCTGCCAATGCAAATTTTATCGACTGACTTCTAGGTGTCATTGACTCAGTTAGACAAAGTTGTTTGGTTTGGTTTTTTTCTTTGTTTTTTTAAGTATTTTTTTAATTAAATTAACTTTTATTTTAAAATTATGAAAATAACCAAAAACCATGAGTCCCTTCAGGTTAAAACGGTCTGAGCAGATTAAAATAGGTAACAGGCAGAAACTGATGCACAGGAAGTATCAGCTGAACACAAGGAGGGACTTTTTTACTGTCCAGTGAGTGTGCACAGGAACATGTTGCCCAGACAGGGTGTGGGGTCTTCCTCACTGGAGATATTCAGAAAATATCTAGACACGGTCCTGTGCCATGTGCTCTAGGATGACCGTGCTGGAGCAAGGGATTGGGCAGGTGACCCACTGTGGTCCCTTCAATCTCATCTATTCTCAGATTCTGTGAGAACTGAGCTCTCAAAACTGAGCACTTGGGAATTAACCCACAACCTATAAGGATGGAATTACTTGGGTTATATAATATATAAGGATATAATATATATATAACACATAAGGATGTATTCACACTCGGGTTGGCATGAGATTTTAGCTCTTCTTTTCAGAGCTCTAAGGCATTCTCATTCTGACTTTGACATTTGTAAGATTTGGAGCAGTGTGCAACCACACCCCACAGGAGAAACTGGATCCAGTCCTGTCTCCTGTCACGTATCAACAATTTTGTCTTCTGTTAATGGTTTGGATTTATGAATTCTGTCTCGACATATGTGGGAAATCTACAGTTAGTGATGCAAAGCTCCTTTGGGGTCAGAGAAAATGCTCTGCATGACGAGATGGCCCGGAAGCATTTCTTGTCCTGGGACTCTTCTCTCTTCAGGACAATTTCAGGGTAGCTCTGGTCATTTTCAAAGCCCTGCATGGGATCAGCCCAAGCTACTTGAGTGACAGCTTCAGCTTGAGTGTTCATATGCATAAAAAATGCAGCTGTCAACTTGAGGAATACAGCTGCATGGAAAACAATTTCCCCCTCCCATGAAAATGTAAATTTAAAAGTACTTTTTCCTGAGAAAATGAAGATAAAAAGTCTATCTAGGGATATTATCATGGGCTGAAAATCTCAAAATTATATTTCAGCACAGGTCATCCTGAACGTTACCTTGTATTGATTCAGTTTTACCTTTTCTGTTTTCGTTAATATGGCCCTTTCTGAAAATTTAACTATATTAATGTTCTTTCTATGAGAGTAAGAAAAAAAGAAGGAAGCCTGAAAATATATTGCTATCTTTAGATGGAACTCAGACCTGTGTGGGCCAGGGAAAAAGCTTTCCTGGCAAATTCCTAAGCCTGAACTCACTTCCAGAAGGGAGCAGGTCAACCACAGAGTTTGAAAGCTAAAGAGCAGATATCTCTTTTTCTCTAGTCACTGCTTTGGTGGGCACTGTGAGGAATCTGGGAAAAAGATTTCTCCCTGTGTGTGTACATACAGAAGAGATGGGCACAATCAGAGACATCCACTGACTTTTCTTTTTCAAAATTGTATTTTTCTTGGCTGAAAGAGAAACTAGAGGAACAATAATAGGAGAAGAAGAGAAGAACCCAAGGCCAAAGGAAATTCTGCTGTGGGTTTCAGTTAGCTTAGGGTTTAACCCTGTGCTTCCATACACATCTCTGAACTCTCAAGACATCAAGGTAGCATATTTATTGCTACGACATTGCACATGAAAAATGAGGCACATGAGGAACATGTTTAGTCCCTACCATGTATGATTTGGATCAAGGATTGAGGCATTTCTACTCCAGGGACTTTTATTCTGTGACTAGCTTGCCAAAATTGTTCAAATATTTTTGGTCAAGATCACCTATTTTTTTCAATACACTCTATCTTCCCCCTTCTTGCAACAAATTTGCTCTCTCTTATGGGGCAATATCTTTCTCTCAATAGTCCATTCCTCATTTGCCTTTTTTGTCTCTTAGGACTTATTAATATACCCACCCTCTGTTGGTCTTGGGTAAAGCAAGAGAAAATATTACTGTGAGATTAAGTAATTATCTGGAAATTTGCTCAAATTTGACATATGACTATGCAGGGGTCTACTTTATGTTTAAAAAAAAAAAAAAAAAAAAAAGAAAAAAGTCTTAAAGCTGAAAAATGAGATGTTAAATTTTAAAAAATAGAAAGATTTTTTCTTAAAAACAGTCAATTCAAAAGCAACCTTCTTTCTTCTTTCTTTCTTTTTTTTTATTTTTTTTAATCAAAAAGAAGAAAAATTAAGGTGCTGACAAAATTAAGGAAAGAGAAAATAATCTAACCCAATATTTTCTCTAAAACCATAAAAACTGCCTTGAACCTGAATAAATATTTTTTTCCCCTAAGAAACCTTTTGTTTTCCTGGGAAGCCTTTTGGGTTTGAGTTAGGCTTTGGGTGGTTTTTATTCATTCCACTTAATAAACCTAATTATTTTGCTTGGCTTCACTCAAGCTATTTTATTTTTCATCCTGATTTTTCCCTAAATAATTTGTCTGGTTCATAATTTGTCTGGTTCTTAACATGGGTTTGCAGGAGGAAGAAAAAGTATGCCAGGTTGGCAACAGGGCTACATCAAATGTCTGTGCTGAGGCACCTACTCCATGTGGTCTTTGTTTTGGAACCCTCTTCTGCCCTGTCATGAGGACAAGTTGAAAGAAACAGTGTCCACCAGCTTGAATGTCAGCCTGGTTTTGTGGATTTGGTGGGGTTTTTTCAGGGCTGAAGTTCTCCATAATTTTTCCAGCAAATTGGTTGTAATATAAAGGAAATAGATACTTCTCTCCCCCCTCATTTTCAAATGTCCCCTTTATCTTATTATTGTTTCAAAGCTCTAAAGTATAAAACTGAATTTTTATGTTTCCAAATGACCTTCAAAATTCAAGACAAGGCTGACTTCTGCTCGAGTGTAATATTCTGGATCATTAATTTCACTAGAGATATTCCAATTTGTAATTTCATTAAGTTTAAGAGCATAACCACTCTTAATACCGTGTTTCTAAATATGATGGGCTGTATTCTCAACCAGCACAAAGTCAGCACATCCTGAGTCACTCTGCCACAGCTCCCCACAGCAGCCAGGGATGCCTTTGAGAGACTACCTAGAACAGAGGCTAGACAGAAATATAAAATAAAGCAGGAATTTATTGATAGGCCTCCAAAGTGTACACCTAGGGCAGTGGAGGAGCCTTGCAGAGGTTGCACAACAGTCACAGGTTTTTTTGGACAGATGTAAGTTTGGTTGTTCGCATGTCAGGGGTTAATTGTCCAATTAGGACTTTAGGTCATGAAGTCACATTCCCCCAGTTTGCACCTCACAATTCACTTTTGTTTTTACTTCTTGGGCCTGAGGCTGAGATGATGACCTTGGTTCCCATCTGGAAAAGGATTGTTTTGTCCAACCAAACTGTGAAGAGACCTTGCTAACACCGTACAAAGTTCAGAATTATATGCTAATGCAATACAAGATCTGAAAAAATATGAAAGATAAACCTTAAGGCATCACCAGAACTGTGAGGGTAGGATCTTCCTCTGCATTTGGTGTCAGCCAGTGTGATACCCACAAATAATCCTTGCCATGACACACATTAAACATCTCTAATAGCTGATTAAGATATTTTTGGCAGGAAAAGCTAGATGGTCTAGTGGATAGCGAGTTATTATAGAAGTTATTACAGAAGGATTTCTTGTCAGAATGGATTTGCAGAGCACTGGCCACATGGAACTTTACAAATGATAGTGGGATCCTGTGACACCACGTTCGTCCCCCTGGTTTGCATGGGCATGCAATGATTTCCTGGGCAACGCCAGGGGAGCTCACCTTGCAGCAGGACATAAAAAACTACACCATGAACTCATTTTGCATTCTGTGTTATCCCTACACAATCTAAACACCTGTAAAAACTACAGCATTTGGGGTTAGGGACACCTCATTGTTTTCCTCAGAAGTACTGAGGGAAGGTGGCTGTGAGAGACTTATGAGAAGACAGGGGGGAAAAGTTCAAAGCAAGTATTCGGATGAATGACTCCTATGTTTGCAGTGAGTGTCCTAATCAGAGGTTGTGGGCCATGGGGATAGCTGACCTTTCATCATCTCACCTGCTGGAACCACTGTGATGTGTTTCAAAATAGGAATTGAGCCAGGGAGATGCTGAATGACTCCGTGACCTGGTGGCTCAATGCCTGTCCCAGTGCCCATGATTAACCATTTATACCAAATAAAACAGATATACACATCCACAGCTTATATCTGGGCAGTGGGGAGAAGTGTGCCACCACTGGACAACCCACAGAGCATCATCATTAATTCACTGGCCTGGGATACACCAGCTCCAATCATCAGCAGCAGAAAAGGAAATTGAGCTCGACTTTTCACAGCATAGGCAAATATCCCAAGCTGATGGAAGGACACTCCTGTTGCCTACAGATGTTCTTGGTGAAGTTAACCTTACCCTTGCCCTGTTCAACAAACCCATGGATTAGGACAAAAAAAAAAAAATCCTAATTCTGAAAGACTGTAAAACGTAGTATTGCCTCACTATAAATTTCTTGATCCCCAATCCAAAACTTTGATTCTAGCCAGGATTTCTACACAATGTTTCTGTTTACCCTGAAGCTGGTATTTCTTAGCATGAATACAATAATTGTTTCAGCTGATTACACTCCTGGACTTAATTGCTGCAAACGAGCCTACAGAAATTAACAGTCTTGTTGTTGCCAGCAGATTTCTCATGAAGGTTATTCTTGTAGAACAGTCAAACAGAATGTAGTTGATAGGTTCCTAAAGCTGACAGGTTTCATCTAGAGATGTTTTCTTGGAAGTAGGCTGAGTGGTCATAGGAACTTTAATAATCTGGAGGAACTGTCCATTTTGGCCTGATGAACCAACACCTCAATTTCAAGGCTGATGGATTCAAATAAAACACGAAAATTTCTCACCTTTTCTGTGTTTATGTCATCAGGTTTATGACACATTCGTTAGCAGTGTCAGCAATTAGCTGACCAGCAAAATGTCTTCTTTGCTTCTCAAGGTGCAGAGTGTTTCTTTACAGAAAACAGTAGATGAAGCATGTTTAAATAAACTGTTTTTTGTACACTTACAAACTGATTTCTTTCCATCCCGAGTCCTCAAATACCCTCCCAAAGCCCTGTTCCAGGAACTGGTTACCAACGTGGACACAAACAGTTAAAATTCTTCCCTTCAGAACCCCCATAGAAGGTTTCTGTGTTGAGTTTTAAAAGCTTCCACAGTGGTTCAGATTTCATACTGGCCATAGCCTGTAATGATGAAGAGTTTATAATTAAAGCTGATGAGCTGGAAAATAAGGAATGAATTCAAAACTACTTTGTATGAAGAGAGTCTGAAATTATGAGAATGTTTCACACCCAGTGTTTTGGGGTTTTTCTTTTTTCTTTTTTTTCTTTTAGCAGTCTGTCTGTTTCCATAACCAGGTTGATTAGAAGACCAATTCCAAAACTGACTGTAGGCAGGCAGTTTTTGAAATAAACTCAAATTCTAAAGTGGAAAAAAATTGCTGTAATTAAGAAATATACTTTGATATTTCAAAATACAAGTGAGATTTTCAGCTTACACCAACATTTGCTAGACTAATAGGAATACAGACATATTGTCTGCAAGATAATCAAAGAAAAATTAGAGCAGAACTGGGTCAGGTAGAATCTGCAAAATCATAGACTGTCTAATGGGCTGAATTGCTGAACTGGAGAATTCCTTTCTTGCCAACCCCTCTAGTAATTTTCTCTCTGAGTAATTTCCCTCTGCCTGTGCCACTGGTACTTTCTTGTTTGATATTTAAGAAGAAATTCAGACACATGCCCAGCACATCACTACAAAGAGTCTGCAACTTATGAATGGTATAAGAAGTGCTCGTGTCACCAGTTCCCTAGACTTGATGAGCAAGCTCCCAAGAAAATAGGACTTTTCCCTGGTGCAAACATGTAAAGTTCATTGACTCTTACTACATTTTGTCTGGTCAGGTGTTTGCAGAGCCCCTGCTTCAGTGGTGTCTTCAAGTAACCCACTCTTTGGCCCCTAAATGAAAGGCACAGCTTTTGGGGAGGGTCTAACTGCATGGGAAGGTGTTTCAAGAACTTCAGAAGTGAACCAGCCCCAGTCTAGAAGCCAACATGTTGTTTTCACAGCTGGTGGTACAGGAACCAATTGTGCTGGAGGGGCTGGCACAGCTTTGCCATGAGGAGACTTTTAAATGGAGCTGTGCAATACCTACCTCTGAAGTCACTTCATTTTTTGCCCGTCTCACCAGATGAATATTCTAAAAGAGTCTTTAATTTTTTAGTACGCTAAAAGTAAAAGGGACTAAGGACATGCATTAAGGGACAAAGAGTAGGGAATCTGATTCAAACATGGCATTTATGTCAATAACAGCTGTGAAGAGCTACAGGTAACTTGGAAACAGATTATTATGTGCCTATAGATCTGGACCACTGAATTTAGTCTTGATCACTACAAACATATCATATAGTTCACTCCATAAACTTAACAAACTTCAAAAAAGTAAATATCTTAAAGGCATTTGGGTTTTACCTTACATTTGTAAGAATTCCTTTTTCATATTACACTACAAGTTCTTGAGCGCTTGAACATATCTTCAAGAGGACTTCTCACCAGTAACCCTTCATTTTCTCCACTAGAAATTACAGTCTATTTTTTAAACTATTAGATCATTCTAGTCATTATACAACTTCAGTCTGTGATCAGTTTCCTCCTCTGGGCCATCTTCTCCTTTGTCATTCCAAGGGATAAACTCTCAAATTATCATTGTATCAAAATTTTGAGACTCTTGCCCTCAGGGTTCCTGATTTTGCATCATGCTGTTGAATGATATAGAATCAGGGAAGAATTCTATGCAAACATAGAATTGTTTGCACTGGAAGGGACCTTATAAATAAATTAATCCTCTCATTCCACATTCCCCCTGCCATGGGTAGGGACAATTCCCACCAGACCAGGTTGCTCAGGATTCCATCCAACCTAGGTTGGAACAATTCCACAGTGGAGGCACCCACAACTTCGATATGATGATATGATATGTATGATATATGATTGATATGATATGATTGATATGATATTCTTCTCAATCAAGTTTCCAAGTTCATGCCATATCTGTAACATCTTCTGATGTTCCTCTGTACTATCACTCAAAGATGTTGCCCTATGATAACAGGAGCAGAAAAACAAAATGTAGTCCAGCACTACTGTCTCCCTCCAGAATAATGATTCAATTTTCAGTGCTTCCCTTTGCTGTCAGTTTCTTTGTGTCTTAGGTAGCACTTTATCAAAAGTTGTAAAAATATCCTAACAAAAGAAAATATTCTCATCTCTTATACCTAGAAAATCAGTTATTTTTTTTCTAGAAAACCAGGCATTTATTAGAACAGTCTGGCACAATCTGTTTTCTGAACACATCTTTACCAAGTAGGTTCCTAAGCCATCTGAAAATGAGGAGTTTGGCAATAAGGAGAAACAAAATTTATTTAAGATGCTGATGGAGGCAATGCCAAAAGTGCTTGCTTTTTACAGAACATCAGGAAGAGGGTTTGTTGGATGGAGCTAGAAGCAGTCTGGTCTACTAAGTGTCCCTGCATGTGGCAGGAACATGATAATCTTTAAGGTCTCTTCCAACACAAACTGTGATTCTAAGGGCATTGTAATTCTGATATAGCTGCTGAAGTCATTGGAATTCCAGTAACTTTTTGTTGTTGTGTTTATTTTCAAGTTTTATAGAAAGTGCAAATATGCTTTGTGGCCACAAAAGTTGCCCAAATGTTTGTGTTCTCTTTCTCATCTTGTTTTCCTCTAGTTATGCCCAGTCAGACATTTAATTAGTGTAGCATATTGGATCTGCTCTCAGCTGCTTTCCACAGTGGTGAGCCATTTACATCTGTACACAGTGGGTGTTAAGCAGCACAGCTCTGATGTGCTGTGCTTTTACAGTGACCTTTCACAAGTGTGAATGGTTATACAAGGTGCCAGGGACTGGATCATTGGCCTGTCTTTGGACAGCAAGCAGGATTTGAGTGGCCTCCTAAAGGAAAATGCCAGGACAGCATGAAACAGGATGTTTTGGTTTGTTAGACTCTAAGCTCTGCTCTGCTTTTTAAAGAACTGCTCTGCTTTGAGAGAAACAGGCTTCTGTATTTGTACACATGGCCACAAAACTGCCACGTGAAATTCCACAATCTGCAAGTAACCAGGTTAGCACACCATAATCAATGGAACAAGATGATTATTGTACGTCGTTTTCAGCTGAAATATTCTGTTCTGTCCTATTCTATTCTATTCTATTATGTTCTGTTCTGTTCTGTTCTGTTCTGTTCTGTTCTGTTCTAATTCTACTCCATTCCATTCCTCTACACTACTCTACTCTACTCTACTCTACTCTACTCTACTCTACTCTACTCTACTCAATCCAATTCCATTCCATTCCATTCTATAAGCAGCTACCGAAAAACACGCCAAGTGGCTTTGTTTTCATTTTGCATGACAAGAAGAATGGGCCAAGTAAACCCATCAGGGATTGTTAGAATCATGGAATGCCTTGTTTGGGGTTGGACTTTAAAGTTTATCTAGTTCCAACCCCTCTTTCATGGATAGGGGCACTGTCCCTAAACCAGCCTTGAAAATTCCCTGGGGTGGGATAGCCAGTTTGCTCTGGGAAATCTGTGACAGAGCCTCACCACCCTTACAGGGAAGAGGTTTTTTTCTTAATATCTAACCTAATAACCTTTCCAGTCTGAAGGCAGCCCCCATCCTGTCACTCCAGGCACTTTTAAATAGTTTCTTTCCATCTTATTCTTTTCCTTTAGGTACTGGAAGGCCACAGTTGAGTCACACAAAAGCCTTCTCTCCAGCAGGCTGAAAAATCCTAATTTTCTCAGCCTTTCCTCATAGTAGAGCTGCTTCATCCCTCTGATCAACTTGGTGTTCCTCCTCTGGAGTCACTCCAACAGTCTGATGTTCTCCCTTTCTGGAGACCCTACATCACATGGTACCTTAGCAGATACTGTCTTGTCCTGGTGGCAGTCCAGGAGGTTAATTATGAATCTCACATTATCCTGTGCTTGTCTCCACTGACTAGCTTTTGTACCACTAGGACTTTGGAAGCTTAGAAAGAGGTATTAATAACAGCAACAATAAATGTGATTAACCGTAGGAAAAATCCTTTCTACAGGCAGAGCAATGTTGCTTAAATAATTCCAGGGGGACAATCTTGTATAATCTTGCAATTCCCAGTTTTGTTAACATATCACATCTTTTCCAGTGCCTGACATAGACTTTGATGCTGTAGTTGAGGACACAAAACTCTTAATGCCTTTCCCATATGGACTGTTTTCATCTGCTATGCCAGCTGTTTGTATCATCCACTATAAGAAAAATATAACTATTCACTTCAACCCATGAACATTCAGTAGAGACAGCGCTGAGCTGGTCAAGCAGGGATTATACTGAATTAAGATTTCCTGATCATTGCCATGTGCCTACAAAACTTGTAAATTTGTAATTGTCCTAACCTCACAAATGAGGGCTCCCTCCATTGGGGGGGATTCCTTCTTTCCAAACTATAAGCTCTGCCAGAAGGAGACATTTTTCTCCAAACAGTTCCCAGAAAGGTTACTTGACAAACTGATGTCAAGCTTCAGTATGGGGAGAAAGGCAGAAATGTGTTGCTCAGTTTAGATCCTTAATGAAAATATGTACATAATCCTGCTCAGCCTAACTAAACTGCTGGAAAAAGATTGTTAGTAGAAAAGGTGGTAGTAGAAGGGTGAAGTATGAATGCTCTCTAATACCAGCTGTTTGCATCTGTAATTCAGGTAGCAATATGCCTTCCTATTCACAAGATTTTTTTTTCCTTCTGTTTCCAAGGCAGCTGGTCCATTTCAATAACTTATTCAAGTCCATTTGAGACGAAGTGGGGGATGTCCCATTCTTCTGTGATGTGCTGAGACCTTTTTATTTTTACCCCTTGCTTGCTATCATTCTTGATTGTTCTTATTTTTCCTGCTTTCATCCAGCAGTGATGCAACAAGAATGTTTTGTCAATTTGCACTTTCTAAAATGACCACCAGTATTTTCGAAGGTTTTTTTTAATTCCATTCCTCATGGATCTTATCCAGAAATGGATTGTACATCTTGCTATTTCTTGAATCTCTCACCACATTAAGTAGACTCTCTTCTTTTGTCATTCAGTACACTGCAGACTGTTGTTGCCTAAAATATTTGCCATACCTTAAAACCTAAAGTTATAATAAGTAAAGGCTGGAATTTGCATTCATGTTTTGCTCTTTGTTCTTTCATGTAACAGGGGAAAACATTGCTAGCTTCATAAAATCCTCCCTCAATTTCCATCCCAATGTGAAATACTAATTAATTAGTGTAACATTTCCAAATTAATTTAGGAACACCAACTCTTGCTTGATTTCATTTTATCTGAATGAATCATTTGCTTAAAAAACCAGCCAAGGTAGTCTTGGAACTGAATATGGAATATAGCTTAATTAGGGTGTTGAGGGACCTTTTCATCAGCTTTCTTAGCTTTTTTTAGTTTTGCCCCAAGCACTATGTTTTCAGCCCAGAACACAGATATCTTTCTGGGTTAACCCCTTGGGGTCTTTTTTTATGACAGCAACAGCTATGCCTAACCTTACTATTTGGGCTCTGAATCTTGCTTCATTCACACCATTTAACCTAGATTTTTTCTCATGGTTCTTCCTTCCAGAAGGCATGTTCTGTTTGAGTCAGGCAGAGGTTATTTTATCAAATAGTTGCTGTCAGCTATCACCAGTGTTAAGAAAACTGTGGTTTCATTTGTATTCCACCACAGAAGACAAAATATTTGAAGTCCTGAAATTGTATATATTATTAGGTTTTTTTTTTAATAGGTGGATGAATAACTTGATTGAAACTCTGGTTGTAAATTTTTGGAGATGTTGGCATGCCTCCAGGATGAGGGTGAGTTTGAATTTCGTGACCATGTTATGGTTTCAGTAACAGATAACCAGATGTAGTCTGGAATGTGATTTTTTGGGGGAAGGGGGAAGCAGGATGAATTTTACATGAAAACAAGAATTTTTCAGGAACTTTCTGAAATAAGGTCTGACCACAAACATTTTTCCCCCTCACTATAAGGCAATGGGTGTGACCATACAGGGACATTTTAAAGAAAAACAGCTTGAAAGAACGGAAAAGCACAAAAAATATTTTCCACATTTATTGAGCTTTCTGCTGTCTTTGGACCTTTTCTTGGACTGCTGGTTTCTGGTTTCTTCTGTAGCTCTGTTGCAAGGACAGATTTAGCTATGCTATTTTCAAGCACTCATCACAAATCGCACATTCTCCACTGGATCAGGTGTAGATCTCTCTTCATCTTCTTGCTGCTTTGAAGTTCATCTTGTTTATACCCCAGAGGGTTGTTGCAAAGCCAGGTAAGAGATAGAAAGGCACTTCAAGGCTTCGCTTGGCTCCTTCCAAGCTCACCTGCAGGTTCCAGGAGAGCTGATAGTCACAAGGCACTGCAGAGGTTGAAAAAAATTGGCCAATATTCCAGAAGGTGTCCCTACTGCTTATTCTTGGCTGAACAGGACTATTAGTAGAAAAAATAATTGCACTACCCATGCTGTGTTCATATGCAATCCCTTGACTTTTAGCAAAGGGGATTTTGTATCTGTTCCCCCTGACTCAACACAAAGCAGAGCAGTGGTGGAGCTGCCCTGCCTTCAGCTCTGCAGCCCTGAAGCAGCCCTGAGGACAAGTCACTGACTTTGTCTCTGAGCCCAGAATGTCCTACCTCCCTCTTCGCTGCCTTCTGGCCTCACAAGAAATTGTGATTGAGAGGGTTTAATAAGTCACTACTTGTCAGTATTTGGAATGCCAGACAGTTCCTGTGCATTCAGAATCATAAGCTGAGGTGGTAAGAGTTTCATGAATGGCATTTTAATGGCAGCCACGATCATTATAGGTGTCTTATCCTGACAGTATCTTTAGCTGCATAAAGGGATTCAGTTGTACCAATTTACTAATGCTCAGTCTCATTCCCAGTCAAGTGTGTGAAGAAATATCTGTTAAATGCACCAAAGGTAGAGTAATGCCAGTACCTGGTTGGCCCAAGCTGGTCAGATGTGCTCTTGTCTGCATGTGTGCATGGGATACCAGAGAAGTGACCCTTAAGTAACCTGCAGATGTCCAATTCCCTCCATAGGAAGTGAAAGGGTAAGGAAAAGAAATTTGCTATTCATCCAAACACACAGGACTTAGGCATGGATATCATGTTCATGTCAGGTACATCCACAAACTTCAGCCTATTTTGGTAAAAACTATCTGTTTGTCCTGTAGGGAACACACAGAACAGCTGAGGCTGGAAGGGATCCCTGGAGGTTTTCTGGTACAACTCCTGCTCATCCATGGTCAGTCTAAGCAGGATGTCCAGGGCTGTGTCCAGTCAGGTTTTTTGCTTGGAGTTGTTCCTCCCTAGGAAGGGAATTGTCACTTCCTTTTTCTAAGCTTCACTGAATTCCTGCAGAGCCATCCCTCCCAGTTATCCCTGTCCTCCCAGAAGCACCTCACCCACACCCAACCTCTCTGCCTCCCAGCCTGGTACCTTCTCCAGACTCTCTGGGTCCTGCTGCCCAGTGCATCAGTGAAGGTATGAAGTAATGTCAGCCCCAGCACTGGCACCCTTGTATCCCAGGGGCACCCAGCTGTGCTTTGTGCTGCTGATTGCAGAAACTGGTAGCAGCAGATTTTCACAGAAGGTGATTCAGAGCTGGCATTTTTGAGGACAATTGTCTGGAGCAGCACAGCTTGCCTTGCAGAGAGATGGCAGCCTCAGCAAGGCTCCATCTGAGATTGCCACAACATTTTGCCCACTTTAGGCACCATTTCACCCCAGCAGAGAGAAAACCCAAAAGGTGAAAGTAGTCATGCACTCAGTTATGAAGCAGTGGGAGCTCCTGTCCCCAGCAACAGGTCCTGAGAGGACCAGGAACCCTGAGGCTGAGGGTAGGCAGAATTTTCAAACAGAAGACCCATCACCTCTTCACTTTCCATTGAGAGCAAGACAAAGAGTGAAAGATAGTGTTCTCTCCCAGTTATAAAACAAATAGTCACACTGCCATGAAGAAACACCTCCCTCCAAAAAAGCAATTTATTTAAAATTAAATAAATTTTAGGCAAGCTTTACATGCTAAGCTATGTACATTAGGAAAAGAACAAAAGGAAAACCCAAACATTTGTCTCTTCAAAAATATTACATTTCTATTAGTTTTTAATTAAAGGAGGTTCTTTGGTTCTTTTAGATTTAGGACACTTATTATTGCTCTCTCATACAAAAAAATGAAAACTAAAGCCTGGTAAAAATCCCTCCAGGATTTTTGCAGTAGGGAAAAACTGCAATGAGGAAAAATATAATTGGTGAGGTTTTGGTGAAGACATTTGTCTTGCTGCCTATTCTGTGGTGTCAGATTCTCATCAGCAGAGTGCCAGCAGAACCAGCCACAGGGCCACATCTGGCCACATCTGTACCCTCTGCAGAGCCTTCCTACCCTCCTTCAGGCCAACACTCTCAGCCAAATTTGTCTTATCTGCAAATTTGCTGAGGGGATACTCAATCCTCTCACCCAGATCATCCCTAAAGATATTAAACAGGGTTTTCTCCAATACTGAGCCCTGGGAACCCCACTTGTGGCCATCCTGCAGCTGTAAGAAAGGTGTGGACTCTGCACACAGGGACCCCTCACTTCTCCTTCACTGCAATCAGGGACATACAAATAAACATATTTAATTTTTGCCTCATCTTCATTCCCCCCAGAAAGTAAATATCCCTTGCCTTACTCTCCCATGACTCATTCACAAACCTTCCCACTTCCAAACTATTTTATTTTGTCTTGTCTCATACTTGTTTATCTTGGGCGCAATCCTAACCTCACTGAAGTCAGTGGCAAAACTCCCATTGACTCAAACTGAGCCAAGATTTCTTCTTTTGTCTTGATTAGATTGTGGGTGTGTTTGCCTTGAATATACTTAATCCTGTCCTGGTTGGATTGTAGCTTTTGGATAACAGCCACGGACTATCTCTGCATTTTAAGCAGTGTATAAGCATTTGCTCTTCTGTGAGTCTTAAAGGATAATAATTAGCATGAAGGATTTACCGCAGCAGTTCAGGAAGGTGTGGATGGAGGCAAATAAAGGAAATCAAACATAGGATTCTATGTTTCAGACTAATACTTATTTAAAATGAAGGCAGGGACCACAGAGGGGAAAACATTGCTCCTGTGATTTGAGACTCAGGGCTTATGGAGCACATCCGCAGGGTTACAGCAGGCTGCAACTGCTGTTGCAGGGAAATGCTGATGCCACAGAAAGCAAAAAAGGACGGGGTGACTGCAGTGCAATAATAACTCAGACAGGCTTAGTGAGAGGGAAAAGCAGCTTCCGTGCCAACAAGCCAGCACTTTTGCTGTTCCAACAGTGGAGGAGAAAATGCTGGTTGGCAGCCACAGACAAAATAAAACAAAACAGCCCATTAAAAAGGCACAGGGCAAGAGGTCTGTGCTCAGATCTGCTTCCTTGCAGCAGGCAGAGACAGCCCTGGCAGGCACTGCTGTGCTGGAGGCAAACATGGTCAGTCCCATGCCACGTGGGACCAAGAACCTTGTCATCCCTCTTGGCATCCCCTGCCCTCAAAATGGGGAAAGCACTGTGCTCTCCCCATTTTTCATTTGCCTGGGGTCAGCACTGCCTTTTGAAAAGTACCTTTCTTTCACTATAGGGAATGACTTCCCAAAAGATAAGCACTTCTTCCATTGTCAAGTCTGTTCCAGAGGGAAATGGTGGAAATTTATATTTGAGGACACTGAGACTTGACTGAAGAGCAGTCAGACGAAACTGTGGGGTTGGTGGAATAGCTAACAACATGCATTCTGCTTCTTTGTGCAGAGACCTGAAAACTTCATAAACTTATCTGATTATGCTACAAACTACAGAGGGTACTGCTGCCAACAGCTGATAAATAACTTCTTCTGGAGTAAGTAACATCTTGATTGTGAGAGGGGTAAAGCCCTGCCACAGGTTTCCCAGAGAAGCAGTGGCTGCCCCATCCCTGGAAGTGTCTAAGACCAGGCTGGACAGGGCTTGGATCAACCTGGGACAGTGGAAGGTGTCCCTGCCCATGGCAGGAGGTGGAATGTGGTGATCCTTAAGGTCCCTTCCAAAAAAAAGCTCTCTGTGAGAGATGTGGTAGCACACGTTTGCACACCCACCATCAGGAATTATTTCTAAAATCAACTTCTATTTACCTGGTAGTAGAAAAAACAAAAAAATAATTTAAAAAAAAAAAACAAACAAACAAAAAAACCAAAACAAACAAACAAACAAAAAAAAAAAAAGAAACAAACAAACCAACAGAACCCAAAAAACACCTAACCAAAAATACAGTTAAAAATTTCAGACAGCCTATTATAAAACCAGTCACTAATTGAAAGTTATTCTGAAAGGTATAAAAATTACCAAGAAAATATTTCCCTTTCAGAGAGAAATTACCAAATGTTGAACACAGAGGGGGAAGATAAGCAAAAATAAAATATGATGTTTTGATTGAGACACCTGAGGTTGCAATACTTTGGAGTATGTTTCAGCACAGTAACCTGATATATATTTACTAAATTGTTTGGCACATTCAGCATGTCCCTAGGGAACTGTTGGAGGGAACTAGCAGTACATTTTTCACTCCTTCCCTGTGCATTAGCAGACATAAGGTCACACTAGTATAGCAAAGATGGGTGCAGCCTCAGGCTCATTAGCTCACAGCAAGCTAGCCAGATGAGGGAGCGTGGTGTTTTCCTTTCATCATTCAAGCTTGAAAGGAAACTGTCGGCAGCCACTTGCTCTTAAAACAATGAAAATTTAGGTGACAGCAATCTCATTAGCTGAAAAGTAGCATTCAGCAAAGATAAAGATTTCTAGGTAAAGATTTCCCTCTTCTGCAGCACACACACACAAACTTATAAGCAAACCGTGTCCTTTGAATGCAAAAATCCATGTATGAGAGAAGGAAATAGTGCTTGTTAAACTGCAGCAACCACTGTGTTTCAGTGAATTATATTTCTTGCAGGAAAATCAATGTCTGGATGACTAGCTTCCTTTCAGAATAATGCATACATTGTGAATGTATATACATATTTACAGAGCAGCAGTTTAATCTGTAACCTTTGCCACAGGATTGACACTTTCCTTGCAGATGATTTCTTTGTCTTGCACAGAACTGAAATGCAGAAAATGCAAAGGGCTATAAATACTGCTATTCTCAGGGTTTTCCAGGCTTCAGACATGATACATGCCCTGCTTAACAATTAAATACCTTTTCATTCCAATTACTGTATGAAAGTCTATTCATGATGTTTTATTGGTAATATTTCATTGCTGAGGGCTTTTAAGCTGAGTGGATCTGTACACTCATGTGGGTTTCCTAAGGTCCAGGAGATCTGGGGTTGAAGACATATTTATGCTCTTTTTTTTTTTCTTTTTTTTTCTTGTTATTTTTTCTCTCTGATGCTCAGTTCAAGACTGACTTAACAGAGGGATGCCTTCCTTGCTATGTTCTCAGGGAACCCAATAGTCTTAATGATCATTTCTGAGTTCCCTGGTGGAGGCACGAGGAGGGTTTGTGTTGTTCTCAGTGATGGTGGTGTTCCAAAGTGTCAGCAAACACTAGGAGAAAAGTTCTTGCTCCTAGCCCAGCTGTCATATATGAGGAGGCTGATTACCAGAGGCATAAAAAGCTACCAGATGTCAAGCTTCCAGTAAAAATTTGTGGCATGCCACTCTGTAGGAGTTTCTTGAAAATCATAGGTGTAAAGGCTTATATTTGCTCTTCAAGTTTACATCTCAGCTTCTAATATATTTTCTTAGACTACCTCCCACTAACAGCATTAACTTCCCTCTAATGACTCCCTGCCTCAACTGTTGCCTTCCCATCTTTTATGATTTTCCTGATTCCTATCTCTCCCCAGATCTGTAGGGCACATTCTCTCTCCAGGAAGCAGGAATCCAATCATTCCTATTATTGCTGTTACAGTAGTGCTGACAAGCCCCAACAGCCTGTCACTGCAACCAGGAGAGGGTTTCCCAAAAATTCCCCCACGGCCCAGCTGCTGTTGACTGACTGACTGTGTTCCATTAGGGAATACCAGGTGATGTTCTCCAAACTCCCCCCCAGATGACTTTCTTTCCTCTCCTGGTCACTTCTTAACCCTTCAATTTGTGATAAGACTTGATTTTTCCCTCTGGGACATTTTCTTTTCCCCAGCCCACAATGGACTCTCCCCCAGTTGTTTTCTCATATTCTTATGTTCATCTTTTAAAATGCTGAGCGACAAAACTGCTGGAGTCACTCTCTCAACCTTCTTCTTTGCGTTGGGATGTTTCCAGTCTGTACAAAAAGCTCTGGTTTTTCCTTGCAGCTTGTTTTGCCTATTTTTTTTTTGTTTTTTCCCCTTAGCTTATTTATCAGAAATAATATACCAGTGTATAAAAAAGCCTTTGGTCCCTTTGTATAAACAATAACCAGCCTGGATGAAGTTTGCAAGGAGAGAAAGTAGGTCAAAACAATGTGACTAAATCGTTCCAAAACAATCATTGGAAAGAATGAAATTCACACCCACAGGGTTTATGTGAACAGATTCAAACTTGCCAGGGCTTTGGCATCTATTGCCATCTCTGGCACTTACGAGCAGGATTCACCAAAGCTTTATGAGTCAAGGAAACAAAACAAAAATTCCCAAACTTAGAAAATACCTTTCATCTGGTCTCAAAAAGAAAAAAAAAAAAAAAACCCAAAAAAACAAGAGTATTTGATCTTCTCAGCAATTTATATTCATTTTTTACCAGGTTGAACTCAGTAACTGCAATAGTTTTAAGTGTGGCTGGGCTTTACCTCCTCCAGAGAGCTTCCAGAAAAACAGAAGAGAAATGGGAAAATGTCTTGGTCATTGCTACTTTCCATTTATTTTTGCACACTTTGCAGAATCTCAATAGATAGCTGCTGAAAACTCTTGTGAGGCACTTATCCCCAGTTTGTAAGTTTCCCCAGTTTGTAAGTTTCCCCAGGGAAGGACTAAGCCCAGAACTGTCAGGCCATGGTGGTCCAAGAGAATCAGCAACACTGGTTCTGATGGCTGGTCCTCTACAGGGCAAGTTTCTGTCTTCATTTTCTCTTAATTAACCCTCAAGAGCAAAGGGTGAAATGTTCCTAAGCATTTCTGGCTGTGGATCAGCTAGTTGTTGATTTCACAGAGGCTGGTTTAGAAGTGCAAAGCTGTCCATCTTTCCATTATGAGGTTTTTCCACTTACATGAGGCATGAATCTGAACCCAAAACAAATCAACATTAATTAAAAAAAAAAAAAGTCCTTCTTCACAGTCCCTTCCACTAAATTTGAGCCATTTGCAAGATGATTTGGAACCAAACTTTGTGGTTGGCACCATTTTCTGCAATGAGACAAAACAAAATCCTGCATGCAAATACTTCTACACACAGGAAAGCCTGAATACGGAAATGTGTGACTTGCCCTAAATGTCCCTACAACACCTTTCCCCATCTCTGTTGTTTTCCTGATGTGGCAACTGCACAGCACCACAGAGCATCAGCAGACAACAGGCAGGGAAACTGAGGCAAACTATCTAAAAGCAGAATAAGGCAGAAAACAGAGACTTTAGTCACCCAAAAGGTCCGTCAGTAGAGGAGGTATAGAGAATATAGTTAACTTCATTTCTTCACAAAGCCTACTGTGTTCACACAGTTCATGTTAACAATTGACTCAGGCCAATCATCATTTTTGCCTTTAAAAGAAGTGATGAAGATGTCACTTCACAAAAAAGTACTTGTCTAGACCCTTCTCTTTTCCCACATGAAACATTTTCCAACCTGAAGGAACAAAAATAAAGAAAAAAAAAAAAGTGTTGTTGGTTTTTGTTTTTAAGGAGGGGAAAAAGTGCTACAGACCTTCTGTGAATCCCACCCTGTATTTCATATTTCTCCAGTGAGGCTCACATTCTTTTATTCAGATTCCAAAAGTAGACATAATTCGTTCCAAATGTTTTCAAAGGCAATCAGCAGCATCGACTTACATTCTTTCCAGGGTTAGGAGGAAACTGTGAAATCTTCTAAACACTAATAGAGTAGTGACTGAGGGGGAGGGATGGTGGAGAAGGGCAGATGGAAGAAAGTGAGAAGGGAAAATGAAGAAAAAGAAAGGGGAGAGAAAAAAAAAAACAGGAAAAGAATGCATAAAGGTACATGCTGATGATCTATTTGCTTATATTGTTACAGTTATGACTCCTTGAATAGCTCTGGAGAGACTTTACCTCTTGCCAGCTGCATATTTCCATTGGCAAGGTAGCTCACAGTTCTTAGCATATTATGTAGCAGAATATGATTGAGAAATAGGCCATAAAATTATATATTTATTGCAAGTCTGTCAGTGCGATTTTTGCGGGGAAGATCAACATATAAATCCCTGTGTGTTTGCATGTCTATTTTGTCTGGTAGAGATCTTTGCTGAATTACTCACCAGTCATTGTGCAGGTTTAGAAATCTGGACAGATGTTACCCATGCACATAATGGCAAAAAAAATGCTGCAATTTATCTTCCATTTGAGCATCTATACAAGCCACAGGGTTTTTGAATGTCTGACTTTAAGATGCAGTGTGGTCTGGAGCTGTCTCAGAGTGCAGTGAAGGCTTGTGGCGAGCTGCCTGCTCTGCCCCTGTCTCTCTGTGTGGCCTTTGACAACTCGTTTAATCCCCAGCTTCCCAAACCTATAAAACAGGAACACTAATTCTTGCAGTGTTTCCCGCACAGGGACAAGTGCAGGGATCCATCCTCTGCAGCCATGACTTTGGCCAGGTGCACAACACCACTGACTTGGAGAGCTCATCATCTGGCCAGCAAAGTGCCAAGTGACGCTGGCCACCAGAGCCACCTCCCCGCAAGCTCAAATCCCACAGTAAATCCAACTGAGGAACAAGATCACCATCCAAGTGTCTCCAGCCTGGAGACATTTCTCCAAGCTTCACGATTGTCAAACATCTGCTACTGGCCTCTCCCAAGCTGGGCATGGTGCCACAATCCTGAGATTGTCCCCATTAGCACAGCCCCTCAGCCCACAGTGCCATGGCTGTGAGCACTGATGGCCAGAGAGCAAAGAATTGGTGGTCAGTGTTTAATGGGCACACATTAACTCTTAAGCCTTCAAAAGCTCTAATTAAGCCTGGCTTTCATTTGAAAGGCACCACCCGAAGTGGGAGAGTAAGCCATTTGCTTTTACACAGCTGAGGAATGTGCATTTAACTATCTTAGGAAGGAAAAAGAAATGAAAAACACTTAGGGAGCTGGTAAATTCAACCACCTGTACCCCTGCAGCCAACTGGAATGTTTCTCTTCCCACTGTAGGCCAGAGCTACGGGAAGTTGCTAGTGTAAAACTTGAATTTAATTCAATGGTCTTTGCTAAAAGCAGCAGGGCTTGGAGAGTTTCAACCAATATTTTGTCACCGTCCACCTGGCACCAGCAAATTCATCTGCTCTGTGTTTTTGTACCGCGACGTATCTCCACCTCTGCTTTCCTGATCCTCAGAGATCCAGATCCTAAATAAGACAAGGTATCCACACAAAGCTGTGCAAACTCAGCTCCCTCTGACTAGCTGTTTGGACAGTTTTAATCATTAACAATATAGTAAATTTATGCTAGTCATGTCAAATTGTTTTAATGCCTGCATGCTTTCTGCTCTGTGCCCAAAACACTGCTGGTTTGTCTTCTGGCTGTTGCACCAGCCTCTAAGGAAATGTGTTTTGCAGGATACTAAAAGGACCTGAGAAAGATTGCATTCTGCCTTTAATTTGTGGGTGGACCTATGGGAACTGGTGCATGTGAATGAGGCAAGGGTTTGTGATACTTATTTTTTAGTACCCACACCAAAACTGTGCATTAACTTAGAAAAGTTTTAAATTATGAAATAAAGCCTGCCAGTGATCTAAAAATAAAGCGGTTTTCATTCAAAGAGGATTGAAAAAACCTTGAAATTCCTTGAAAAAGAAGGAATTACTTAATTTTCAGTGGCAACTGGAAGCATGATGTTTGCTTAAAAATATTCAACAAAAAATAAGGAAAAGTAATTGAAAAAAATTATGGTTCATTTGTTGGAAAAAAATCAGCTAGATTAAAGAAGAACAAATATCTTCAATAAAAGGAAGTAATTTAAGCATGTTACAGAAGGAATCCTTGAGATCTGATGCTCCAAGTTGTAAAACATTTTTCACAGGAAGGAATTGGGAACTGGGAGCAAGAACAAAATGGCTACTGAAATTAAACACTCTTGTTCCTCTCTGAGATGACTCCACCTTGGCAAGAGTTTGAAAAGTAATTAAGCACTAGATTTACAACCTGGGGAACAAAAAATAATAATAATAAAAAAAAAGATATATCCTTAACTGAGATTCAGCAATAAGCTTTTTCTCCACCATGGCAGATGGGAACTTCTATATCTCTTCTAGACCCAAAATGCACAAGAGTGTTTTGCCTGAGCAAATTAATGGTTCCCTCTTTCCTCCTGTCCAGATGTAAAGCATGTGAGGGCATTATTATGAGTTTCTGCACTTGGTCTGGTGGCTGCAGAGTGAGAGACACAGCACAGCACTCACAAGTGTCAGTGTCATCTGAGCCTGAACTTGTCCAGCATCTTCCAGAGCAAGACCAGCAGGAAGACTACAGGGTATCCCAGAGATAAATCAGAAAGGTTTGGTATAGGATACAGGGCACCCACCTCCCTGACAGTCACTTAGTTGTTCAGAAAGCTCTCCCAGTTATCACCCAGTGCCTTGAGTGTCTTTTTTTTTTGGTCTTCAGACTACAGTGAGAAATTGCTCATACACTGAGAACCAACATGCAGGGAATACTCTGGTTCTGGAAGGTCAGGATTTTTTTTCTAATATTTCCTAGCCTCTGTGTTTTGATAGTAAGTTTTGTCTCTGGAAGTTCTTTTCTAGTGCTCTTTTCTCCAGCCTCACTTCACTTTCTTAAACAAGGCAAAAAAGTTAAAAAAATTAGAAATAATAAAGAGAGAAGCACTCAACTTTTCCCAAACAGGAGCCTTCTCTGGAGCAATTGGTTCCTCCCACTCCTGCATGAGACAATGTTTACAATTAGTTTCCCAATAACACCATCTGGAAGGGCATCAGCCTAACTGTGCTTTCACACCCAGGCCTCAATATGACCATGAAATCAAAACATGGCAATTTTTCCAACCACCTGGCAAGTTTCCCCTGGATGTCAGAATTAAAGAGCTAGTGCGAGAAACTATGGCCTGATCTAACCACAGCTATTCTGCCTTGCAGGCCATGGTTAGAGTGTCTTACAGATTTAACCACAACCAGAACTCCCTTTTCGACACAGGGGTTTTTGCTCAAGAGATTTTCTTTGGAAACTTTTCTTCATATGGCACCGCTTTGCCAGGTTCCATTGGACTCTGGCTGAGGTCTCCAGGCACTGCTGTCTGTAAAGCTTTCTTGAAAGCCTAGAAATAAGGGGAGAAGGGTAAGGCAGAAGCAGTCACTGGGATTCAACTCTGAGCCTAATGACACTCATCCCACAAAGAATTCCCTCTTCTTAGTCAGTCACTCCAGTTGTGTCATAGTCCTAATAAACCAATGATGACAGGCCCTTGAGAAGTTGCAGTGTGCAGCTTCACTCTAATCTCATCTTAAACTTTTGAGCAGGATGACCTCAGGTGTTCTGCAGTACTCCTCACCTTGTTTAACATTCCTGCTGCACATCCCTACTCATATTTCCACAAGGACTTTGGGCCAGTTAGGGCATCCTGGTCCATCTGAAAATAGGGCATTGTGTTTCTATCTGAGAATAAACTAGATTCTATTATTTCATCCTTTGTCTTCCAAAGACCTGTTTCCACTATGCATTTTAATAAAAAAAGGGGGGGAGATTTTAGGACTGAAGGCTAATTCACATTATGCTGATAACATTCCCCAGGGACTTGTTCAATCCTTTTTCACACTGTGAGATGATCGAATAGCTGTTCAGTGTATGCTGTTGTGCCAATCTCCACCTTTGACAGCAACAGCTGTATTTTCACTGAGAGCAAGAGTACTGCTCTGGAATTGAATTTCACAATGATTTTAAGACATATTGTGTTATTATTATTATTATTATTATTATTATTATTATTATTATTATTATTTGTTTTGTTGTCATGATTATGACACTTATTCCAAAATACTTAAAAATCATACCTCAATTAACTCTTCAAAATACTTTCCTAAAGGTTGGACTTGTAGGCCGCTTATTCTTGTATAAGTTTCTACCAAAATTATAATCAAATGATTTCATTTTTTCTGTGGAAAGCCTACTGAAAGAACCATGGGATTCAAGTCTTCCTGAGTCTTTTCCAGCCTTCCTGTCAATCTTCTTCATCTGTGATGAGTTTGAGTTCCATTTTCTCTAGAATCATATGAAAATCAACCCTTAAAATTTGTCCAGTTATCCCTGTGTCCTTCACAGATTTTTGTATTTACTAGCAAAACTCCCAGATGGGTTCTGCACTGCTCACATTGGAACACAGAGACTTTTTCCTCCAAAAGGACATCTCCAGCTGGTGACCTGCCATTTCCCACAAGCAGCACACTGGGAAGTGGTGAGGCTCTGTCCTGTCCAGTCTTGGATTGACTGAAGTGTCTTTTGGTTGTGCCAGCATTTGATTAATTTGTTCCTGCAATCTTTATTTTTCCCAGTTGCCTGTTTCCCTCAATGATAGACCAAAGTTCCACAGCTCTTCCTGTCAGTCTCTGAGTTTTCATCGGCTATGTTAAATTCCCAGCACCCTCAGGCCATGTGTTACCATGCATGGTGGTGACCCATTTCCTTCTTCTTTCATTCACCTACACCAAGGAACTCCCCCAGGACCTTTGGTAAAGTCAGGAACCTCAGCTGAAGGCCTCTTCTTACTGATCCTAAATTTCCCCCTCCAGAAGATCTCTTTTTTCAGGTCTTTTTTCAGCTCTCAGCTGCTCTGGGGATGTGGAGTTTGAGCATGCCAGGAGGACTAGTCTCCTCAGGCTCTTTGTAGGTTCAGCTGGGGTCTTCTTGGGTGTGCTCTGGCAAGATGATGTCAGTCCTTCCATCCCACACCAAAGGGCTTCCATCACATTTTGGTAATGCAGCTTCTTTCCTGGGGATTACAGTGATGCAGTACCACTGAAGAGGAGATAATCCATTTGGCTGCCTGGAAATGCCCCTGTCCTTTCCCTTTCTACCTCACACACTTTTTGTCTAGTCTCCAAGGTTTTCACTTGGACCGCGGAATTAAACAGAAGCAAGAACTCAAGGAGTTTTTTTTTGCCCAAAAATAATTGGCTTCTGTGTTACTCATGCTGGGATAATCCAGCCTTTTTGTTCCAGGATGATGTTGGTTACAGACAATGTGGAAGATATATGTGCCCAGTCTTACCAAATCTTCCAACTGGCCCAGTTTCCCCTCCACTGACTCATCCAGACATGCTGGTCTGCACGCCTCTCATTTCTCACAGAAGCTGATGTTTCCAGCTCCCTGAACCCATGCCACAACACATCTTGGGTAGGAACAAATCAGGCCACAACTTTCTCCATGTCCTCTGCTGTGCTTGGGCACAGCTTGCACCATGCTAATCCACCTTGCCAGGCTAGAGTAGTGAGACCTTCACCAGAGATGTTCTGCATCAGTTCAGACATTTTGTAGCTTTTGTCCTAGGAACTATTTTATATTATTATCCAAATACAGCTCAACACTAAGCTCTTTCAGGTTACAGACATTCCTTTAAAACTTTCTTGCTTCATCTTCCACCCTTGTTTTGGCTTTTGTTTTAGTTTGTCTAACCTGTACGATCACTTCCATTATTTGTTCCATTTTGGATCAAGAGGAATTACCAGTCTGCCACTTCTCTCCCTGGGAGCCGGATCCTGCTGCTGATATTAACATGACTCCTTATGTCATGAGCAATTAATCAGCACTTGGGGCCCCCAGGGCTGTTCTGTCAGGAGGCAGTGTTGCTGCCATAGCCAAGCAATGCATGAGTGCCATCCTTTTTAGTCATAAAGAGTATGTGAAAGAATGACTCATTTTCCTAAGCAGAGCAGGAGGCGCCCAGAATGGCTTCCATGTTTCCAGTCATCCTTCTAGCGGGAACTTCATCTTCTGGGTAACATTACAGAGGTTTTCCTTACACCACCCTGCTCTTCTTTCTCCAGTCTGAAAAGCTGCTGTCCAAACCCCCCCCCAAAAAAAATTTTTTGCTTGCATTTAGAAATTGAGGCCAAAAATCAAAACCCATGGTACGAATATCCTAGCCTTCTTATACTTTTTTGTACTCTCTGTGTCGTGGAAGTTTTGTTACAGCTGTGTGCTGTTATATTTAACTGCAGTATTTCTTAGTATTCACTGTATTTTGCTGTTCCTTATTCACTGACATGCCTGAAAAATCTCCAAAGTACCTGGCACAAATACTAAGTCATCTGATTTAGTTAAGTTTCCACCCGCCTCAGGTATTCTGGGTAATGGAGTGTTTTTCATTGCATGGCTGTTTTACTGTAATTCCACTGTAATTCCATGTGGAATATATTTTTAAAAGTGTATAATTACCCCTAAGTTGAAATGTATGACTGGCATTATTAAATCTGTTCTTAAAGAAACAGAATTTAACCTGGAGCTGTGCTAGAATTATTCTGACAATTTTTGTAGCTGTTTTGTACGTAATACAGCAAAATAAAATTTTTAAATAATTGCAGCATAAGTTAAGTTGTGCGCTAAGCCTCTAAAAATTCTTTTAATCATAAAAATCCATGTGCAAATGACATAATTACCCTTAATATTTTTTTTATACCAAATATATTTGTCAAACTCTTTTACATCAAAGCAGTGCCAGAGTAGTGTAATAAATCTGAAAGCTGTGCTAATATGGATGACCTTCCTTTTGATATGAGTTTGTAATGATTATAGACATAAAAAGTGGAACCATTTCATAATTATGTAGGACATGTGATGAGAGTGCAGTTGAGTAATTATACCATGGTTTTGTCTTGTATTTGGATATTTCTTTAGCCACTGGTCTAGTGATGAGGAGACCTGCACTTAAGAGTGAAGACAAGAGGCAATAAAATACGTTGTATCCTAGAGTAAATCAAGTATGACTTTTAAATTGTAAAAGGCTGAGTCAACACTCCATTATTTTTTACTCTGGCACAGTGTCTCTGATGCTGATAGAGATAAATGGCTGTAAAACCACTGTGACAGGCTGGATATTGAGCTCTTTCAGAACAAGCTTATGAGACTTCAGGTATTTCCTACTTTTGGTCCATAGAGCTCAGACCAGCCATTTCTCCTGGCTAAGAGCTGGTCACTGACAGCACTGACACAGCCTTGGTCTGGCTATCACAGCCAATAAATCCCCAGGCAGACCCAGAACTGGAAAAACAAAAGAAACCCAAAAAAAAATGAGGACAGAAACATTATGAGCCAGTCTCACCTGAACTGGAACAAAGTTATGTTCAGGCTTGGCCTGAGATAAGGGCAAGTGGCTGAGAACAATGTTTTCTTGTCAAAGGCCTATTTTAATGGCTGAAATTCAGTCAGTCCTATTTATGCTTTTTTTCAGGTTCTAAATTATAACAGCCTATAAAATAAGCAGCAGGTGACCCAAAAGAGAGATAGACTGGTTAACTGGACATGCAGGAGAACTCCAAATGGAGTAGAAATGTGCATCTTCTATAGGGATTTACAGAATTTTTTTTTTTTGCTTGTTTCAAAAATCCTTTTTTGTTCGAAAGCTGTTTCATTACAGCAAAAAATGGCGAAGTGTGAAGAGGAGACCCGTGCCAGATGAAGGGAAGTGTGTGAGATCTACTGTGTGAGAATGTCCTAGATAATGACTGACAGCTGCGAGGTTTTGGTCTCACTTTCATTTTAATGGCATCCTCCAGTGATATGCACTGGATTTCAAGCCTTTGTCGCACTGTCAGCTCCTGTGATGATCCACAGAATATGGACATTTGACAGGTCTTTAATAAATAGTTTGCTGCTGGGATGAATTGAAGTTCAGCTGGATCCAGCTCGAGTTCAGCAGAACACATAAGGCTGTTAACTCACCTTTATGCTACAAAGGGAAAAAGAGAGAAGG
>CM031878.1:2235171-2278050 GCA_018697195.1 Certhia americana | reverse complement strand
ACTCAGCAGAATGTGTGATGACAGAAGGAAGAAGAAGAAGAAGAAGAAGAAGAAGAAGAAGAAGAAGAAGAAGAAAAAGAAGAAAAAGAAGAAGAAGGAAAAGAAGGAGGAGGAGAAGGAAGAGGAGAAGAAGGAGAGGAAGAAGAAGAAGAAAGAGGAGAAGTACAATAAGAGATGTTCAGAACAGACACCTAACAATATGTTTTTTTCCTTGCAGTAAGCCTTGGAAATAAAAGGTTGCAAAACCCTTGGTACCTCCTGCTGAGAGTTTTCACACTTTAAAACAAAGCTGCCAGATACATAAGCAATTTGGGGTTTGGTTGAATTCTAAATGTCAATATTGGTGTTTACTACCTCTTGAAGTAATGAATTTCATCGAAGGTCCAGCAGCTCTCACTCGCCCTATTGATTGAAAACCTGAGCTGTGTTTCACTGTTTCTAAGTCACCTGTTATCCCTTTACACAGTGACCTCTGCCTGTACACTTGTAGTTCTGCTGCTTTTGAAGCATGTACCTAGTGAACATGCCTCCAAACATCTTTTCCATCCAATTAAAATTCCTTGCTATCATTCCCTTTTATCTAGTGTTTGTAATTGGATTCCCAGTTTCTCAATTTTCATGTCAGCAAGGGGGAAAACGATAGCAAGTGCCTGATAAAAAAAAAAAAAAAAAAGTTATGATTTAATTCTGTAGAATGGTTTGTTCTTTCTTTAGCTGAATTTCTGAAGTGAAAATAAGCTTCTGCAATCATATCCTGATTTTTCCACCTGTGTTCTCCACTTAACTCTGAGATTTCTTGGGCTGTTTCAGTCAGATTTGAAGACAGATTTGTAACTCTCTGTTGGGGGTTGGGTTGCTTTCCTGTTGATGCTACATTTCTAAGAGCTACAGAAGATTGAAAACTGGCTAGAGGACGAGAACCTGTAAATGTTCAAGCTGGATGGGGTTCTGAGAAACCTGATCTAGAGGAAAGTGTTCCTGCCCAGGGCAGGGGGTTTGAATCTTGGCTTATTTCCAACCCAAGCCATTCTATGATTTTACTATCCCATAATCACTCAAAGAAAAAACCTGTGCTGTGTGAGCAGATATTTACGCAGTCTGGGTAGCCAGAGGTTGGTTGGGACATTCCCACATTCCCAGCAGCACACAAGTTGATTTTTACTGGGGACAGCCACGGATGATAGTGGGGCTGGAAGGCATCACAGCTTTTCATCATGCTGGACACGGGGTAGAAGAAGCAAGAGGAATCTAGGAGTAAACCACCCAAACTGATTAGGAAAAAGACTTGGTAATGTCACTCTTTGCTCATTAAATACCTTGGGGTTTTTGAGGGCATTAGAGCCTGGTGAGTTGTTTTCAAAGTTGCTTGTGTCCTGAGCATTTTCTGTTTTCATGTTACTGACAGTTCATGAAAATATGTTCTAGTACACCAAGATCAATATCAGAGACAGGTGAAATACATCACTTTCTGGAAGTGCCCACAGAGGACCTAAGTTAGTATGAATGCTTATCTTCTACATGGCTGCTTTCAGGTGAGAAGAGTGGAGGCTTAATTGACCAGAGTTTTGTTATTGCTGAAAACATGAATCTGAACAGAGCAGTACATTTGTACTGACAGTGATTTAGTTTACATTGACCCTACCAAATCATTATTCCCTCTATTCTCTAAGATTTTCTCTTTGTGACAACTTCAGAAGTGCTCAAAAGCCAGCAGTCTACAAGCTTTCCACAAATATTTAGTTACAGAAAGCATCAAGTAAGTCTGGTATTACAGTTAACCTAAGATAGTCTCTTCCTTGATTGCTATTCCAAAGTCTTGGTCAAGAATCCTTAGATTACATCACCAGTGTGGAATAACAAGACAGCTATTTTGCTGGTTTTTTCCCTCATCCAATGGAATAACATAGCAAATAAATTCTTGAAGTCAGTAATACTCAGCAGCAGCAGCAGCACACTAGTACATCAATTGTGAAATTATTATAAAATTAACTACAAAATCTATTTGATAACCATTCACAGGATGCTGGGAAGTAAGAGTTCCAAATGTGATAGAACACTCGTGACTATGATTGCAAGGAGGAGACAAATATTTCGCAAGCCTAACCCGTCTGCTTAAAATAATGCAAGCCATTCCAGATCTTCTTTCCTCTCAGGCAATGTACTGTATAGCCTTTGGATAACAGGAAAGTCAAGTTAATGGAACAAAAGGTTAAAAAAACTTCATAGCTGTAACTTGGCAAATAGGGATGCAGAGCCAGATAATTGTCTGGAAGCATCTGAAGGGAGGGATAAGAATAGTTTCTAGTTGTTCAGGGGAGTGTAATTAGATATAATTGGATGAAATTAGGCAATGGAAAATATTAGGGAGGAATATCCTAATGAAAACTTCATCCAAAACCTGGCATAGACTGCAAAAGAAACTTGTAAGAGAAAGCTCTGACTCCCTTGTAAAAGTGACGGCAAAGAATAATGATGAAAATGCACTGATTCTGCACGAAAAAGGTGATGGGAAGACCTTCAGTAGAGTTTCAGTTTTAATTTAATCTCATTTCATGTATATTGCCTTAGTATACTGGTAAAATGGAAGGAATTTCTTTGAAGACAATTTTAAGTGTCTCTCTAAGGTTCAGAACATTCATTATCATATCTAGGGTCTCTAAGCACTAATTTTATATGACACAATTAAAAATCCATATTCAAAAGCAATATAAAGGTTTCTCCAGAACAATGTTCCTGGGTTTTTCTCCCGTTGATGTATCAAGGGCTATTTCCTTTACCTGTTAACATTTTTTTGTGGGGATGGTGGGGAGGATTCACTTACCACCCCTGGTTTTCTGCAGTAAGATTGTAAAGGGATGATTTTCATTTTTTGTACTCACAGGCTTGAGCCACCACTGTGCGTGTCTGCTCTTGTAAGGTGGCTCACATTTCTGATATTGATGTCATTCTATTAAATGTTATTCATTGCATATCTGGACTGTATTACAGGCTAGGAAATGGACTACTTGTCTTCTGTATATTTTGAATAACTTTTTATTTACCCTGAACATAAGAATCTGGTTGTAATGGCCAAGGGTTACTGAAAATATCTCTCCATTAGGATACTGCAATTTTCTCTCCCCTCTGTGAAGTTCGGGTTATATATATATATATATATATATATATATTTCTGTGAAGATCAGGTTATGCCCTTGACTGTGTTTCAGGTTGGTCAATATAGAACTTTTTCCAGAATTAAAAACTCTATTTTACCTTTTCTGCCTCTGTGCAGCCTCAGGCCATGGTGTGGAGAGAGCTATGTGAGTGAGGTTCTATCTATCACATGTCCTGGTGCTATCTATCCATTCTCTTCATGTTGTGCAGATCCTCTGTATGTTTTCCCCAGCCAGATAAATGTGGTGAGAAGTCAGTGAATAAAAGATCCACTTTCTCAAACCTTTTCTTCACACAGTCACAGTGACTCATTTGCAGAGTTATGGATCCTGTTTACAGTGAAAAGAGCAGAAGTTATTCCCATCTGACTGCTTTTTGAAGTAAAAGAGAGGTAAAATCATCAGAAAAGTATTAGGGAACAACAGAGAACTTTAGGAAGCTCTGTGGTGAGAACAGCCAACCAACACAGATTTGAAGGGAGCCATCCATTTAGCTGGAGATGAATGTTTGCAATCACAATAACTGGATTTAATTATTACTTAACATACTCAAAGTTCATTTTGCTTCATAAAGGAGATTCTCTTAAGATGATTGCAGTGCTAAATGTTCTGATTGAATAGAAACAAGACATAGAACCATTTAAAATCCAAGATAACAGTATGACACAGATGAGATTATATTTATTCCTCAACTTTTTCTGATTCTGCAAAATGTTTCCTTTTGTCTTTAAGGCAGCAGACTTTGTCTGTTGTTAGGGGATTATTCACTCCTGAATTATGGCAATATACAGGTTTGCAGATGTAAAAATGTATTTTATTTACATTTGTTAGCTGCACTGTGACTTTACACTTACACTCCTAGTGACCTCTTTCCTGTCTCCTAACTCTATATTTTTCTCTACCTAAGTGTAGGCACTGGGATGACCTAAGATCCTTTCTGGATTCAACTGTACCTTTCTGCTGAACACAATCCATAGTAGGGATCAAGAGTTGGCTACGAATACTTCAAAGCAGAAAGACTAATCAGGATAATGAAGCCTTTTTCCTCTTGTCACCTCTGTACATCCAGGATGCGAACATCAACAAAACTCATCCCTTTCTGCATCCAGACAATGTAGCAGCTTCTGTAGCCCCCCAACCAGCACAGCTGTCTCATGAAGGCTCTTTCAAGACCCTCTTCACATTCTAAACTCTGCCTTAGGTCTGGAGAACATTTCTGGGAAGCTTGAACTCCTCCTGGGCAGTTCTGAATCCCAGCAGTCTCCTTCTTAGCTGCCTTACCATCACAGGCTCTTGACAACTCAGTGTCTGGGTGAGAGGCTGTCCCTCCCAAGACCCTGGGGCCCTGAATGCAGCTCAGCTACTTCCACGAGTGGTATGTAATCTCCCAGTCCAAACACTTGAATTTGAATACACATAGAAAATACCTATCAAACCAGACAGCCCAGTGATACAGTCAGAACAGCAGTGACAACTTCTAGATAAGGGATTATGCTACTGGGTCACTCTTTTATTTTGATGCCCCGTTTAGTTACCAGTTTGTTCTATGGTATTTCAGTCAGGCCTACAGCAAGCTTCCTGAAGGGTTTATACTAAAAAGTAATGCAATTTGAAAAGGTAGAAAATCACAGAAAACTCATTTAGTTTCACTCATTGTTACTAGTTTGCCATTCTACATTGATTTTTCTCCTTTCTATTATACATGAACTATGTTCTCTAATGGGTTTACAAGTCTACTGATTAATGTGAGTAAAAATAATACTTGCTTTATTGAAGGGGTAAATAATGTCTTAACTACTTTGCACCCTACAGCTCTTTCAGAGCACTAATCTGACATGGCACTATCACAATGACTTCACCTGCCTCCTTTCCAAACCCCCTTAAAGCCTTTTTCATTCATCGTATTCTCATTTCCTCTGAATATTTGCTCAACACTTTTTAAATGGATTTGCTTTCACAGTGACTACACCTTTTGTGTGCAAACATTTCAATATCCACCTTGTCCTGTTGGGAATATTTACAGAAAGGGAAATTTTGAGTCACTGTACAAATATTGGAAGAGTGAATTTAAATTGAAGGCACAGATATTTGGGGTAGAACTGCTGCTTAGATTATCTATGGAAGGCATAGGAAAAAGTTGTTCATAATCATTTCAAAAAGTCATTAATAAATGTTAATTCTGCTCCCACCACCTATTTCCTTTTTGTGGTCAGTGCTGACTTTTTGCATGTTTTTCAGCTTCTAGAACACTCCAATGATTACTTTCCGGATGTGTTTCCATGTCCCTCAAATGATCAGATTTGTTCCACACACCAATACTTTTAGTTCCTTAGCCTTGGTCTAAGGAACCTTGGTTTAGCCCAAGACCATTGCATGCAGCAGATTCAGGTATTTCCTGGGTTGGAAGGGACCCTAAAGCTCATCTCCATCCAACTCCCTGCCATGGGAAAGGACACCTTCCACTAGACCAGGCTGCTCCAAGTCCCATCCAGCCTGTCTCTGATAGCCATCACCTCATCCCTTGTCTCTCCTTCCTCCCCTTCCCAGCATCAGGCGCTCCCCTAAGTGAACACATGTATTTATTCCAAGAGAACAATTAATAGAAAAGCAAAAGCTAAGAGCAAAATGAGGAATTTCAGGGGTTCTTTTGTTCGAGTTGCACAGCTGGTTAGAGGTAACTAAGCTAGTCAAAACAGATTTATCTCAGGTGGTAGAAGCAGCTGAGTTATCTCAGTGATGAACTCCAGGCAGGATAATTAATTTTGTCTTTCAGACTTTATAGAGCTTGGGGCCTCTGGTAACCAGGCTGGGATGTTTACAGTGAAATAAAGCACAACTGCATCGTGACTGTGCTGGAGGTGGTTTGCTTGCTTTAGCAACTGCAAGGAGGTTTCTAAACCAGAAACTAAATGCCACAATTTCCATGCCCTGGGACTGCTGCCCTGTCTCCTGAGAAGAGTATCACACATTATTTCTGGCTCTTCCTCTTATGCCATCCACACAGCCCTGAGCTCAGGATTTCATGCCAGAATTTTTGCAAGCCTGAAAACACTGTTCATTATTAGTCAGCATTGACGCCTTTTCTCCAAACATTAAATCTACAGGGAAATCAAGTTTTTCTCCTTTTTTTTCTTCTTTATTTTTTCTTTCTTAAGTGTCATAAGGAAAGATGGCATTTATAATGCTCTGAGATGAGGAAAGGTTAGTATAGTTAAATCCAATATGAAGTAGCTGGAAAAATGTTCACACTTTTTTTTCATGTTTTTGCAACATTTTAAGGATGTGTTGACAAATATGACAAAAATCACTCAGGAGTCTGAAATACTTTATTAAATATTTCTTTTTTCAATTTAAAGCATTTTCATTTCAACAATATCATAATATTTTTGCCCTTCAAAAAAATTCCAACCTCATATCACCCTAAACCCATTTTTTTTCTAAGCAAATAATAGCATACATTTTAGGAAATTATAATGGGGGGGTGGTACTTTTTGTCTTTCAATTATTTAAATTTTTTGAAAAAATTTATTTCTTTTCCAAAAAGAGGAGAAAGTATTGATAGTTATAGTCTATAGCAACATATCACCTCTTTCCCAACATCCTAGTTAAAACAAAGAGAATATTGATAAAGAAGGGAGGATCTCAGAGAGGTTATCTACAGTTTTTTTAGGACATGCACTTGGTTTGAGGTCTTTTCAAGAGAAAAATAACATTCAGAGAATATTTGTAGTTTTAGTTATCAGAGAAGGGAAATTTAGAAAACGGGGGGGGGGGGGGGTAAGTGGCATTACTTGCTGAACTGAAAAAAATGCTATAATGATGATTAGACAAAATTATTTTTGTTTGTTTTCTTGATATATAAATAATACCACCAACAGAATTTTTCTTTCTGATTCACCCTATCAGACCTATCAAACCTAGGTGAGAAGGCTGATGGCAGTGACAGTTTGAAGGGAGCCTACAAGAAAGATGGAGAGACTACTGTCAAGGGCCTGAAGTTACAGGACTACAAGGAATAGCCTTACACTGACAGATTTAGATGGGCTATTGGGCAGGAATTGCTGGCTGGGAGGGTGGGCAGGCCCTGGCACAGGGTGCCCAGAGCAGCTGGGGCTGCCCCTGCATCCCTGGCAGTGTCCAAGGCCAGGTTGGATGGGGTTGGAAACAACCTGGGATAGTGGAAGGTGTCCCTGCCCGTGGCAAAGGGATGAAAGAAGAGCTTTAAGGTCCCTTCTAAGCCAAACCATTCTAACATTCTGTGATTTAACCATGTAATTATTGGAATAATAGTCACCCCGCTGAAGTCAGTGCAGTGTGTGGGTCTGACTGAAGTGACAGACATCCTCTCCCACAGCTCGAGTTTCCATGCTCAGCTGAGGGGAAATCAGCACGGCTGCAGCCAGTGGATAACTGTCTGCATGAGCTGAAGGTTTAGCTGCCAAAACACCCTTGGTGAAGGAGAAACACTTTACTAAAGTGCCTTGGGATTAACATGCAGATTAGGGTGAAAGAATAAAAGGGGTTGCAAAACATAATCAGTTTTAGAATGGTTTTGTTTGAAAGGCACCTAAAAGATCATCTAATTCCAAACGCCCCCACCATGGGCAAGAGGTGCCACCCACTAGATTAGGGCCCCATAATTCTACTGTCCATCTCTTTATGTATTTAAAAATTCAATTAAGACTGAAGTTCTGAGATTGCAGAGTGTGTCACAAAAGAGAAAATGAGGATGAAATGGAACAGCAGACAAGAGCTGACCAGTCTCATTTCCTTCATCGGGCAGGGTGAAGAATGAACACAGAGTGTAACTGCTGCCATGTCACTGGGGTTTCAAAATCCATGCCTTCTGTTAGCAGTGGGATGATTTCAGGCAGATAGGAAGCGATATATCTTTGTGAAATGCTTTAAATGTTGAATGCGATTGCTATCTTGGCAATGTCCTTTTGAAAGTCTGAGCTCTAGTGTTCTGGATGTGCAAAGGAATACATTTCAGACTTCTGCATTTCAGATTCTCTCTGAACAAAAAAAAAAAAAAAAAAGTTCCTGTTTGAATATGCATTCTGCATACTGCGCCTCAGACTCAGGGTATTAGCAGCAGTGCCAGTGATTCTGTTATCCCCTTTGATGGTGGGATACTTTTTTCTTTTTCTCTTTTTTTCTCTTCCCACAACTGTTTCCCAAAAAAGGAAGAGGGGGAGAGAGTGTATTTCCAAAACCCATCTCTCAGCTTCTTTATTTTTATACAGTCTCCCCTCCCCACCCAAAATACACTGAATAGTCCTTTATGTAACTTCAATTAAAAAAAAAATTACAGCTGCTCCTCTGAAGCCATCCAAATCTAATTAACTACAGAAGCCAAAGTTATATTAAGCTTCTCACTTTCTTCATCTTACCATCTCCATTCATACCTTCATTCAATGTGTTCACAAAAAAAGGAATTTCTAATAATTGTATCTATAGTCTTGGAAAAAGAAAGCCACTAATCAGGAGGCCTGTGAAAGAGGAGAGATTGGAGCCTCGCTTGAACTTGGCAGTCTGGCCCCAAAAAACCTGGAGACAAAAGGGGTGAAGGGAACTGAAGAGCTTAGCCCTAGGTCTAAGGAAGCTGGTGAGAATTTGTTCAGCCTCTGAATAGAGATCTTCATTTCAGTCCTAAATTGTGCCTGCACAGACTCATTGAAATGCCTTCTCTGAAGGAAGAGGGGGTGGGAGGCACGGGAGAGAGAAGGGAAGAAAAGTTTGTTGAATATAAATGAGGTTACGTGTGGCTGAAGAGCGAGATAGAAGCTCTACAGAGATTTATTCCTGACTGACATACAGTAACACAAAGGCAATAAAATGTGTCCTTGGCAAGTGGCATTAGGAAGCAGTAAACTTTAATCTTCGGTGAGCTGAGATGATGCTACCCACCTCAGTGGAAAATACTTTCTCATTTGTGGAGTGTGTTATTTAAAATGTGTTTAGCCAGTCTAAAGAAGATATAACGAGCTATCTTGCCATGCCATGACCTTGTGATTCAGGCAGTCTGCAGAACCCCAAGACCAGAATAAAGACCCTTGACATTTTCTTGCTGTGGGACTCAGCAGTCTTCCTCCTTGTTGTGTCTCATCTAGGGAAAACTTCAGAGTCTTGAATGGGATTGCTTCTCAGATGAGTTTTGTTCAAGGGCCTTTTATATTTCTTAGCTAGCAAAAGATGTATATTCAGTCTGCCAGTCTGGTACTGGTTATTCATATTAATCTCTTCACTTATATTCACACATCCTGATGCGAAGAGCCCTGAAACTGCAGCATTACTCAGCAAAAGCAAAGGAACAGAAGCCTGGTCATTAAATAAAAATATTTACTATTTCACAGCAGAGAGAGTATGTTAAAATTAGTGCCATTAAGCTACAAAATGTGGATGGTGCATGAAATCCCTTAAGGAAACACCACCACCACCACCTGTCCTGATCCCAACAATAGGAGACTCAGAAAACATTAAAAGAAAATTAATTTGCTTGCAGTTCTGACTGACTTTACTGTCAAATTTCTGTTTGCCCACTGCACATTAACAATTAGGAAACAGGATAACCTGTTCCCAGCTGCTTGGACTCTTGCTCTGAGACTCTGGCAAAAGTCTGAGAGTTGTTTGTCAAATGTGACAGGAAATGCCAACCACTACATGCTGCTTTCCAAGAAAGAGTAAAGTCTCTTCACCGACTTGCACTGCTCTTCAGTGGTTGGATAAACCCTGTCTTGGTAAAATGAAGAGTAGCTTTGCATTCAGTCTCTACAAGGAGCGTTCACTAGCCATTAATCCAAAACACAGCCCTGAAGATTTTCTTTCCCTGCTCTGAACTCAAAAACATCACATTGCTCAAGGCTTAGAGCAGCTTCCCAGTTGGTCTCATCCTGTACAGTCACTGGATAAATGGAAAGTTATTTTTACTCTGCAGCTTAAACAAAAAAAAAAGTAAACATTTTGTGAGGTTTATATACTGTTTGCTATGTCTTTGAAAAGAAATTTCAACTTTCCCTCACCACTTGCCTTGGATCTGTTTTTAGCTCATCTGTATCTGGATTTTCTGCTACATAACTAAGAACATTTACAACAGATACAAATTTCATTATTGGGCTGTAATTGCATTTGTTTTGCCTGCTTTGATGTTAAATATAAAGAACCCCCAGGCTACTCTAACAGTGGCCTGTTAGAGAAGGCTCCTGCTAGGGGAAGGCAGGGTGCTGTATTTAGCCTCATCTGGAGAGGTGATGTTTATCAGACAGCTGAACAAGCTCCAAAATGAAGGAAGGCACCATCCATGGGCTCATGTGCCAAATTCAGCCCCAGAATACCTAAGGATATCAATTAATTTTGCATGTGGGAAAAGGAGGGCATTTCATTTAAAAGCAGATTAAATGGAGAAGCACAGTTTGTATTGGGTGGAATCACCATCCCTGAAAAAGTTCAAAAAACATGCAAGTGTGGTGCTCAGGGAACATGGTTTAGTGGTAGATCTGGCAGTGCTGTGCTCATGGTTGGACTCAATGGTCTTAGGGGATCTTTTCCAATCTTAATTATTCTATGATTCTATTTTGTATTATTTTAATGAGGGTCTTTCTCATTTTTGACAGCAAGAAAATTTTTATTTATTCTCCCTTCCATCACCTTCCTCTAGGAAAATTCTGAACAGCATCCTGGTTATGAATGCAGTTTACTCCAAATCCATGAAAACATACAAATAAGGAAAATCTTTAACTTTTTTCTCTTAATCTGTATATCAAGAAGTTTTTCCCTTTCAAACATACAAATAACTGGAGAAGTCCCTTAAATAGGAAAAAACCCAAACCAACAAAGACTGAAACACATCTTTCCGAGGTATCCCAGAGGTGTCTCAAAGTGACAAGGAGGGAAAAAAGGTGTTAAAAGTAGAACAGAAGGAACATGAACATCAACAATACCCTGCACAGACAATACAGCCTTCATTTTCCTTTTCCCAGAGAGGTGGACTGGCATGAAATCTGCAGCAGAGCAGAGTACATAAAACTGTGCTTATCTTTTCCTGTTTATAAGTTGCATGATGCATTCAATTTTATGAGCACTGGCCTTGTAAGCACAAGGACTTCCTAATCTGTAACCACTTGATTTATCTGGGCCAGGCTTGTTAAATCAAATTAGGCCCCATGATAAAATAGCAGTGAAAATGTTGGTTGGGGGGGATGGTGCTTGGTGTCTGCAGGGCAGTGGAGGAAAATTGTGTTACTTGGAAGCCCATTTAGCTCAGGGGCCTTACAGCTTTACATAAAAGCATGCTTTTGGGACTGTGCCTCAGCAATGAAGGAGTTAAAGTGGGTACTTGCTCCGTTCCCATCCTTTTCTCCAGCGTGACCACCAGACACTCTTCTTATGGCTTTAACTAAAGCAGCTGTTTTATTATGCCCCCAGATTCCACCACATGTTTTAATGTGCACACCAATAAGTTTTGAATACATCAAACATGCTTTTTATTATTATTACTTGCCAGTATGAAGTTACTACCAAGCTAGTAAATATTTTGTCTCAGACCACACTAAGTTCGAGCCTAACTCTTGGTTTTACCACTTCAGATGGGTGGTCTCTCTTTCTCACTCATGGGGAGGAGTATCCATGGATGGCAAAGGCATGGTTGCAGCTGGAAATGTTGTATGTTGTCCATGGCCGAGTCAGCTTTCCTGTCTTTTTACTGCATTCATGCACATGAGCACCTTGAATACAAAAAAAATCAGACTTAAGGACAAGTTCTCTTGGACAGTGACTTTTGACAAGGATGTGTAGCTATAGAGCAAGAGAAAATAATTGCATATTTACAGAGGGTAGGATTAGATTGGATATTGGAAAGGAATTCATCCTTGTAAGGCTGGGGATGCTCTGGCACATGGTGCTCAGAGGAGCTCTGGCTGCCCATCCCTGGAAGTGTCCCAGGCCATGTTGGAATGGGCTTGGAGCAACCTGGGATAGTGGAAAGTATCCCTGCCTATGGAAGCAGAGGTGAAATTAGATGGCCTTTTAATGACCCTTCTAACCCTAACCATTCTGTGGTGATTCTGTGACTTCTATGGCTTCCCAGCTAAAGAAAATAATAGGAAATTAGGAGTGACAGCTCTGCAACCTGCCTGACTCCTGCTCCCCAGCAGAGTCAAGCCATCACAATGCTCAGCAGGAGCTGTGCACACTCTGTGATTTGTCTGACCCCAGCACTGTGGCTGCTGCATTCATAGGGCTGCCTGGCAGTGGTGAGTGCTGCTTGGTCTGAATGGCTTTTTGCTCTCTGTTTGCCATGGGAGCTGCTGTGCCCCCTGCACACAGCCCTAAGATCTTTTCCAGGCCATGCAGGAGCTCTGTGGCAGCTCAGGAGCTGCCAGCACTCACAAGTTCCTGCCCTGATGCATTATTTCTACTCCCCCCCTGCAGCCACCATCACAGAGGAGATTGTGACTGCAGCTCATTCCCGTTATCTTTCACATGCTGATAAGTTGAATAAAATATAATTTCCTCAGCCACTCAGTATGTCTTTGTGACTCTGATTTCTGAGAGGAAGCAAAAGGCTTCCCATCAACCCAGACCAATCCTTGCCAAGGAGGAGTTTGACTCCTGCGCCTGATTGTACGTAAGGTCATTTCAATCACAGCCTCTGCCCAAGGACACAGGCTCAGGGAGCAGCAAGTGCCTCAATTTCAATTCTGCTTTGAATGCAAGTCCAGTTTGATTCTTGGTGGTGCTTAATTAGGGTGCATCATTGCCAGGATATGTGGTTTTATGCTGAAATCCTCTAGGCATCAAGAAAGAGTTGTGCAAACATTCTCTGGCCCTGACCTTCAGGACGCTTCCCTGTGGTCCTCATAATAAAGTCTTGTATCTAGCCCCATCACCATTTGATTTTACATCCCTACATGTGCAAAAGGTTTTCCTTAGGTCTCAGCACCTGCAATCAGATTTCCTGATATTTAGAAATCTCATAGTGAGGGGTAGTTTGAGACTTCTGTGGATCCAGCCAGCAAGAGATAAACAGGAACAAGTTGCAATTGCCATTCTCCTGATGTATTCTCTTTGGAGAGGGAGGATTTGAGCCACAGCTTCTGGAACAGAGTACTCAACACTGGCAATTTGGCTATCCAAGATGGTGCAAAATGTGTCTCTGTCAGCAGTTTTTCCCATTTTTAGATGCAACACGAAGAACTGAAAAGCCTCGCTAGCTAAAGCCACAATGAGTACCACAGAACAGCCCTGGTATCCCCAGGGCAGTCAGGAAGACCTCAAAGCTGAAACACAGTCCAAGATGAACCACAGGAGGTGCTCAGCATCCTCCTGCCTCTCTGTTTCAACATATTTAATGTCCCTCCCAACCCAAACCAGTGTGTCAGCCTGTGATTTCAGGAGCTAGCACCTCGTAAGGAGGGGCATGTATTATTCACCAGGTCATTTGTAAAATGCAATGGCTCATTTCACAGCTTTTCTCCAGTCTTCCTGGGTGACCTTGCTGAGTCTCAAAAACGTGGCATTCATCTCAGTCATCTGCAGCCACACAGCATTATGGATGATTATCCATCCTATAAAACATCAGTGATCTACCTTTATAAACAATAGTGAGGAACAGTATCTTCAGAGGGTAACTCACCTGGTCTGTCCTAGATAAGTTCTGTGCCTCAGTTCTTCATTTCCCACCTGTAAAAAAGGGATGGCAGCAGTGCCCCACCTTCCTGGAAATGCTGTGAGAAGGGGTTAAAATACTTGGATAATACAGCTCTGATGTTATGGAAACATCAACAGTCTGAAGTCACTGGGGAAAGAAGATATTCAGCTGATTAGCACATCCAAAGAGAGAAATTTTTGTCCTAGTTAATTATGGTGTTACTAAATTTCCGAGCACAGCATCTGGAATTTTGAAATATTTCTCCCTGAGAATCAGTGGCTGGGGTTTTTGGGGCTGTTGTTTTGTTTTTCCCCAGTGTAGTTAGAGCAATGAAGGCTTTAGATAAATTACACATTCAGAGAGATTTGAGGCAAGTTGGGACTGATGGAGATAAAGTAAATCAAGTCACCAGTACCATCTGCTCTGTGGGAGAGGAGGCTGGGGACATCTTCCTCTCTTTTCAGTTAACAGATGCAGGAGATGGTGAAAAGGTCAGAGATAAATGTAGTGCTCACCTCATGCCACATATTCACAGGGGCTGGACTAAAGAGAGGCCAGAAAAACTCATGTGTACTTTCAACCTTTCACTGCAGGCAGTAAAGAGCATTACAGAGATGGAAAGGACATGCTATTTTTGTGCAAAGCCTGGAGACAGTCACTGTGGCAGAGTGGGACCAAAATAATAAAAACCCCAACCAAAAAATAATTTCCCGTCATGCTTTCATCCTCCCTGTCTCTCCCACACCCCTTCCCCTCTCCTGCCTTGCAGAAGCTATAAATCTAGGCCATCAGAGAGAAGCTGGAGCAGCAGCATATTATCTTGAGAAATCACTCCCAGAAGGGAGCAGAAAGTTCACAAGTAGAGTGCCAAAAAAGGAGAAATCGCAGCGCTATCATTGGATCCGGCTGCGGCTGGAAGGCGTCCAAGCTCCTCGCACTGCTGACATCCCTGTGCATAATCAGAAATTCCTTTCAATTATGTGGGAAAAGGAGCTTCGCATTGTCAGCCCAAATAGCCCCGTGAAGAAACAGGCTGCCACAGCATCACCGTAGAAGGTCATGGTGGAGCAGCATCCAGGCACAGAGAGGGAGGGGAGGCACGCGGCGGCAGCGCTTCTGTGCCACTCTGCTCTTCCATTAGCACGTTTAATCTGAGGGCCTCTGAGTGCTTCACAGGCATCAGTTGGCAAATGCTGGTGGGAAATATGTAGGTACTGTTAGACTAGTGTTAGGGATAGCATGGGAGAAATCCCTGCTGTGAGGTGCAAGCTGCTCTTGAGTGTTGAGAGAGGGTTTCAGCAGCCCTGAGCCCCTTCTTGGTAAGAAGCACTGCCTCCCTCCGAGGTGTGTGCCCTGGGATAGCAGGGACTCAGCACACAGCTTGGGAAGCCCTCTGCGTGGACATGTACCCCACAGGAAGACCAAAGGCACAGATTTAAATCTCAGTGCTTTAACAGTCCAGCACTGTAGTGTCTGGGTTTCACAGTGCCCTGCTTCAAATGTAAATCGCAGAGGTGTCTGAGAGGAGATGTCAAATCTATGGAAATGCTGCATGTTTTCCATTATGGCTCCTGAGTGTGTTTACTGAGATGTGGAAAGATGTCCGTTTTCCCGCAAATGTATTCTCTGCCTTTTTCCCAATCTTTTTTGCCAATTTATATCCATTAATAGATTTAGTGGGCAGCCTGACAAAGTTAGGCAGCTGCATGCTGTTTTCCTGCTAGCTACAAGGGTGTTACAAGAGGTTATTTTAGCCTAATGAACTTACTATCCCCAGACTCCCCCTCTGTTGTCAGTAAAGAGAAATGGTTTCCATCAGGAGGAAGGAGAACTTGATTTGGATGCTGTGAATCATCTTGTGAAGTCTTTTTCCTCTTGTTGGCAATGGAAGGAGCCTAGGGAGAGCTGTCCATTAGGCAAAAGGTGGATATTCTCCCTAATTTGCTCCACATACTGGTTGGGGATATTACAACCATATGACTTTTTGCCATCTAACTTAGGTGCTCTGAGTCACTCCCTGGAAGCAACTATTTCTTGGCCTATACAGAAAATTTAGGCTGTGACTCACACCTAAAATAGATACTCCAAATAGTCTGTAATAGGTGGTGTGAATGGCTGCTATTGTCTGTCTCAGTGGTGAGATCCCCACTCCGGGGACCATTGTTTCAGTGTTTGCACAGCGCTCAGCACAATGGAACATTTTAATTGCCTCCCCATACACCCTCCTTGTCTCCAAGAGTGCATTTTTCATAACATTAATGAACTACCATGAAGCTTCCTTCTCACAAAAGAATGGGAGGGAAAGGAGTGAGCAGTGTGCTGTGGTGCTGGGCCAAATAACTGAGACCAGGACACTGTACCATTTAGAGACCTCAGATCTACCCTAATAAGTGTCCACAATTGTGAATTACACAGACAAGTCACTCCTCAAAACCAGTTTCAGGGTCCTGAATAGTTTGGGGTTGCGTGTGTTTGTGTGTTTGCCATAGTGACTCAAGAAATGGAGCCATTTGGTGAGCATAGTTGTGCTGCAAAACTTTTTAAATGATTAGGAATGATGAAAAACCAGCAGCAGCAGGAGAAGAAATTGCACCAAAGCATAACTAGGCCTTGTGAATTCTCTGCCCTGAATTTTAGCTCTGCAAGGTGCAGACAGCCTTCAGTGCAGGACAAAGGAGGGTGAAGGCGGTACAAGGAGGGGATGGCCCACGTTGGCTCTGCCAGTCCTGTACCCTGGCCCAGCAAAGGACCTCTGCACTCCACAGGGTTGTCATTGCAGCATCTTTCACCATCCCTGTCATTATTTTGAATAAATAAATACACGGGAGAGTAGCTGCACGCTGGAATGTCTGGAATGCCAATGCAGAACTCAGCTAATAATGGTTCTATAGTGTAAATCAGCAGCATAGCGGGTCCCGGTTTCACTTGGCTGTGCTCCATGAATAGCAGAAGCGACATTGAGTAACAGTGAATTGAAAATCAGTTTAAAAAGAGGAAGAGGATAAACCCTGAAAATACTCTCTGTTATGGTGTGAACTATTTTTAAAAGCTGAGAATTAAATCTTTAAGTGATTAACTCGGGGAAAGTATCTTGTTCTGTGAAGTAGTCACATAACTCTGGCAAAGGAATATCTCTGGAGTGGGTTGGTCCCAAGGAAAGAAGTTAATGAAAGCAGTTTTTCTTCAGCCTTACGTGACCTAGGATTGACCCAAAAGAGTCATAGTCATTGGGGAAAACACTGGGTGCTGCTAGAATTAATTTAGAACATGACCTCTGATTGGAGTTCCTACTAGCACAAGGACACAGCTGTTGACTCGCATTAAGCGGCTGGCAGATTGGTTCCTCTTTTTTATTTTTTTTTTTTTTTTTTTTTTTTTTTTTTTTTTTTTTTTTTTTTTAAACTGTGCTACATATCTGTATCTAACAAGAACTTAGCAGAGAACTGGGGAACATCTTTTTTAATGACCATTCTGCGTGCCTCTGTGAGTGCATTCGTAATGGGCTACTTGCCGTGAAGTCTTTGCTATGAGATGTTGCTGGCAGAGCTTCTTTGGCAAAGAGCATGAAAAAAAAAAAAAAAAAAAAAAAAAAGAAAAAAATGAAATGTACCCAGCCAATGTATCTTTGCCAATAAAATCTTGCTGTAGACACAGCTATGCTGCTCGATGAGGTTTTCACAACTATGTTGGCAGGATACTGGCCTCTGAGGGCTGTCACATTGTCCCTGCTAGAAGAGGGCACTGTACTATGGCAACGAGACAAAGCCACCCCAGGAGGATATTTCTCAAGGCTAGCATAATTTTACTCAATTTGAGCTACTAAGAATCACAGAAATCACAAAATGTTTTGGACCTTAAGCATCACCTCATTCCAAACCCCTCTCATGGGCAGGGACACCTTCCACCAGACCAGGTCCCTCCAAGTCCCCTCCAACCTGTCTTTGGACACTTCCAGGGATGGGACAGCCACAGCTTCTGTGGGAGACCTGTGCCAGAGCCTCATACAGGTTTACATAATTTGAGAACATCCCAAAAATCACACAATTACGTCAGGGATATCTCCAAGAGCTTCTCATCCCTTTTGCCAGGAGCTAGTGGTAGAGAGGTTTTGCCCAGGCTGAAAATTAAAGATTTATAGGAGATTTTTTAGCAGTGATTCAGAGAGGGGGAAGGAAACATACTGTGAGAAAATTGAAGGTTGTAGCTGGAACATTGTAACAAGAGTCCTGAGGAAAATTAAGTCCCGAATATACTGTGTGGCTACCTATAGGCATTAAGAGCTGTAAAATGTGCGTGTAATTGTAAATACACTGTCTTAATGGGCTGTGTACCTGCTTTTAAGGGCTGCTGTGCATGGAAGATATCCCTCCTGTGCCAGGACTCACAACACAGCAGTGAGTTGGCTAGTGCTAAAGCTGTGAGGCTACCAGGTTTGCTGGCAGGTGTTCAGGGTGCAGAGCATGAAGCAGAGACACAGGCAGTGCACACAAGCAGAAGAGGGTACTACCTATGGAAAAAAAAAAAAATACAAGTATGAGCTGGCTCAGTCATTTCCATCTCAAAGAGGATGGGAGGGAGAAGTCTGTCTCTTGAAGTAGCTGCAAGCAAAAGGGTGGGAAAAGAGTCTCAGAAGAGGGAACCTTCTGCAGAGATCATAGCAAACCCTACAGCTTTTGCACTGCTCTGTCCCTTGGAAATTCAGTCAGACAGGAAAAATACCTCAAATGAGGAGTGACTGAACAGCATCAGGTAATCCTAGGAAACACCCTGGCAGGTCTTGTCTGCTCAGCAGGGATCCCCGTGTTAGGAGGTCCTCCTGAGGTACCAGGAAGCTGGACTATCCTAAATTCTGGGCTGGCACTCTGTGGCAGGCAAAGAAAGCGAGATGCTGCTTGCATGGATGGCAAATACATTCACGAGTAGGAAACAGAGTCAAAATTTAGCAGCCTGAAGGAGTAAGAATTTACTACTGCTCATAAAACTGCATGGGAGGCACAGCTCAGAGTGACAAAAATGGTTCACTACCTGTGTATACAAAGTGGACAAGTGCACAGGCTCCCAGAGCTTTCACCAGTCCTTGGCAGAGACATTGTTCTGCCAAGGAAAGACTACAGGGAGTGCAGCTGTGCATGTCCCTTGCAGCACAGGCCACTCAGTTACAGGCTTTCCTCTCATTCCTTTCATTAGTCAGCATTGCATGTGAACTGCAAGATGCTTCTGCAGCTGATTCCACACACAGAGCCAGACAGCTCCCCGCACTAGAGTGCAAAGATGCACTAAAAATCTGTTCCAAATCTAAATGTTCCAGAGATTTTTGGGTCAAAGGCCCCTTTCACTAAACGAGTTACTAGTCCTCATTTGCTCAGAATTTTGCCAAAGCTTTCATGTGGCCTGAGTCCTGAGTATTTAACATCAACTAGTGACCTGCAGCCACAGGAGACACTACATTTCTTTCAATGTGCCCTTTCCCACATCAGGTCCTCTCTAAAACTATTGTGCTGGCTCTGTCCACAGCAGCAGCAGACACAGCCCAAGGGTGCCGAGCTGCCAAGTAGCTGTTTGTATTTTAACTTCCCTGTCCCCTGGGCTCTCCCTGACCAGGTGTTTTCAAGATGCAGTGGTTAAAATGTCATTTTCCACAGGAAAATGTGGAGCAAGGCAGCCCGGTAGCTAACACGATGTCCCAAAACCCTCCAAAGTGGGTCCTGTTCCCATCTCCCTCTGAGAGCAGCTGTTCCAGCAGCTGCACAAGTCACTCCACATTTATTTTCTCTCCCACCCTTTATTTGTCTCTCCTATTTAGACTACAAGCCCTTTAGGGCAGGGGTTCTCTCTAAGTACAAGTTTATGCCATTGAGAGCACAATGAAGCCTTGATCTCAGCTGGGTATCCTTGACATTATTTGGACTCCAGCAATAACTGAATTTTCCTCTCTCTGAGACTGCACCAGTCTGATGGGAAACTCTGGTGGGGGAAAGGGGTAGTGTGGACACAGTCAAAGAGCCCCTTGTCTCTAGAGATCAGGGAATAAAATATATTCAACAATTTTAAGTGTCCGTGGCTCCCAGCCCCCTGAAACATGACAGGCCATGTTCAGCACATACAAATTACCACTGCATGCCAAAACCCAATGTCCCTTCATTAGTCAGTGTGCGAACAAGCAGCTGGAGTTGTATTCTCTGTGTTACACATGTTCAGTTAGCTGACAATCATAGTGTCAGTAGAAATAGACATAGATACACATGTTACAAGTGGCCATGTTTTAAATTAGCACCATATAATTTTCAATGGTTTAGAGGCATGATGGACTTTCCATATGAGAAGCTGCAAAGACTTGGATTATTTAACTTGGAAAGAAGGATAATTACATGGGCTTAATTGGCCTATTTAAGATGATGAATAGTGTAAGAAAAGCTGATCATTCCTTCTCTTTACACTCCACAGTAATATGAGAACTGGGGCTCATATGTTAGAATAAATGGTAGGTAAATTTAAAACAAATAAAGGAAATACCCTACAGCACAGACTGCCTGTGGAACTTATTGCTCTGCAGCATTAGACTTGAGGATTGATCTTAAACCAGGTGAGAAAATTTAACATACAGAGGACATGATCAAAATGCTGTGCTCACAAGTGCACACATGATGCTGGTTTTAGAAGCCCAGTCAAAGCCAGGTTCTTCATTCTGCCACTCCCTATCTTTGCCTGCTGTGACCCAGACAGTGTGGCTGGACCACTGGCTGGTGAGGACCAAGGTAAAATGTTGTTGAGTATTTCAGTCTTGTGCATATCCTGGGTAACCAGGTCTCTCATCTCCTTCCAGAGAGGGTTCACATCTTAAGTGGTCTTCGTTTCACCACTGGCATACCTATAGAAATTTTTCTTGTTGCCCTTACCGCTATGTCAATCCTGTCATCCCTGGGCCAGATTGAATTCTACAGGGCATTATCTTCCATTATCTTTTCCATTATCTCCCCTGATTGCCTGAACAATGTCCCTGTGTTCCTCACAGGCTACCTGTCCTTACCCTCATCCTCTGTAGGCCTTCCTCTTGTACTTCCTCTTGTACCAGAAGCTCCTTGCTCACCCACAGAGGCCTCCTGGTAATTTTATTTGGCTTCCTACTCATTGGAATTCCTGGCTCCTGAGCTTGGAGGGGGCAATCCTTAATATCCTGGGCTCCTCTTCCCTCCAGGTCTCCATCCCACAGCACTCTAGCAAGCAGCTCCCTGAAGAGGCCAAAGTCTGCTCTCCTGAAGTGCAGGGCAGAAAGTTTGATGTGTGCCATCCTCATTTCCTCAGATATCTGGAATTCTATCATTCCATAGTCACTGGAGCCCAAGCTGCCCTTGAGCTTCACATTCCCCACCAACCCATCCTTGCTGGTGAGAACAAAGTTCAGCACAGCACCTCCACAAAAGCTGGGGATGACCTGACTTTTTCTTCTTTTTTAATGGTGGCCTCTACTTTTGGCTGCAAGTCTTAACAAATCACTGATTTCATCAGCCATCTCATATTCTGCTTTAATGTCCCTGATGAGCCTCCTGCTTAGATTGTGTTTTAGTGTAGTTCTGTTCTAGTTTAGGAAATCTCATTGTCACCAAAATCCTAAATTCTTGGTGAAAAATTGACTCCCCATCAGAAGCAATCAGATTGCAGGAATATAAACATATTGTAATCATTTCTTTTTGAAATGAACAGAGGAAGTACAAAATATTTGCACTTTAAAATATCTTCAGAAGTCTTAAACAGCCATGACAAAGTTGCAGCATGTGGAAATGCTAGGGAATCATAAAACTCCATCCTGAAAAGAGACATTACAGTATCTTTAAACTTCATTTGAGTTCAAATATTTCACAAAAAAAAAGCTTGATTAGTGCCAAAAAAATCCAGCCATGCCAAAAATCCAGAAACAGGATTGCTGTGTCAGGCAAGAACAGATTTTCACTGGTGAATAGACAGAACTTTCCTAACTGACAGAAATGAAGTTATCTGTTTTGAAATCCAAACAGGATTATTCACACTATGTACCTCAAGCCATTTTATTTCCCCTCAATATTTCTTAGCTAATTCCATTTTGTCTAGGCATAGCTCATTTCAGCCAACCACAGGCAAAATCACTGTGCATGGCGAGCAGAGATCTCAAGACTAGAGCATCATTAACATCCATGGCTGCAAAAGTGAATAATTAGTTTGTTAGAAAATTCAAGTGACTCTTTAAGACGATCCAGTAAAGGACAGTGAGAAAATTCTAGACATGTAATCACTAAAAACTCAAGACAACACAGAAGCAGATACCTGTATGAGGCTGGTGGCCTGGATAGGAAACTCTGCAAAGTGATGCACAGCCATGTCTGGTGAAGTGGGAGTGTGCAGGATACACAAGGCAATGCTGGAAAAGAAATTTTGGACTTTTTGACCTGTCTCCTCTAAATTCATCCTTGTAAAGCCTCTGAACACTATACATGTTTCAGAAATGGAAATCAGCATCTCTCTCTCTTCCCCTGTGTTGGTAGGTTGGAATTTCTTGTCACATCTTGTATGGATTCCACAGATCAAAAAGACACCCTGGTCCCTGCAGGGAAAAGGAATAAAAGGCAAAGGTGATCAGAGGCGATAAAAAAGCTGTGGTTGTGGTTCTCCTTTACCTTTAACTTCATATCTTGGCAAGACCTTTTTAAAGCATGTGTTCTTAAATGTTGCGGGTTCTTTGTTTTGTTTTTTTTTTTTAATCTGAATTGCTTCTCTTTTGACATTTGGTACTAGATTGTAGGAATGCCCAAATGCCTGATAATGGGATTTTTATGACTGTTTAAGGTTAGTTAAAACAAACACTTGTATTATTCAAGAAAGTGAACTCCATAATTTAAGCTCAGTGATAGAGTTATTAGATTGAGTAGAATTTACTACAGATGCATTTTTTTATTATAATTTATTGGGGGTTTAGGTGGCTTAAAATTTGAGGAAGATGGAGTCAGGGAAAACTCTGTATGGGAACAATCTGCCCAGTATCCCTCCCACTGACTAAGTTAGCTGGGTTGTGTGTAGAGATTATTTCTTTGCCCCAGACAAGCTGAACTCCATCTCTCTTCTCAGCAATGGGAGAATACAGATTTTACCCTTTTTCCTCTCCCTCTTCCTGGTCTCCCTGTATTCAGCCACACAGAATGGAACTCTCTCCTCTTCTTAGTCCATGCTTTAGGATGATGTGTGAGGCAGACACTCTACATCCCCTTTTCTGAGCACATTAATGGCCACTGGGCTGGGCTGGGGCTGTCAGTGTAATGAATGGGGAAGAGCAGTCTGTAGGATGGATGATTAAATATACCTGTGTCTGCTATCAGCCTGAAACAATCAGCCCTGTAAAGTGTGACACCATTTGTTTCACCATTTTTAAAGGAATTAAAGATTATTTTGAAAATATAAAACTGAGAAAAGATGTGAAAATCAGTCAAAATTTTCAGCTTAATTTCACCAGTAATTATGCTGATTTCTTAGATTTCTGTGTTTTGGGATAATGAAATTACTCTGTCATATGCAACAAAAAAGATATTGATTTATGGAAACATCCTCACTTACAGTAGAAGGGTGACCTTTTCCTGTGTCTGAAAGTCCTGATTTCCTACTTGTCATTACACTTCTGAAGTTGGTGTCTTATTTGACCTTAAATCCTTGGAAAACTTTGCATACCTCTTTGTTGGCTCATTTTGCTTCCCCCTTGAAGCAAATCCATTAGACTCAAAGACTTACTCATTATGATTGCTTCTATAAAGTGAGTTTCTGGCAGCAATTAGTTCAGAGAGTTAGTTTTACACATTGATGAATGCAAAAAATTTTGGCAAAACTTGCAGTACTTTACACACTCTGCTTCATGTTTCTTATATAGAACTTGAAAAACACAAGCAATTTTAGTCAGGGATCCAAGGTCTTTGACTTAGAGATTAGCACATTATTTTTTTAGGTTTAAATATGGAGTAGCTAATTCACCATTTACTCTGAAAAGCTGCTATCTTGAATTTCAAATGGTAATTCCCTAACAAGGACTGATTGATTTGATAATACAGATATTCTGACTTAAAGCTAGATTTTTAACTTTTTCCCCCTTTTAAATCAAAAGTCATGCAAAATATTTTGGTGTTGTTGTTGGGAGATGCATGTATATAAACATCCACACACATAACTGTAGAGTACTTTCACAGGTTTTAGACTGAGTTTAGACTAAAACACCTGATAAATTATGTACTGTGCTTAAAACCAGGCAACAAAAGCCAGAACAACCAAAGATTGGAACAAACTTTGCATCTGGGCAAGGCTTATGGCCCAGGGTCAAGCCAAACTTCAGGAAACAGAGTCAGGAGGGATTCAAACCCAAGTAGTACAGCCAGTCAGCAGTGAGAGGAGGGGAAAAGTCCATCCTACAGGGAAAGATCATTTTCAGAGAGAAACAGGGTCTGCTTGCAGAAGGCAGAGCTCCAAGTTTGCTTCCAAACAGAGCCCAAATACCTCATGCTCCCACTGTGCCTTCCTAGCCACGGTGTGCCCAGGGGGTGGCAAAACAGGATGGCAAAGCATGAACTCAGGACGAAACAGGTAATATTTCATTTCAAAACAGACAATTTAAGAAGTAACACTGTTACTGGTTGTTGTTAGTTGGATGCACTGCTGAGCCCAACCCCGAGAGTGGGTAAATGCCCAGTTCTGGATCAGTGCTGTATCTACCTGCTTATCGTCTGGAAGTTCAGGTTTTGTGATGGATAAACACATAAATATAATGATAACAAAAAAAAAAAAGATAACAAAAAAAAAAAAAAAAAAAAAAAAAAAAAAAAAAAAAAAAAAAAAAAGACCCAAACCAGTGTGTTTTCCTCCATTTAAAAAATTAATCAAGATACCTGTCGTCATATTTCCAGCTCCTGTTTAGGTCCCAAACCCTGCACAATCTGCTTTCCTCAAAGCAGCACAGACCTTTTGTTTCCTATTACACCCAAGAAAGAAAAAGGTGAACTAGTGAAAATAATAGTGTGCTGGAGGAAGGGCACAAACCAAAATATTTTGCCATTCCAAAGGCCTGCATTTAATTTGCATGTTACTAGCAGTCTCTGGCAATGGAAGCAAAAATAGGGTTTTGTCCATAAAAATATACACCCCTTCAATTACAATAATGCATACTATAAAAATAATAAAGTATTAGAGCAGCCAAAAAGGAAAAAAGAAAAAATAGTTTTCCAGGAAGGAATGAATAACATAGGGTCAAAGTAAAATAAAAAAATTATATCTTTCCTCCTCCAATCTACATTTCTAATCTGTCTTGAGGTTTTCTTATGAATTAAAACTATGTTAAGATACAGTGAGCTAGTTTAAGATATGAAAACAAACATGATCTGAAAACCATGTCTTTTTGAGCAATTGGTTTTCATTAATTGTTCCCTTCTTTAAGTTTCCAAGCAAGGAGTGAAAAAATATATATCTAGGCAGAAAGTCAAAATTCCTTTAAAATGTGGGATGGATTTTATTTTTTTTAATTTTGTTTTAATTTATTGCAAGCTAACTCCAGGAGGTAATTACAGCCAGTTTTTTGTATTATTTTTGACATAGAGCCTAAAGCTTAAACTGAGTTCCATGAAGGATTTGACATCTGTAAAGCAAGTCAAAATTATGGCCTTTTCCTGTAGTAAGTTATGACGCTGGAAACCCTGTGAGAAACAAATTTTCTAAGAGGGTTTGCTGTTCAACTGGGCTGAGAATGAGCCAAGACTCAGACCACAGGACATCAGTGTTGTCCTGGAATTAAGGCAGGTGGCTAGAGGGAAACACTGGTGGGTTAAATGTTTCCGTGTGGACATGAACTAATTTAAGAAACAACAACAACATTGACTCTGATGCTGAGTGTCTATGTGTGTTCAGATGTGCAGGTTGACACAGCCCAGATTAGACATTCAATAGCACAGACACCCTCCTCACCTCCCAAAACAAAAATAAAAAAATAAACCAACCAAACAGAAAACCACCACCCACAGCATTCCCCAGATATGCTCAGCTGAAGCTGCAAAAAGAGTTCTTTTCATTAAGCTATAGAATGGGTATATTTATGACCAAACAATGGTGTCATGTAAACAAGTCTTAATAGGAAAATACTGTAAGAACTGTGATGTGAATAATGATTGTTTTTCCAGATTCAGAAACTCTCTTCCTCTTAGGAATACCATTAAGTCAAAAGCACCTTAACTAGAGGACCACCTTTCATAAACTTTCATTTATAACATACCTTTCTAATTTCAGTTAATATCAAGATCAAATTTGGTATTGGGATTACACAGAGGGAAAGACTGTTTGTTGAGAAAAGACACAGTTTACTGCTGGCCCTCTCCATTCCCTGCTGGAAGACACATTCTCCATGGAAGCAATTACGTTCCCCTCCAACAGGACACCTGGAGAATTTGCTGCAAAAGGATTTAGTCTACTAGTCAGCTAGTCTGCTCCTCTTTGGCAACTCAGCAGGATCAAAGAGGCAAAAATACAGTTGGTTGTTGAGATCTGTGCAGTATGAAATGTAGGTTGCCATTCTCAGCCCATCTGCCTGCTGACACCACCGCCACCTCTTGCAAGGACTCTAGCAGGATGTGGGCTGGGCTGTAGCAGCTTGAGAGCACAGGAGGATGATTCATATGCCCCATGTCAGGCGGTGAGCTGTGTCCCTCCTTGCTTTGGAATACTCATCTTTCTTCACTGGCTGTAGGTAGAAACATGTTCAAATATCTTTGAGGCAGAGCAATGAGTTCCACCCTTGCTGCTCTCTCTGACACTTCCTTCTCTCCTCCCCACATGTTGCCACAAGCTTCAGCTTGCTTTGTGGACTACATTACCTGCCCCTTATTTTAGACTCGACTGCAGCTTGAAATTTTCTCTAGTGATGTGAAACCTGAGTGTATCTGTACCTCATCTGCCCAGAGGTCATGTTCCTGATTCTTTTCCCAACCTGACAGATCTCTGCCTATGTAAGGGAGCTTACCTGGGACACAGCAAGAAGGTAGAGTCAAAAGTGGTCTTCATCTAACAAAGACAAGTTGCCAGCCAGTTTCGTGCTTTTGTTTCTCCATACCCAGCTCTTGAAGGTTTTCATCAGAGTGCCTTGGCCTCTCTGTCTCTCCAACCCATGGAACCACAGAACCACAGAACAGTTCTGATTGGAGGTGCCTTTAAAGGCCACCTTGTCCAGCCACCCTGTAATGAGCAGGGACATCTTGAACCAGACTGGGCTGATCAGAGCCCCATCCCCCTGTCATTTTACATCTCCAGATCTACATCCTCATGCAGATTTGGCATGTGAGCTGTGGACACAGGGAGGGCCAGGAGGCCTGAAGAGCTGCAGCAAAGGAAAGTGATATCTCAGTTTTCTCTATTCTTGTCCTGTGCCTTCAGAACAGGGCAGCATCCAGCAGAGAGGGACAGATCACAGCCCTGGGTGCCTGGGAAACCTCAGCAGGGCTGTATGGCCCTTTTAAATACAAGCAGTATGCAGGATTTTCAGCTTCTCATATAACACACAGGAAATTGTCTGGAAACCTGTCATCAGAACAAAACACTGTGCTCAATGAGGCTTGATCTTCAATCATAGGTCATCCAGGTGAGACTTTCAAATGATGGTTAACTATTAAAAATAAATAATTCAGAGAATTCAGGAGCTCTCTTTATGCAGCAGCACTGAATGCATTAGATCTCTAAAGTCTTGGGAGGTAAAGGGGAGGAATAAAAATCTATATTCAGTTTCCTGAGAAAAAATTTTTCCTCCTCGTAACCATCTATAAAAGATTATTGTCTTCATTTTATTTAATTATTCCATATGAAATAATTAAAAGAGGATAACCAGCTAGTTCAGTGATGATAAATGTTTCAAGTGAGTACACAAAGGAGACTAATAAATGCATCACCAGCCCTCATCATTGTTATTAGGACCTTTACATCTCTAATATTACTTTTATTTTTATTGTTTGCTGGAAATTAATTGTTTGCTTCTCTTCCCAAGAAGCTTTACTGCTACTCTGACACTTCTGGAGGTTTTGCAGCATGTGCCAGGCTGTGCGTGCCACTGAATTGTACACAAGCAATTTCTGTGTAATTGAGAAAACAGGGAACATGTTGTGTCAGGATACTTATCCAAGCCCACAACAACTGGTAGGAGTACACCATTCTCCAAATTAAGGGTAAATTTGAGAACCTTCTTGCAAACAGAGAGATCTGGCATTCACAGTGGGATTGGAATGGGATGCCCAGTAGTCACTGCTCACCCTCAGTCACCACCAGGACGTGTGCTAGTAATAACACCCTCTTTTTGTTACACTCAATAACTCTGCCCAGCTATGCCTATTTCCACCTCAAAGCACACAAATGAAGGAAGTGAAAGGATGCTGAAAGCACCCTCTTTGCCAAGATGTCCTTCCATCTGGCAGCATAGATGTCAGGGAAGGCAGGAAAACCAAGATTTATGGGTGCTTGCACACATCCGTCCATTTCTTACAGCACACACAGTCTCTGCAAGGTAGGCTGGATTTTTGTAAGCATCACCAAGGAAGTCTGCAGAAAAAATTCACTTTTTGGTAGCCTCCTAAGAGAAAGACGTGCATTTGTAGAATCTTTGACTTTGTAAAAAAGACCTCTAATGCTGATGAATGAAAAAAATTGAAAATTAAGGTGTAATTATTGATATCATGACATAGGAGAGTGATATTTGTGAATATACTGAAGGACTTTGAGTAAATTAATTTTGTGTGTTATGATAACATCCAATAAAGGGAAACGGTGTTACAATCCTGCTGCTAAAAAGTACTACAATTAAAACTGAATTTTATATTTTAAAAAAATCAATCATTTTGGAAGGAATACAGGAGTCTTTCAGAAAAACTGATGTTTTCCAAAACTTGTGCTGACTGTATGAGAACCCACATTCCCCAGAGTCCCTTCTTTCAAGATAATTCTTGGTCTATACTGCCCCATACAGGTCCTGCTGGACTAAGTGAGCTTACAATTAATCTTTTAGCCAATGGGTCCCTTGTATTTCAAGGCAGTTGTGCAGGATTTGTGTGTGCTCCTTCCCAACTGCACTTTCTGAAAATCCATCTTCCACCTCAAAGCCCCGTTTCATTGCATTTTCCTGTCGTTCCACCTCATGTTTGCTTAGTAATTACAGGACACAATTTTCCAGTGATCAAATCAAACTGCATTAATACGTGCTTGTGTGCAGCTCAGTGTGAAAGAACCCTCTTTCCACCCTTTGGGAGCTCATTATTATATACACAGTCTTTGTGTTTTTATTAGTCAGGCTTATGATTTGTGTGGTAAAGGGAGATTGACAATATTGTTTCACATACATCAAAGGCTGAAATGTACTTTAACAAGAGCCAGCAGGTTACACACAAGCCCCAAAACACTTGTTATAGGTGTGACTTGCCCAAACCAAACCAGGCAATGAGTGTTGGCAGAAATTATTCCAACTCTCTGCAGCAGCAGTCAGATCAGCACATGTAAAATGGAATTTTTTATTTTATTTTTTTTTTTAAGCCTACTTCTAAAACATCACTTAATGCAAGATCTTAGTCCAGCACAGTTTGGGTTTGGCTATGCTTTATTGAGACAATTAAGGTGTGTTTGATGGCTTGTATAGTTCATCCACAATATTCAATCCTTCAGCCTCTCTCTCTGATTAGTCCACCTATGATCTACTTTTCAAATTTGTCTTCCATTATTTTCAGAATATAGGAGGAAAAAGGAAAGAGGAAATGCTCTGTTTGCAATTAACAAGGAAGGAAAGGAAGAAGAGTTTTTCAGTCTTCTAAGTCCTCTTAAGCATGCTCATTATAAAAAAAAAAAATTGGGGGCTTTCATTTTGTGTTCTTTTTTTTCTTATTTGGTTGCTGAGTTTCACCAAAAAAAAAAAAAAAATCTCCTTCTTTCTATTCAAAGGGCAACTCACATGTAGCTCTCCTCAGTGTCTATCCCAAAGGAACCCAGTTTTAAGAAAATGTGTCATAAGCTTCCCATAATTGCCTGTGAGATCACTTTTTTTCCTCTGCTTTGGATACTTTATGAGGAACAGTGACATTTGATCGGATAATTTTTCCACCCAGTGAATCTAATAATATTTATCCAGTAATATTCACTCAACGTCTTCAAAACATAAACAGGGACTTTGAAAAAGGTACAGAGTGAAAGGACAATGGGGAATAGTTTCAAATTGACAAAGGGCAGGGACAGATTGGGAATTGGGAATCAATTACTGCCTGTGAGGGTGGGCAGGCCCTGGCACAGGGTGACTAGAGCAGCTGTGGCTGCCCCTGGATCCCTGGAAGTGTCCAAGGAGAGGTTGGATGGGGCTGGGAACAACTTGGGATAGTGGAAGGTGTCCCTGCCCATGACAGGGTGTGGAATAAGATGAGTTTTAAGGTCCCTTCTTACCCAAATCATTCTATCTCTGCTTCCCAATAGACCCAGCTGCTCAAAGCCACACCTCATACTTACAGCAATTGTCTTTTCCAGCCCATATTCCTGGAATCTGGATCAAAACTTGAGGTTGCAATACTGTTGCAATAACGATGACAGAGTGTGCCTGAGACCTCTTACCCCTGACCCAAATAAATAAGGAGCGTCCCAAAAATCTTACACTGGAAACTTTTTATTCAACTCTTTTTTGAAGACATCAAAAAGTTAATTTTGTACTTCTTGCAGTTTCTGGTACCATAGCAACTTTAATTGGCTAATACTCTGCCACAAAAAAAACTGTCTTTGCTAAACTGTGGTTCTTGCTACTGTTCATCTCCCCTGGTTTTGTTGAAAGTCGTGCTCTGTGGTGTGACAGCTTTAGCTCAACCACAGATGATTTGGCTTGATGTAAAATTGCTGGGTGACATTTTATGACTCGTGTTATGCAGAAGGTCAGACTAGATGATCATAATGGCTTTAAAATTCATTAATCTGTGTGCAGAAATATCTGTGAAAGGATTAAATAGAAGTTCCAACATTTATTCTACATGACAAGCAAATTGGATTTAAACAAAGGTCTTTAAAGCTGAAACGTAAACACCAAGCTGCCAACTCCAAAGTTTGAAAGGTCACGCAGGGAAAACTTGCCACTGAATAAGACTGGCTTTGTCTAAATTATTCTTGTTTTCCTCAAAATTTGACGGCACTTTTTTTTTAAATTTAAATAATTAAAATACTTCTATTTGAAAGAAACTTACCTTTTAAAAATTTGATTACATTATAATGATAGATTAAGATGGTCAAATATTTCATATTTATCTAAAAGAATTTTTGACTAAACCAGAGAGACATATTTTTTTAACTTTGAAGATTTTTTTTTTTTTTTTTAGGATTCCAAGATTTTCTCTCTATTCTGGATGTTCCTTCAATATCATAAAAATATTCATGGGCTAAGGAAATCACTCCCCTTTGAGCAATATCAACCATCAAAACTTGGCCTTGTGATTCGAAATTTCAAAGCATCCATGCTGTTTGATGCACACTGAGCTCCAGACAGAGAGAAATCAATCTGTACATCTCTGCCTACCTTGGTAGTTGCAACATACTCTACAGTCTTTGTTAAATATTTAATAATTAGCTGTGGTTTAATAATGTGTGTCTGAAGTAATGTTGAAGGTTGGGAGAGGGTAATGAAAGAATGTTGTGTTCTGAAACAAATGCCTCGAGTTATTATAGATTGCACTGTAGTGGTTTCCACACTCACCAAAGTGAGAGACTTCGTCACTTGTGAGGAAATAGGCAATTGTGTCTAGCAGACATCTGCTTTTGTAACCTCCTGTTTCCCAGGGAGAACCCATTTAGAGATCTGAGTGAAACCCAGGATGGTAATCCCAGGCCCAAAAACACTTCAGTGGAAAGAGTTTCCTTCAGATTGCTCATGTTTCCACCATATAAAAGCATCTTTTATTCTATCCAGTGTGAGAATGAAGCAAGGGTTGTGTGCTGCTCTTGGCATACTGACCATCCTATTAACATACAAAACTGTGCTTGAAGGCTAAGGACATCCAGGGATACCCTACTATTTTCCCAGTATGTAGGTTTTTTTTCCCATTTTTCAAGTCCTTTAGATCCCAGGCATGTTTAAAAAAGTCATCCCTGATGATGAAGACCTTTGTTCAGCAGTGCCTATAAATTTTTCTCCAGTGGGAATGTTTCAATGCCAGAGCTTGTGTTCTGCTCCTGGCTAAAGGTGTAAACTCAGAGTTAGAAAAGCTGGAATGGGTGTGGGTCTAACACCAAGTTTTATGGGAAGCCTAGCTCTGTGCCTGATAGTGTTACATGCAAAGCAAAACTAGCAGCTCCTCACCATCCAGAAGGGAGTGGCTTGAGCTTGAAATCTCTGATCTTTATAAAATGCTACATGCATTCGACATGAAAGACTGTAAGGGGACATGCAGGAGAAGATAAACAAATAAATTAATAAGATCAGACAGTGTGGGGAGTTTCCAGTAAAAGTCAGCTCTGTGCTAGCAGTGATAGGTACAGAGCTCTACCATCACTGGATGGTGAATTCTCTGGGTTTGTTGAAGGACTGAAATGCCTCCTGTGAGCACAGAGCTCCTTTTGCTCAGTTGCATCACAGGCTCAAAAGAAGTCACTCCCTTTCCCAAAGAGATTTCAGTTATCACAAGATTGACTACTTTTTGTAAAATCCTGGAGCCCTTGTGGCTTGTCAGGGGACTATAGAGTAAAAGGTATTTTTAATTATTACTTTGCACTGCAATGTACGTGGAATTTTTCCACAGGAGATATAAAAACACTGGTTTTCCTCAAACTGCTGGCTGTGCAGGGATAGAGAGGATGCACAGCATCATTTGCTGTTTACCAGGCTTTGTCTTGTTCATCCCCTGATGATTTATTGGATGATCTGTACAGTCATTGCTTCAAAAGACACATTTCCTTGCCTTCTCTTTCACAGTATTGTATCACTATTTATTGATTAATTTATTTAACAGGGATAAAAAGTTCATGTTTCAAGTGGACACTTCATGACCAGACTTAGACAGTTTCATCCCAGGAGGAATAATTTTTACATGTGACGGTGTACATTTTGTATAATTTAATTTATCTTAACTTCATACTGACCAGAAAATATCTTTGGAATAGATCTGCTTTTCTTCACCACCCAGTATAATCTGAACATCTCCCTCAGTTCTGTGGGTTAAAAAACCCTCCTCAAACCTCCAGTGAAAAAAGGGAATGGTGGCCCTTGACCCCATAGTGTGACCTTCTGCGTGAAACAGGGTCTGCAACATTTCTCACAAGAGATTACAGAGGCAATAACAGGAAAAAATCCTACAGTTTAGGTCTATAAATGGGAATATGGAAAAATAACAAAGTCAAGGGCACTTTCAGCTTTCCCTTAGGCATAAAGGCCAATGGAATATCTCAACATCTGAGGGCATCATGGCATGAGCCTGTGTGTCTAGTGGGCATGCAGAAAAAGCATCTCTAAGTGAATCAGTAAAAAAAGGTCTGAAAATGCAGGAAATAAGGAAAAACTGTATCAATAGATAAACAAGAGTTAAATTGTAAAATACATTTGCAAGGAATGTTAAAAAGCATGTATATATACACAAATAGAAATGGAAGCGTGCATCATACAATTGTTATACATAATATAGAATTGTTATCTGGTTTAGGCTGCCTAAATCAAACTTAGAAAATATATCTCTACTCTACTACAATATTTTTTAACATCTAGACAACTCTGATCACTTTTACACGGGCACAAAATACAGAGAAGTCACTTCACATTTTCATTTACACACAGTGCAACCGGGTTCCAAATCCAACTCAAGGTGGGCACATCCTTTTGTTCCTTGACCTCTTTTTATCCTCTCCTACACTTGCTGGTGTATGACTCCCATTGCCATGAATGGCAGCCACAGTCACATGCACAGGGTAGGACAGATCTGTGAAAAAAACATCAGCATGTAGGTGAACACATCCCTCTCTTTACACCAACTGCCCCTAAAATCCCCAACAGATTTCAAGGTCTTGCCACATATTTTTAAGGCATTCAGCAGCTATGGCCCAATATATCTGACAGAACTTTGGTGACCCTCTGCTTCTGAGGGTCAGAATCAGCAGGGCTCTACAGCCCGTCCAGGGAACAATCTTAGATCTTTTTGGAGGTAAGATCTTCCAGCAAAGGTGTGGTGTTATTGAAAAAGCTATTTCTGAGGTACCTTCTTTTGTGCTGTTTAAGAATAAAGCAAAGTAAATGCATTTTGCTAGGTTTTATCCTCATTATACTCAAGTGTCCTGTGAGTTCAGATGGAAATATTATTGGAAGGGGCATCATTATCAAAATTATAGATGCTGAAATCTTATAAAGTTCTTCCACCTCGTACTAGGGTACCTTAGTAATCTACAAGCCAGTTGAGTACTATTTCTTCATATCATTGCCTAATGCTTCATCTAACTTAGTGTGAAGACAGACCAAGAAATGTTATCCAGCTTTTTGTCTACAAAGAAAAATCACCTCCCATAATATGCACCTTACCCCTATGAATTTTTTCCATTGTACACATCCATCCATTAAGGAGTATCATTCAAACATTTCAGTCTTGATTTCAGTAGAATAATCATAGCCAACCCCACGTGAATAATTTTTTGGAAATAAATTCAACTTTTTTTTCGTTTAGAGAGATGCATTTGCTGAGAAATTTTAGTGAGGAGAGATTATCCCAGGCTTTGATGTTCATTTTGTCACCGCTTCCACAATTACAATTCCAAAATAAAGGTTTTTTTTTGGGGGTTTTTTTTTTTGGTTTTTTTTGTTTTTTTTGTTTTTTTTTTTTTTCTGTTTTTTGTTTTTGTGTTTTTTTTTTTTTTTTTATGCTGTTGAATATTCTTTTTTTTTTAATATCCCTTGAACCATTAAGTGGCTCCGAGTGTTTTTTTGTTTGTTTGTTTGTTTGGTTTGGTTTTTTTTTTTGTTTGTTTGGGGGTTTTTTTGTTTTGTTTTTTTTTTTTTTTTAATGCTTTTGAATATTCTTTTTTTTTTAATACTCTTGAACCATTAAGTGGCTCTGAGTGTTTAGAAATCAAGTTGAGCTGTTTTATCTTTAGCAACCTGGAGTTGCACAACTCAAGTTTGGGTTCCTCAACTAGCTGAGTACAACTCATCAGGATGGGGCTTATGTAACCAATGCAGATCTGAATATTTCAGAGGCAGGAGTAACACAGGAAACATGGCAGACAAGGCGGATTATAGAATTTTTAAACAAACATTATAAACCTTATTTCTTCTGGACTGCTCATCTTTGCCAAAGGCATCACATATTTAAAAAAAAATAATTAAAAAAAATTTTAAAAAATAAAAATATATATATAAATTAAGGTTCTTTATTAGCTGTGCACAGTTTAATTTTATCTTGTCAGATGCAGTCTAAACAAGTGTCCTTGCTGTGAAGGTAGCAGTCAGATTTGTGTCTGTCTGTCACTTTGACAGAGCTTTGGTTGAGGGCTTTCCTGGTGATCCTTCCTCCTGCTGTGCTAAGCAGTGTGATCCCATACAGCTCCCAGTGCAAAGACTGGAGTTACTGTGAGCTTAACTCTTCTTTTCTTCCTCATCTTTTGCAAAAGCTCATTTGCTCACAGGAAGAAGTTGTCAAAAAGGTGAACCCCCCACAGAAACAAATTCAAGTTTAAATTGGAATGAAGAAGCATTTTATGCTGGATTTTGTCTGATGGGGTTAGTCCTTGGGCTAAGCACAACTGCTGCAAAGCTCTTACTTTGCTTCAGTTTTATTTATGGGCTTAAATCCTCCTTTGTTTTCCTGAAAAAATAAGTGTCCCTCATTGACCAGTCAATAGATTTCCAGTTTTACTTTGCTTGTTGGGTTTCCATTTCATTAATTTTCATGTTGTGCCTATAAGCATTTTCACATAGATAATAAATATTAGCTCACAAATTTAACCTGGTTGCTACACAGAAAGGTGACATCAAAATGCTCCAGGAAAAAATATGCGTATTGGGATCCTGTCACCACAATACTATAGGAAATAGGAAACTGGTAAATGAGTGTAGTTTGACAGCACTGGCATCATTCACAGAGTCATGGATTGGCCTGGGTTGCAAGGGACTTTAAAGATCATCTCATTCCACCCCACCCTTGCCATGGGCAGGGACACCTCCCACTATCCCAGGCTGCTCCAAGCCCCATCCAACCTGTCCTTGGACACTGCCAGGGATCCAGGGGCAGCCACAGCTGCTCTGGGCACCCTGTGCCAGGGCCTGCCCACCCCCAGAGGAAAGAATTTCTTCCTAATATCCAATCTAAATCCACTCTTTCAATTGGAAGCCATTCCCCCTTGTCCTGTTACTTCAGGCCCTCTCCATCTTCGTTGTCAGCTCCCTTCAGGTACTACAAAACCACAGATTAGGTCACCCCAAAACTTCTCTTCTCCAGGCAGGACAGTCCCAACTCTGTTAGCTTTTCCTCACAGGGGGGATTCAGAAGGATTTACTCTTTATGACCACTGATGAGCCCATAAGTGTAAGGCCTCTTTTCACACATCCCAGTTCAATGAACAACCTGCCAAAAAAAGCATTTGCCTGATTTTTCATTGTGTTTTATCTGTGTGTGTGTGTGTGCACAATACCCTCATCTAATCCAGGAAAGGGTGAGTTCAGGCACAGCCAAGCAACCCCTGAGGCTGTGGACATGTGAGCAGAGAGGCAAAGCCCAAAGCTTGCACCTAGAACATATTGCACGGTGGCAGCTGGGCACAAAGCTGTGTCTGTGTGTCCACGAGCATGAGAAACAAGCAGCTGGGGTGATAAAAGTCAGGCAGCAAAATGCATGGGAAAAATGCCCCTGACTCATCCAGGGGGTAAATCATCCATTCCTGGGGCTGACAGAGTTTTGGAGGCTGTGACATCTGTTTGCAGCTTTCTTAAGTCAGGACAGCTTGACTAGGGAGAGGTTAATCCATCCATGTCCTCACGGCTGGTGTTGAGTTTGCAAAACGTGTAGCTGAGAGCTTTTCAGATTAGAGGGAATATACCGAAACATAAAGAGGTAACAAAGCTGGTCCTGTTGAAAGTAACTGCGTTTCCTTTGACTTCAGTGTCACAGGGATATTAATCAAGACATAGCTATTATTTAACTATAGAAATAGAATATTATTCCACTCCTCCTTAATGGAAAGGATTACACGGAGATGTCTGACCACAACAAACATTGGTTCTTGGCTGAAATGGAGCTTCCTCTGTTTTAGTTCTAACATCAGTTTCACATCTGTGTCATAGTCCCAGTGACTGGAAGATTTATGTTCTCCTCTACACACATCATTAAAAAAAAGTGAGTGAAGCTGCCATCTGATTGCATTTTTTCAGACATTCTGAGAAAATGGTTTGAAAAGCTGATTGTCTCCAATCTTAATTCCCACAACATCTCACTGAAGGTAAAAACTCAAGGTTTTTCCTTAGCTTAATTTATTATAGAATTATTGAGAATAATTTTACAGGGCAGTAAGAAACATCAATGTATTACTAAAAAAGATAAAATTCAAACATATAAATCATGCATATTTTCAAATCACCAAACAGGAACTTGGAAAACTCCAGTGGCATGTGTTGTTGGTCCAGACATCCTGTATTTTATTGTTTTAAAATGCTTTTCTTACTCATCTGGTAGTTTCTTACCATGCCTCATGTTAAATTTAACATTCTTCTTTTCTTAATTTTTTTTTCTGAGCTACCCTTTGATGATGAAACATGGACCCATGCAGTCAACTTTGGCTAGTAAGTGAAAGAAAGATGTTTCTTACTAACATCTTCCCTTGTTGGCTTCTTATGGGCTTTTCTTTAAGCTCACCTTTCATTTCTGCAGATCCAACAGAGATAACAAATTCAGCAAGCACCAGTATCCTCAGCCAACAGGGTTTAGAGCACGAGACCTCTGCACTGAGTGTGGAGAGTGAAGCCTGACCAGAGCACCTCCACTCCCAGCCTCCGTGACATGAATCAGGATCACTGGCTTGAAAAACCTCTTTTCAGCTGCCTGGCAGCTTCACAGCAGTGCAGTTTTCAAAATTAATTCCCTCTGGTCAGACAACTGGGCCATTTCTCCCTTTTGCTGTGCAGAAATAAAGGACGTGAGAAACCACAGAATTTTCTTCTTGCTTCCCCTTGCTGCAGGGATCCCCACTGCCACATACCAAGCTTTTATTTTTCCCCTGAGAGGCAGGAAAAGGCAGAATAACAAAACAGCCACTAGTTCTTTCAGCAGGAACCTTTCAGAAGATGCAGCAGCCCCAGTCCTACATGTTTGGTGCAGCAAGCACTGATTCACGCTACATCTCGACAGGTTCTCAGGAGACAAAAAACCAGAGGGGCTTGACCATTGTGCACTGTGTTCTGCATAAAATCCGTCAAGATGTGAGTAATCTCTTGCTTGATTGCCATGTCATTAGGCTATGAGGACAGGTAAAAATGATGTTCATCTTCCATGAGGTTGCTAAGGCAGGCCGTGCGCTGAGGCCTCTCTTGGTCTGTCATGCAGGTGATAACTCCTGCATTAGTCATTCTGGGTTCCTATAGAGATCTTTTGGGATGTGATTCACTTCATCCTGAAATAGAACCAAATTCATCCAGATGAGTCGTGCCTCAAAAGCTTGATTCCCACCCCTCCACGCTTCCCCCACCATTCACTACAAAGGGAACCCAGGATGACCAGCTCTGCTGTTGTCATTCATGTGGTGGATGTGTAAAGCTGGATTACACTCTGGGGACACATTTTATTACACTGTGTGAGACCACATGCACTGGAGACTCTGTGGTTCTCTCTCTAAACATTGTGGGTAATAGCAAAGTAGGTTTTCTCAGTATTAGGTGACAGTCCCTGTGGAAGAGCCCTGTTTCGCTGAAAACATGGCACCACAGCAACTTGCCATTTTAAAGGGCAGCTGCAAAGAGGTAAATGTAAGAATACATCCTTGGAAATGCAGGTATGTGTACAAGGGAATGTGGAAGCCATAGGTGTCACTGAAATTTCATTGCTAGGTGAGGAAAAAGGGATTTTCCTGCAAGGTCAATTTTAACTGCTTTTGTGGATCCTTGTAAGAGACTACACATAAAGTAGTCATCTAGATTTTTCTATTATCAACAAAAAAACATAGTCAAAGCACTTAACCAAAACTAGGATGGGAATGATCTTATCAAAAGTTAAGAATCAACTCAAGATTGAAATTAATTTTGCCCAAATGGCTGTTAACTGCCCTAATGCCTAGACCAACCAGGTCTCCCTGAACACACTGACACCTAGCACACATTTAGACATCTGCACTGTAGACAACTATGTTTAGCTTAGATTGGTCCTCTTTAGATCTCACAATATCTAAATTCAAGGTATCCATTCCAGCATCCCTGTGGGCCATGAGACAGAAATATGCTTTTCAAGACAGTAATCATCTGACTGCTTTGAGCACCCCTCTGAGGTTGGGATGAATCACTTTGCAAGAGCGTCTGGGTCAGAATAACCATTTTCTCAGCATGAAGGTTGTGCCTTTATTACCTCCTTTTGTAATTTGAACTATACTTTTAAGTTTATCTGTATTACTACATACTTATTTATATGACAAGAAGTCAAGGAAAATAACTTCTTGAACAAAAACCTGCAGCCATCCATTGGATATAAATGATATGTTATGCCATTTTAGTCATAAAGGTTAGGAAATTGAGGGGGTAAAATTTGTAAATCTAGAAGTGTCTTTTGTCTTTATTGAAGCAGCTGCTTGAGAAGGCCTGGCCATTTGAACAGGAGAGTAGTACTGAACAGCAGGAACTCTTGTGCCCCTGTGAGATTCTTGATCTGGTTATGCCAAGGATCCTTGACTCAATAATGTTCGTATATCTGGAAATAATAATTAATATCTACATCCTTGACAACCTCTGAGAGCCCCAAATTCTTTAAGGCATAGAGATAGTTTAGAGAAATTATGGTTGCCCTGGAAGAGTTAAAGGACAGGCTTGATGGGACTTGAAGGGAAGGTGTGCCTGCCATGGCAGGGGCCGAATGTGATGATATTTATAGTCCTTTCCAATCCAAATAATTTCATGAGTCTGTGATTTCTATGATTCTTTGATTTGGCATTCATTTCACCCCATTGCACAAGTGTGATTTGCATCAGTTTAAGTGCAGACACAAGCAAAGACGCTTCTGTTTTTCCCTGGTGCTTTGGTTTCCCTAATTTGAGTGCAGCATTGTGTGGGATATAGGGACACCAGTAGGGAAAATTTCTCCCACTCTCCCCTGTTCTGATGGGGATGGTTCAGACTGCTTACTCCCTGCAAGTAATTTTACTCTAAAATTTCCAGTCTTCTGGACGTTTTTTTCCTTCTAAGAGGGTTGATAAGTTATTCCTGAGAATGGAAATAACAAATCTCTGCTATACAGATAGAGAGACTGAGAAACATTATTTAAGGAACTTGTCCAAACTGAAGGTTTTGATGACTTGGTTCATAAAAAGCTGTGATCTCCTTCTCCTTCTTCTACTGTTTTTATCATCTCAAGATAAACCTTTTTTTGCCCATCAGAAATGAGTGTTCTTTTTACCTTTCTCTTCATTTTTATCCTGTATTTGAACAAGACAGAACTGTAGAGAATGATAGATTCTTCTTTTTCTGGTAACTTTTATGGAAAGGAGGGCATTTCATCATGGCCTACTTGACAGGTGATTCAAGGTTTCATCTCAACATTTCTGAAGAAGAAAAAAAGCAAAATAGAGGAGGGTGTTAGGGGTTTTTTTTCACTTGCATTTAGGTGTTTGCATGAGTAGCAGAAAACAACCAATATACTCAAGCAGAAATTTTCAAGAAAAATCTTTTTGGTTTGGTTTTTTTTCTCAATATTAATGATAACTTGCACTTCCTACCATAATTATTATCTTAAATGTCTTTTTATATTTTAAAAGCTTGTGAAGGAGTATAATCTGTAGTCTATTACCTTAGAATTTATTATTCTTTGTATTTTCTCTTTTATGTTTTCTTTTTCTTTCCTTTTCCTTTTTCTTTTCCTTTTCCTTTTCCTTTTCCTTTTCCTTTTCCTTTTCCTTTTCCCTTTCCCTTCCCTTTCCTTTCCCTTCCCTTTCCCTTTCCTTTTCCTTTCCGCACCTTTCCTTTCCGCACCTTCTCTTTCCTTCTCTTTCCTTCTCTTTCCTTCTTTCCTTCTCTTTCCTTCTCTTTCCTTCTCTTCTTTTTTTCTTTCTCTTTTTCCTTTTCTTTTCCTTTTTTCCTTTTCTTTTTCTTTTTCTTTTTCTTTTTCTTTTTCTTTTTCTTTTTCTTTTTCTTTTTCTTTTTCTTTTTCTTTTCCTTTTTCTTTTTCTTTTTCTTTTTCTTATCCTTTTTCTTTTGCTTTTTCTTTTCCTTTTTCTTTTTCTTTTGCTTTTTCTTTTGCTTTTTTCCTTTTTCTTTTTCCTTTTTCTTTTTCTTTTTCTTTTTCTTTTTCTTTTTCTTTTTCTTTTTCCTTTTTCTTTTTTTTTTCTTTTTCTTTTTCTTTTTCTTTTTTTTTCTTTTCCTTTTCTTTTTCTTTTTCTTTCTTTTTTTCTTTTTCTTATTCTTATTCTTATTCTTATTCTTATTCTTATTCTTATTCTTTTTTCTTTTTCTTTTTCTTTTCCTTTTTCTTTTTCTTTTTCTTTTTCTTTTTCTTTTTCTTTTTCTTTTTCTTTTACTTTTTCTTTTTTTTTTTCTTATTTTTCTTCCTTTTCCTTTCCCTTTTCTTTTTCCTTTTTCTTCCTTCTTTTAGGCATAGTCAATGTTGCAAATTAAACTGCTGGAGTTGGCTTTGTGGTTTTTTTGCATACACAGCAAGGATAACTACACATCAAATTTATGAGCATCATGCTCGGGTTGCTATGACAACCCCTCCAGCCGCTGTACACCAAATAACCTTGTCATGTGAACATTTATCACAGGCACATCAAGTGCAGCATTGCTCGGTGCAGTTCTTTGGCTAAACAGCAGGATTTTTTTTCCTGAATAATAATTGGTCATGGCCTTTTCTGCTACAAGTCAAAATTAATAAACTTCTAGACTTGAAATTAACCATTGACAGGACATAATCCAAGTGTCATCCTTCATGGCTGCAGTGCTTGGAGAGAGGAAACTTTGCAAGGAGCACTGCTCCCTTCTCAGGAAAACTGTGGATTGTTATTTTATTGCTGTTATAACCTCACAAAACCCATATATAAAATGACAGGCTATGTCTGTATGTGCATAGAACATTTATTGGGCTGTAAATGAAATGTGAATTTTAACTATTGAATCATTTGTGGGAAATAAAGCTTATTTCTCTTTTCCTTTTTCTCTTTTTTTTTAAGGATCTTCTAAAGCCAGAGCCACATTCTAATTCTTCACACCTGCCTTTAGTGATATTTTTAGGGAGAATTTGCAGGCTAAACACCTGGTCCTTCAGTAGACCAGTTGAAAGGCTTTCTTAGGCATTTGAACCCCTCCTTATTTTCTATTTTAAAGAAAATACAAGAATTTAACTATGTTTCTAATTTATAATTTCAGTGGGTAAGATAATGTGTGAGGGATTAGTGAGCTGTGTAAATTACTACAACAGTTTCTATACAATAGTATAAAAATTACATCATCAGCAAACTCAAGCTCCTGCATATGAGTATATATATATATATATATATATATATAGTTGGTTTTGTTCCAGAAGAAATAATGTCTTAAGCTATAAGTATAGAAATTTTAGAAATCTTCCATCTCAAGTGTAGCACTCATACCTAATGCTACCATTTGAACCACATTGTTTTAAATGCCTAAATCAGCAAAAGAGTTTTGTAAGCAAGTTTACAAAATAGCAACAGCAGAGCGAGGAAATATCAGCAATGTTCTCTGTTTCTTTTTCTTTTTTCTTTCTTTCTTTCTTTTTCTTCCTTCCTTCCTTCCTCACCTTCTGCGCCTTCCGCGCCTTCCCTTTCTCTTCTTTTTTTTTTCTTTTTTTCTTTTTCTCTCTTTCTCTTTCTTTTTCTTTCTTTCTTTCTTTCTTTCTTTCTTTCTTTCTTTCTTTCTTT
>CM031878.1:2154471-2235161 GCA_018697195.1 Certhia americana | reverse complement strand
TTTCTTTCTTTCTTTCTTTCTTTCTTTCTTTCTTTCTTTCTTTCTTTTCTTTCTTTCTTTCATAGGGAGGATTGGTTGAAATAATACATGGTCTTACCCACAGGTGTGTTTTTAAATCATGTTCCATTGTACTACAGGTTCTCAAAACCACCACACCCAACTCAGAACTTGCTTGACTTGTTAGGAAGATTGCTGTGGGTTTGAAATGGGCACTGTCAGGAAATAGGCACCATTTTCTTAACCCGTGTTAATTGCTTGTTGCAGAATGAGTTGCACTTTTCCCCATACATTTCTACTTTTACCCCAATTTACAAGCTGAGATGGAGACATACACCTTGCAGATGGCAATATTCAGTCCAATGTATTTTTGCTGGATGGTTTCAATCCAAATCAAGTGCTCTGTGAAAGGTTATTTGGCCATGCACAAGGATTTTGTCTTAAACTAGGCACCACAAGGCAATATTTTCTGCATTTAAGAGATGCAAAATGTCAGACTAGATAATTTAATCTTACAGATTAACCACATAGACCTCTCTTGGTATTTTTACATCTCTTGAGATGTAGGTTTCTGGATACAATTTGTGATCACCAAATGCTAACTTTGTGATTTCCTTGTGAAGAGTGCCTTCCTCTTCACCAATATTCACAAACCATTGGCTGAAAAAAATAGTCTGGATTTCAGGCACAAATCCATGCATCTTTTGGTCTAATTTTGTTATATTTTGACAGCCTACATGAGACCTTGCTAAATTGTCTGTTTAATGTTTGCAGAGATTGTCAGGGAATTTGATACACAACTCACCTTCTATTGACACCATAAACCTTCATACATTCCTTCCCTTTCTTTATTTCATCCCTTTGAAGTTTTCTTCATTAATAACCAGGTACGGAGGAAAAACAAATACTAGCTTATATATCCACAGGTAGATTCCATTTATTGAGCAAATCAAGAAGTCTAGGGAAAAAGCTAGGGAATATTTGATTTCATGAGGCAGTTGATTTCTGAGTTCCCACTCAGTTGCATGTGCAGTAGTCATAAATATACAGCTGATGTACATAACCCAGGTCAAAGAAGAATCCTCCTGGGGTCAGCTGTGCGTCAAACACCTTTGTTTTGTTATACTTCTCTAGCTTCTCAAGAGATGAGTCACCTGCTGTAGCTTCTCACTCATTCTTCACCTTTTCATCACCCCTTGTTCTGAAAGGCAAAGGAGCTGTTCAAACAAGGAACCACTTGTAGGAGGCACAGACACTGGAGTTAGGTCCTTGATCTGTTGAACGTGTGCGCTGGAGCTGGAGAAGAGCTGCTTCAAGTGCAGCAGTCATTGCTCATGCACTCTGATTCTTCAGAAACTCTGTCCAAGAGGACTATGAGGAGTCTGTGGCTTACACAGACACTCAGCTGGGAAAATCATCTGCTGTTTGAAAAGAACTGAAGTGATGTCCATGAAGTTTAGAAGTTTAGGCTTAGAAGTGTAACTAAAAATGTTCCTATGAAGTGTCAGGCTGTATCATATCGGAACAGTACACATTCTTTTTTATTTCCCGTCTAGCTTTTCCTACAGTAGCTATTCCAATTCCAAAATCTTTAAGTCATACCTGATTTTTTTTCATTACAGATGATTTTTTTTTTCTTTAACAGAACTCCTGCTTGTGTCCTCTGATCAAGGAGATCTCAGAAAGAAATGAATTAAATGTGTCAGGGTCATGAGGCCCTGCACAGGTTTCCCAGAGCAGCTGTGGCTGCCCCATCCCTGGAAGTGCCCAAAGCCAGGTTGAACAGGTCTTGGAGCAACCTGGGACAGTGGAAGGTATCCCTGCCCATGGCCAGGGGTTAGAATGAGATGATACTTTAAGGTCCCTTTCAACACAAACCATTACATAATTCTGTAATTCTGTGAGTCTATGATTCTATGAAAGTGTGCTTATTTCATACAGAAATGACAAGGCAAAAACGCATGCAGAAATTTTGCCCCTGTGGCCTTTTTTTATCAGAATAGCAATTAGGCTAATTCTGATCATATTTTCCTGATTGTGATGAGTAGCATCTAGACGTGAAAGTGTTGCCTTTTGCCCAACCTGAAAATGAAACTCAAGATTAGTAAGGAAGTAATATAAAGGAGGATCTTTAATTAAGTCCTTCAGGAGCAGTTGTGGAAAGATGTCCACAAAAGCCTATCTCCCCAGGGGTGAGTACATTTTTATAGGTTTTAGGAAATTAACATAATTGATAAAAAGCAGCAATTAGAAGGACAAGTGGTAATGCAATTCCCCTCCAGGTCCAGCCCCTTCTCTGGAGCCTGCCTCCAGCACAAGTTGTGCTTTGTTCATGAGAATGGATCTCCAAGAGCTGTTGTCAGCTTTGGTTCCCAGACAGAACCAAGATAGCATGGAGCCTTGTACCCCTGGGGCTTGGAGCTCTGGAATTTTTTCTTTCTGGTTAGGGAAAAGTCATGGTAAAGTACTGGGAAAACTAGCTACTAATACAATAGGTGACAGAATTACAAATATATGTGTGAAGAATACATAGAACATAGAAAACAAAAGACAAAACCCAAATGGCATCGAAAGAGATCCAATTTCCCAGGAGAAATGCAAAAAATGTCATAACATCGGGCAGTTCCATGGCTTTCCACTATTATCAGACAAAAACTCCCAAATGCAATTTAAATACCAATAACACCAAATCAAATTCTGAAACCAGTTCTGAAGAAAGGTTGAGCTATTTTTGTAGACTTGGGTGACTCAGTACTTTGCTTGTATTACTGAATTGATTTTCATACAGCTAATTGATTCTTGGGTTGACTACAGAATTATAATTTTTTTATGGCTGTTTGATGGGTGTTAAGTACATGTTGCATGGCACTTTCATAAAAACTTTGAAGCTTCTTGAGCATCGTGTGCCAAAGTCAGGCTCAGTCACAGAGGTCAAACTGGGAAAACAGCGTTAGCACCTCTAGCTGCCATGCCCCATCACCAGCCCACAGGGCTAACAAGAAGCTAGCAGCCTTCAGAGTGCTGAGCAGAACTTTGAAGCTGAAAAACTCACAGAATTTTCAAGGTTTTCTACAATTCTCACTGCAAAGCTTATTAAGAGTGCTGGCCACCTTTTTCTTGTTGCCATAGCATTCATATGTCACATCATCACATCCTCCTTGGAAACCAGTTGTTTCCATTGGTGAGTGAGGCTCTAAAGAAACTATATAAAAGTTCTCTGGAAGTCTGTGTTAGGATATGGGCTTGAATAGATGCTCTGACTTGAAATAAAACTAAAAATGCATAATTAAAACTTGCAAAAGGCTAAAAATCAAGAAGTATTAGTAGAATGTACCTTAAGAAATTCTTCATATTGCAATGCTAAGACAATGACCAAATTTTAAAGGAAAGTTTTATACTGAGAAAGCATACTGAGATTTAGGAGCAAAAAGTATTTCTTTGAAGGATTTTTTCTGATCCTAAGTAATTCATCCTAGACCTTATTTCCTAGAGTTCTGATTTCTAACAATATTTTTCAAAGGTTACGAATTTCTAGTTTGTTTGGTAAACTGAATGAAAATACTATTAAAAAAATTGTTTTCTAGTCTGAGATAATATGGACCTTTATGCCTTCTGAAATGATCCCAAATCTTTGGAAGACACAACCATTTTCTAGTTTATTGCTGGATTTGAAAGATTTTTTCTCCATCTAGTCTTGTGAAGACTTAGCTCAGTTAGGACCTGTTTCCAGATGAGAAAGGTGACACATGGAGTAAAATAAAGGTAATGAGGAAGAAAGCACAGCTCTGACTGAACACTGGTGATGCCAGTTATTTTGGAATAAATCTGGTGTTATCATAATGACCTCCAAAGAACGTCAGCAGCAAAAACTAGAGAAAAAGCTTTCATGAATTAATGAGAGTATTTCAGAACCAGAAATAATCACCTAGAACTAATAGGCAGATGAGACTAACAGGAAAAAAAAAAAAATCTGGGAAAAGATGGATAGGGGGCAACGGATGCTGAGCCTGATATGGTGACTTCATCCTTGGAGTTCCATTGTGTGATGGAAAACTGATTTTGCAGGAGGTAACACCGTGCTTATTGTCAATTTAAACATACAAAAGAACCATTAGTTCTGTGTAAACTATCAAAGAATCTGTGTAAAGTATTGGAATTTTCCTTGTTTTAGGCACAAGATGTGGTTTTCAGGAAAAGAGACAAAGCTGGAAGCAAAAGCTTCTGGAAATGTACCAGGGTCTGAACTGACAAAACATCCATCTGCAGAGCTATCGACAAGGTCAAAGCACTGCTGATGGGGAAATAAGTGATGTATTGCTGCTCATCTGGTGAGCAGTAGCAGATGTGAGGCCCTTGCAGGTTGTCTTCCTAGGCATGGAGAAATCAGCATTGAAAATGCTACGTGGATGCATCAGGCTGGGCAAGCTCAGTTTCCTACTTTTTATCCAACAGCCTGGAGTATAGACATGGACATATCTGTGCAGAACATGCCCATCCTCTCTCTGAATGTCCTCAATCTGAGCTGCAAGATTTCTTTCTAAACTGTCTCAAAACCAGCTGTCATCAGGCAGAAAACAAACTCTTTTGCTTCTGTTCCCTTAAAACACTGTATAATAACACTGAAGCCAAACCAGTTTTCGAGTCCAAACTGTGAGTCTACAATAGAAGATATTGCAGGACTAGCTGGGAGTATTAATGGTTAAGTCAATTACTGTTCTAGCATTTGTCACACCCCATGGCCTGAAGGTCCAAAATTTGTTGTTAGAATCTGTAAAAATTGTTTCTTTTTTTCTTTTTTTAATTTTATTATCAGAGAATAAAATTGTATTCCCCACAATATGCAACAGATATATTCATGGGCATATAAGTTACAGCCGTTTCCTCCTTCTAATGACTGTAGTTTTCTCTCCTACATTCCTACTCTCACCAATGAATCAGCTTCCAGCCTTCCTTCATAAACCAGAAAGAATAATCCTGTCCCTGAGTATCTCAATGACCAGGAAATATTTCAAAAATATTAATAAAAATTAAGGTCTCTCTTCTCTTCCAATGAATTTTAGTAGCAGTTCATCTCTTCACAATTCTTTTTGCTTTTGAGGAATGTCATAGAAGTTTTGGATCCCCGCTTTTTAATTTTGATCATTGGCTATATTATTGGAACAACCTGTTTCATCCTGTACCAATGTGCAGGCACAACTTAGCATGAGAATGAGCTGATTTTGGGGATGGTGCTTATGAACTATAAGATACTGATGGATGTGTCCACTCTGTGACTCATTTCCTTACTAATTTCCATGCATGCCTTATGGAGACTTCCAGGATGAAGGTTGCCATTGAGTTTTTACTACTGGCAGCTACAGCTGAGTTTCAAATTACATAGCTCAAGCTGGGGCTGTTCTTCCAGGACCTTGGCCACAGAGCAAGGCAGGCCAAGGAAGAGAAAGTCCAAAAATTGATTAAAAGATCTCGGATCTCCTTCTCTGTTCAAACTCTCTCACAGCACCATGAGAAACTTCCCACTGCCCTTCCCAGCCCAGGCAGGTGTTTCCTGTGAGGAGGTTTTGATGTCAGCAGATGGAAGAACAACTGAAAGGCAAGAATGGGTGTCCAGAGATATCTCTGTGGAAGGGGAAATGCCCTAAGAGAAATCAAGTTCTCATCACACTGTGGCCTTTGCCAATTCTTGTTAGAACCAGCTGAAAATTTGTCATGCCAACAATTTATTTCCTATTAGAAACACTGATTTATCAAGATTGAATTGTGGAGACTGGAAGGATGATTTCATTGGGTGCTTGGGGGTAGAGTGAAAGATAATATGATCTACTTTTTGACATTGTTTTGACCTGTCTGGTACAGACAGGCTGTACCAGAAGAATGTGAAAAAGGATGAAATTATGGGGGGCAGATAACAGTGCTACCATAAAGCTGCAAATGTAGGTTTGTTTCTCCCCTGGAAAGGGAAACCTATTCTCATTTCAGGATGGTTTAAATTGAATAAATTATGAGAACCACTGTGTCTTTGAGCCAGATGAGACCTCCAGAGTCCACAGCTTTGTTCAGTTGTAGTTTTGTGGCTATGAGTTACTCAATTTATGATAATTACCTGTCTTATGGAAATCAAGTGTGGTTTTATTTGTTCTCAGTTGCCCAGCGGGTAGCAAGAACCCACTTTTTGTAAGACCTCAAGGTAATTCATTCTCATAAACACAGGGGAAAGGAAGCTGCCTTCACCCTGAGTACAGTAAAAAGCAAACTTTTGGGGAGTGACTCATTTAGCCACATAAGCCCCAAATGGTTTTGAATGTTGGTTTTGTGGCATACTGACTCTGTCCCTTCTAGATAGGAGTTCAACCCACTGCAGGAGGTCAAAACCACAAAAAATACATAGGTCTCAGAGACAAAAAGTTTGCAAAGTTGCCAAGGGAAAAAAATTTTTAAATCCTACATATTGGTTTAGAGACCAAACTACTTAAAACAAATATCCTAATCCAATGGAAATTATATGGTCCAGTCTGAGAAAAAGATTGTTTCCACTGTGGTCTGGGAAAAGGTCCTTCTTAAGCCTTCTTTTCATGAAAAATGGACTTTTAAAGTGTGCTTCATCTTCCAAAGCAAAAACCACAGCCTTCCTTTCACCATTGTTGGGGTTTTTTTTGTTTGTTTGTCTGTTTCTCATCTAACATTGAAATTGAACACAATTGCAGCATGCAGGTTGCTTTCTGATCCAAATAGCTTTATTTTTGGTAGTAATCTACTTTTTCATCTGTACGAACTTTGGAAATTTTGTACATCTCTGCTTATGTACATCTATCTGTACATCCCATTTTTTAAAAAAAATGGTATGGCATTTAATTCAATGTTTTTGAAGGTCCAAAGAATTTCAGTAGGTGCAGAAGCAGATTGTCACACTTATCTGTCCATGCAGACCTTTCAGATTTTTTGTTACTGCAGTGGGAGTCACTGTTTTGCTCCCACAATAATTGTTTGCAATGTCTTCTTAAGGCTCCATACATTTTCTGTGCTTCACTTCTCCTGGAGCAATAGTAAGAAAGGAGTATTTGCAGTGAGCTGATAAGGGGCAGAAACACCTGCAGATTTTCCTTTCCCATTGATCTTGAATGGAAAAACTCAAAGTACTGAGTTCTCTGAAGTTAGTACAGACTTGGTGGTGGGTTGACTTGAAATTGCAGAAAGTATTCCTTGGTGTAAGGAATAATGATAAATCCAAAACTTCTTTCATGCCTCACTCTAATATTGGGTGAATGGCAGCAGACTTCTCAAGCTGTGGATAATGTGAGTAATTCCTTCAGCAAGCACAGGTTTGTATTTCAGAAGACTGACTTGCTTTGCCCTGCAGGATCCTGATGAAGGATGGACACCCCTCACCAAAGGTTGTGCACTGGTTTGCAGTCTTGGGATTTGCTTTTCTTCAGCTCTAAACAGTTACAGCTTTGGCACAGAGCTCATACACAAGCCCTCTGTTTCTTCCTTGTATCATTAATGATCTGTCAGCAGCATACATTTTGGGGTTTTATTCTCTCAATGACCAAGTGAGGATTTTCTCAAAGACCTTTTGTCAGTCAAGTGACTAATACCCTCATGGGCAAGCTGGCATGGAAGATAGCAGTGTTGTCATGACATTCTTTAAAAGGCTGCTTTAAAACAACCAAAATCAGTCTTGCCAACACATCTTTTTTCTCTTCAGAGAAGTTGGGGGTTTGATCCCAGATAACAGCAAAGGAACAGAAGGTGGTTTCCCATTCTATTGTGCCTGAAAGTGAAATGCTGAAGTGAGGTCAGATGGCTGTCAGTGTCCAAAAATCCAGAAGATGAATCTGTGAACGTTGACTACTCAGGACAGAAATAGCAAGCCCAGAGCAATGCAGAGGTTTTATTTCTTAAAGCCTTTTAAATGTTATAGCTCATTTATGTTCCAATAGAATTAAGTATGTGATAATGTAGTGTTCTTAATTGCAGTCTTCAGAGTAATTCCTGCCCTTTCTAAAGAAGTATCCCTTTGATACAGAAATGATTAATGAAGAATTATAATTTAGAAGAGATAGTCATAGCCTTCAATCTGATGCGCATGACACCAGACCACAAAACCTTGTAGCTATGTCTGCACCAGGCACTTAATTGAGTTTAAATAATAGTTTATCTTTAGCTCATTTTCAAGTGACAGAAAGTCTTCCATATACTCAGTTAAACTGTTTCAATGGTTAATTATCTTCACAGTTAAAAATGTACGCCGCATTCCTACTCTGAGTTCACAATAGTTTTGTTTCAGACTACCAAATCTCATTAAGCTGTGCTCTTCATAATTAAAAAATTGTCTGTTCTCTAAAATCTGCTTCTAACAAAGATATCTGAAGACCATGACCAATTCACCTCTTAGTATACTCCTGGATAAAAGTATACTCCTGTATAAACTGGATAGATTGGACTTCTTAAACTCCTCATGGTGAGACAGGTTTTCCCTGATTTAAATCATGCTTGTAATATTTCTCTGATTGCTTTCTGACTCACACACAAACTCTTTTAAATTGTAGACACCAACACTAAGATACCATCTTCCTTCCATCTTGCTTCCCTTCTGTACCTGATAATTCCCCTGCTTAAATATTCAGGACTGTTTTTGCCCTCTTAATGACAACATTGGGTACATAAACACTTGAGAACCTGCGTGCCCACACTTTTTTAGCAGGACACCTGCTGCTTTTGTGGTGTCCATATAGCCTTCTGTTCACAGAATACAGTTGTCTTAGCAAAACATTTATCCAATATTGACAGAGGGTAGGATTAGGTTAGATATTGGGAAGAAATTCTTCCCTGTGAGGATGAGGATGCCCTGGCACAGGGTGCCCAGAGCAGCTGTGGCTGCCCCATCCCAGGAAGTGTCTAGGGCCAGGCTGGACAGGGCTTGGAGCAGCCTGGGAGAGTGGAAGGTGTCCCTGACAATGGCAGGGGGGTGAAATGAGCTTTAAGGTCCCTTTCAATGCAAACCACCCCGTGATTTTTTGATTCTTTGTTCCTGAGTGCCCATCTCATGCCATTTTACAGGTTCTGAAGAAGCTTGCAATCAAATATTGCTCACAGATTTATTGCTCCTTTATGTCAAGGGCTGTGTGCCAGAGGGGCCAGTAATTACCTGAGACTTACTGTCCTGAATCATTTCTCAGCCAGCAGCTCCAGCGTGTCAGACAGGCACTTGGACATACTTGAGAGTCTTCACAGGCAATGCTCTTGCATCCTCTGAGGTCACTTCTCACTCCAGAGCTTCCACAAGGACTGTGCCTGCAGAGCACTCTGAGAGCTGCCATACCCCACCAGGCTTTCTAAAACCTCCAGTCCACTGCGGACTGTACATTGTAAGAAAGCAGCAGGAGGCAAGATCAGTAACATAAGTCACCCTCTGATTTCCTCCTTCTCTCCCTGAAGAGACCATTACTGCCAAGAACAGTACTTTGTGGGAGCTGAGTGTTTACTGCTCTTTCATGATCCAATTCTACTTCAGCTGGCCCCGTTTACACCTTCTCATACCCACTTATCTGGCAAATTTCCTAAATTCTGTTGCAGGAGAATAAAGTCATCAGTTCCACTTGACTGTGCAATTGTTGGAAATCTGCAAAAATGCACGCAGCAATGGACAAAAGAAAGGGTGAGAAGAGAATTGAGGTTCAGAACATTTCATGAAAGGCCTCCACCACTTAGTGTCATTACCAACTCTACAACCTGAGGAAATTTATTAAGAGTTTGGAAAAGCGGCTCAAAGAGCTGGTTGTGGAGATTTCCATTAGAAATAGATGACTACTTTAAAGGTTGCAATTGGATTCTAAAGAACAGGCTAGATGAAAATTGTGAGAGGTGAATAGCTACTGAATAATGTGGGCTGGGGAGGGGAAGAAAATTGCCACCTACTTGAAATAAATGGCTCTTCTAAAATAATGGGGTTTAAACTTTAAAATTGTTTTGTTCTGTGACATGCAGAAGGATGTATTTATAGTTATTTTCAACTTCTCCAAACAGCCAACATTTGCCTGGAAAATAATTTTCATATAAAAGTATGACAATGTAATTATCTTCTCTGGTATTTTCTACCTTTTGATGCCTTATTTATAATAATCTCTCATACTTTTCAGCAGTTTTAGCTATCTATATGAATTCCATCTGTGCTACAAGACAAAGAGGACATTAATAGGAACTGAGTCACTACTCCCTCTTTCCACTAACTTTTCCTTTAAGTTGATAAAATGAATGCTTGCCAGAAATAAAAAAGGTTATGATTGCTAATATTACTAATGATAATTATGTTGATACTGACTTACCCCAAAAGTAAGAGTTTCAAGAGTCACATCTGGAGTTGATGGAGGGTTTTTTTTGTTCTCTTACCATCCATTTTACAGTAGAAATTTAATACCGTGGGGGACAGAGAACATTTTTTTGTGTACACCCAAATTTTCCCCGTGTACCTGGGTCTCACAGACTTTGGTTGCTTGCAGCGTCAGTGATTTAGGAATTCTCTGATACTTGCATTTCCTCTTCAGCCCCAGTGGATGCAGGTCAAAATGTCCAGCAACATCAAACATTCTCAAGGCACATTTCATGACCTTGAATCAACATTTTGAAGAACCCTTGGAATCATAAACCCATGGAATAATTAAATTTTTTGCCAACTTTAAAGCCTTCTGGTGTTGAGTCCCACCATTAATTTAACACTGCCAGCTCCACCACTAAACCATGTCCCCAGATGCCACATCTATATATTTCTTGAACACTTCCAGTGACAATTCTTCTGGACAATACTTGACCAGCTTAAGTACACAATTTGTCTTCTTTTTTTCATGTCCTGTTTCCTCAGGGTTGGTAAAAGATATTCAGATTACTGCGTATTTATAAACCTCCTCCCTCAATAAGTAGCATAAATCCTATCTGCTCAGAAGTGGGATCTCAGCAGTAAAACACTAATATCCTCATCACTGAGAATATGCAGGTCTGTGTCAAAGGGGCTGAACATTAGATTTTGGGTTGTGGGATGGAAAGACAAGAACCAGTCTCCTACCTGGTTGGCAGATAATTGCTTAGAAAGGATGAAGGATGGGCTAAAGGAAGACTATTTGATGCAATATTGTTTTTTCTTTTTTTCACAAATCCAATCAAATTCTTACCCTCAATGCAAATTTCTAGTCAGCTTGAAAGCCAAGGGCAGGGTTGTATAATTAGCCATGTCTTACCTGTTTGAGTTCCTGGTGATAATGATGCTCGACAGGATCATTTACTATGTCCCTGTTACACCTCATTTTCAGCACATTTAAGCAATTCATGATCCTGCTAGTACAGCTGCAGCAGCTACGTTCATTTAAGTACAAATGGAAGGAGGTGGAAAAGAGGACATAATCTGGGATGCCTTCCAGACAGCCATAGCTACTAAACTGAGGTTCCAAAATTAGGAGTGCTGCCACTGTGGGCTTCTCTAAGTTAGTGGTGACAAGGAACAAGCAGGTACTCCTGGTCTGATGATGATTCAGAAATTGGATGGGTTGTTTTCCTTCTTTTTATCTCTTCAACTCAAAAAGCAATTCTGGTTACATATCTTCAAATTCCTGTAACTGAAAATAGAAAAACACCAGACAGGGCAGCTGTTGGCATGAACTTGGAAGTATATGCTTATGAAAAATAGGGCTCCCTGACTTCTCCCTATTCCCAGCCTCTACAATTCCACACAACAAGTTTATTCCAGGTACTTTTGTTTTCACCTTTTCTTTCTTTTCATCACTCTAGATTTATCCACCAAACATGAGCCACAATTTCAGTAGAAAAACAAATAAAAATATCATTGTAAGCCAGACTTTCTGGTGGATTTGCTATTAATTTAGCTAAATCAATAGGCAAAGAGGTCAAAAAAGCAAGATTACTCAGAATGATACATCCCGCTGAAGATGGAGAGAGGCAATGAAGAAATCATAGCAAGCCAAAATATAATTCATTGGTGACATAAGAGTCTCATACCTCTGCAAAGCATTCTTCTCATTCTTCTTTTCTTGAGGTTTATTTTCCTGGAAGGTTTAGCAAAATATAATCCTTCACCCAAAGCATACAAATTTTGTCGTGAAATCATTGTTGCCTTTCTTTTTCCACACACTTATTTTGCTGAAATAGACTGAACCTGATGAGTGGAAAGCACATTTCAAAAAAACTTTTCTTCTTTTTTTCACCCACACCCAGTGCTTAAAAGATCATCTGTGTGTCTGAAGTTATAAAAAGCTGAAATATCATTTATAGCAGCACTTGCATCATCTGGAGATTGTAGGAGGAAAAGGATAAAGGTATAGGGCTACACTGGGTAAAAAAGGAAAAAATCTTAACTCTGCTACTACATGTCCTTCACAACATGTACAGGTTTTTTGTGCCTGAGCCAAATACTCAATCTCCACTTTTCCCACTCACACCCTTAGTCATGATTTTCATCAAACCCTCTTCTCCTCGCTGATGCTATAGGATTGATTGCTGGATGAAAAATGAAAGGCACAAATGATGCCCATAGCCACAATTTTGCAGTTTGCTGTCTGAAAACCCAAACACTTGGCCTGTTTTGCAACTCTTCCTCTAGAGAGAAGAGGGTGAGAATATTGCTTGGTGTGCCAGGCTTAGCTCTCATTGGCCCTGGAAACTCACTCTGTAGTGAAAACTGGTTGGGAATTTTGTGACTTCAGATGAAAATTCTAGTTTCTAAAACTTAGTCTATTCATTTTCCAAATTTCTTCAGTCCCCAAGTGGTTTTTTTTATGGTGACAGGAAAAATCTGATCAAGACCACTAGACAGGAATTATCTGTTATCTACTGAAAGAAACCACTGGTTTCTGAAATACCTCTAATATCTGGAATTAATTTTTGATAAAAAAAAAAATATTGAATCTAGAGGAAAGGATTGAAAGCAAAAAAATAGGGCAACTAGGCAGTTTGAAAACTAGTTGTGAAAGCAGCTGACCTTGATGGGGCTGTTCCAAATCTTTCCTGATAATTTTCCAGAATGAAGAGGTCTGTGGGAAAGCTCTCCCTCCACTGAAAGCAGGGTAGCTGGAAAGGAAAGGGAGGTCGCACCCATCTCTTATCTCCACATAGAACTGCAAAACAGAGATGGATATACCCACGTTTACTGCAGGCAAGCACCTCTTGGCATTGGTCTTAGTAATTGGTAGCTTTTGGTTTTGTCTTCCTTAAAAACCTTGGAATGTCCCCATGTGAAAACAGAATGGAATTATCAAATTTCAAGTGAAGTGGAGGGTTTTTCATCTTGATCTGTTTGAAAGCTGCTGATACCCCACAGGGTGCTGCTCAGCACATCTGAATTTAACCCAAAGTAGAAGTGTCCTATCCCCAGATGCTACATAAACTCAGAGGGAAAAGTGAGATGCTGCCTCAGAAGAGATTTCAGATCAGATGTCAATAATCAGATGAGGTAAAAAGTCAGTAGTTTGGACAGATAAATGTCCATTAGAAATATATTCTCTTTAGGCCCCAGAAACCATGAGGAAAAGAGATGAGGAAAGAAGTGGTAAGTGTCATGTTCTGGTTTTGCCATGCACATTTAACACTGGTGATGACATACCACAGAGAAACATGTCTAAACAGCACTTTTTGCTAAGGAACGAACAGAATTGAAAAGACCAGAGGAAGAGGATTAATCCTGGGAGTTCAACTCTCCATGGTGATTGAGGCCCTTAGATCAAAAAGGGTAATATGACGGGTCAAGGGAAAGAAAGGTGAGGTAGGAACCAAAAAACAGGAAAATAAATTCTGCTGATTTCTGTAGTATGCAATTCGCATCCTGATATAAACACATGCTAACAACCCCTGTCCCTTGGAGAATGTTAAGCAGACTGTAAAGAAAAAAATGTATGGTCAGCAGTACTTCAAAGTCCTTACTCAGAAGAACGCACTAAATCTGTGGATGAACAAGAATTTGAATCCACAGCCTTGAACAAAAGTGTGTCAACATTGTGTAGCACCTCAAAAAAGCACATTACAGTCAGGCGTGAAGTTAAGCATGGGCTTTCATCAGCATTCAAGACCAGCTGCTAAATACTGTACTTATTGCAGATCTGCAATAAAAAGGAAAATATAAAAAAAGAGAAAAGAAAAAAGAAAAAAAAAATTAGCTATTAAAATTTGGTAACTCAGTGAACTGGTTTGCTGAGCAAAGGATAATTCTTCTTAAAATCAGTCTTCTTAAAATCAATCTTCTCAAAATCATAAATCTTAAAATCATTTGTGGCTCTTGAAGAGACACAAAAGTTTACCTGGCTGTGTAAACACTGAACAATTTTATTCAGGAAGGAAATATTTACTACAAATTCCAACAGCACGAAGCTGTTATAGTCAGCCACATAACCTGCCATCCAAGAAGCCCTAAACCAACACCACTCCAAACCTGATTCTTTCCTTTTAAATAGTAAAACCACTGTTGTAGAAAAGAAACCCACTGTTGGGCAATTTGTTCTCTTGCCACATGTGTTTTGGCTACAAAATAGTTAGCGGCACTTAGACATTAGAAAGGCTCCAGAGAAAGTTAATACAGATGATTAGCCCTAAAGGGGCCATAAGATGATGAGAAGCTGAGTGAATTAAATTTATTTCCCTTAGTGTGAACTGGTGAAGTTATGTTGAGGTTTACAACATTTGTGTTCAGAGATCTCACTGCATCTGTGTAATGGGAGGGATGTGGGGGTTTAGTTTGGGCAGACAGCAAATTGCAGGAGGGAGGGAGAAGAGGATATATGAGAACCTTTTATTCCATTTTTCTTTTTCACTGCTAGCTGATTAAGGAAAGCAAGGGCATCTAGGATTCTACATTTGAAAGGCTGCTAGATGACTGCAAGAAACATTAGGCTGCTTGAAAATGTCAGCACTTTACACTTTATGTAGGACTGAGCTGATTGCTATGGTGAAGAGAACATAAGTGATTCAAAGGTGAACCAGAGGTCTCTGTGTTAGAGATGTGAATATGAGCAGGATGGGGGAAGGGAGACTGGATCCATAAAATGCTGAATTCTTTCTTATCTCTGAACAGGGTCTAGAGTGATTTGATATATATTTTATTTTTGTATGAATTAATGAGTAACTTGCAAATGAAAATGCCTTTAATTTGGAATCAGATCTGGAAAGGGAGATAACAGAGTTCTGCAGCTTCTTCAGGCAACATCCTTATCTGAGAAAAAAGTCTGGATAAAGAGCAAAATGGGTCTTGCTTCCTGAGCAAGAAAGGGAGCTGTAATAAACCTAACTCGGGGCAACTAACACAGGGTCAAATACTGATGTGGGACAAGTTGTTTTCCTGTCCTAGGCATTAAACAGGTTAATAACCACCCTGATGCTTCACCATGATTTGTCCTGATCTGCTGAAGCACAACAAGCTATAAATTTTTAGGTTTTTCTCTTGGATTTTACAATGGGTAGAACTCATCCTAGCTAAACGCAGTAGTTTCAGACTCTCCACTCTGATTTACTGGGGTTCCACTGCAGAGCTGGGCCACTGCAATGGGAACTGTCCTGCTTGCCTCAGATAAACACCTCAGGACACATTGTGTTGCTTTTTCAACGTGTTTTTCTTTAATGACCACTAAAAATTAGACAACAACATTTTATCTTTTGGCATTAGGTGTGAAAAAAATCCCATCTGAGCTCTTGGTTAACCTATGGGAAAGAGTGTATCCATTCCTCATGTAGATTTACTAAATACATATCATATTCAAAATAATGAGCTCCCTGCTAGGATGCATTATGTGAATTAATTTTTCAGGATTCATAGAATGCTAGGTTTTGGGAGGAGCTTTAATGATCATTCTTACTTCCAGGCACCTGTAAGGTGAAAGAGAAACAGTATTTAGCTTGATTTGAGGGGATATTGATCTATAAAAATAAAAGACAAAGTACACACTGGACAAAAAAAAAAGGCTTTTCACCTGGCATATAGTTAAAAGAAGCCTGTGGTCAATTTTTAACTTCCATTTTGTCTTTCAGGAGACTATTTTTGTTGTCATCTTTAAAGAAAATTGTTAAATAAAGCAGGATGTGAACATGCATTGAAAATTTCACTGTGGTTGAAAATATAGACTGTTAGGGGAAGTAATAGGATCATAATTTAATAGTTGTAATTATTGCCTCCTTTTTTTCCTTTTTTTTTTCCTTTTTCTTTTTTTTAATCAATAGCTCTCAGGACACAAATTAAAGCTCTTTGAGGGCCTCTATGCTGCCTAGATTTCCATCATCCAGAGGAGCAGGCAGCTTAATGAAAACTCTAGCTTCAGACAGTTTAAGGGATGGTCAATGTCTGTGTGTTTATCCCAGGGATGGATTGTGCTCTACTCCTGCCTGTGGTCCTCATTGATCAGGATGTGGTTGGGGGGTGTTACCTGCACTGATTACGTGCCTAGATGAAATATAAGCTTTGATCAGGACACTGCACTGTGAAATGGCACCCCTGAAAGGAAAACATCTCAGCAGGGAGAACAGGTCAGAGTTTCCCTGCAAAACAGAATCCTGGACTACACAAATGTCCAGGATCCCAGCAGTCAGGTCTTAGAAGGATTCATGGATGAAGGGGTGATGGATGAAGACTTGGAGAATCCAGCTGGTGCAGTCATCTCCTGGCCAGATGTGCTCCCTGAAGCCACTCAGGCTGACCTTCAGGGTTGATTTCAGGGAGCATTGTGAATCAGTGGTGCTGACAGCTCAGCCTGCACCAGATTGTCAGCTCAGCTCCAGCACACCACTGTGTCCACAGGATGGGTCTTCCCAGTCAAGAGCTGCTAAAATTCACAGCTCTGAAACAGACCCTGTGGAACTCACTGTCCTGGGTCATTTTTCCTTTAAGGATTCCTGCGAATTTTTGTTTTAAGGACTTAAGAGGAAGCAAAAGATTAAAAGAGTGAAAAGAGAAGCCACGCTGGTTTCTCTCCATGAAAATCACTGCGACTTCCCTCCACAGCAAGTTCTTCCTTGTGACACCTAGGTTAGGGCAAGTACATGAGAGTGTTAGAAACTCCTTATGTAAGTTCTGAGAGTTGCTCAAGACAGAAAAGAAACTACTGTCTGGGGAATTGAGCCCTGCCAAAGTGCATGGCTAACTCCCAGAGTCTCTGCTGTGTAGCAGGCAAGGACAGCAGGAAGCACAGGATAGCACATGAGGATTGGGAGACCATCAAAGAGAGGGCTTTTAAAAAGTCTGTTTGAGGTGAATTTACTACTCAGATCTCCAGGGTATTAACTGGTTCCACTTTTACTGTTTCCCATCAACTAACCATCTGCAGGCAACACCTTTTAACAACTTGCTGTAATACATTTACTGGACATTTTGTCATTGTAGTATATCTGAGATATCAGAAAACAGCTGGTAGAAGGCCATAAACAAAGACTTTATTACATATTGTTTATCATCACTTTAGGTTTGGAAGGCTAACCCAGACCATTAATGCACAGCAACATCGAGATGCATCTTTATTGTTGCCAGGAAGGCTAAAGGTTACCTCAGTAATAATATGCAAATGGAGCCTTTTACTGCACATAATGAATAATCACTTTAGATTAAAGACAGAAATTTCCTTTAGTAGTGCTTGCAATAAAACCTTTTTGCATGAATTTAATAATTAATTTAAAGAATTATCACTTCACTAAGCCAGAATACATTATTTATTAAATGTAATTGAAGTATTTATTAGGTGAGTAATAAATGATGGACAACAGCAATGGGTGGTTTCACTGTTTATAAAATAGCCTCAGCTTGTGATTACAAGCAGGGATGGTAGCCTTCCTGTATTGTTGTAACACATAAATTATCTGCAGGAAAACAGATATAATTGCTCGCATTATTTACTGGCTTTTCCTCGCTATTTAGGTCTCCTTGGACATAAGAGGGGAGACAGAATTTTGTTACCACAGACTACATTACACTGACAGTCTACACTCTATTTATGCATGATCTTTTTTTTCTAACTCTGGACTCAGTAAAATTTAGGTTGCTAATGTGTCTGTCCAGCATTTGACAGTCTCAGCCTACACATAAAGTCAGAGCACTGGTAGCAAGTAATTTACACATCAGAGTCTTCAGATGAGAGCAGCATTGACTTGCATTGACAGCAAAAACAGCAGAGCTCCTGAACAGTTTCAGTTTAAGAGGAATTCATTAGAATATAATGAATTTAATAGCAGGAGGATAAACAAGGAGATCAGCAATTCCAGCTGTCCTTTAATGTTTCTGGAAGAATCTAAAACATTACTGTTGGATAAAGTGCTCAAAAACAGCAAGGGTGAAGTTGGTCTAAAAGTCTCTAAATGCAGCATCAAGGGGCTTAGGAAGTCAAGGAAATATCTTTGTTGGTAACTACTCCATTTACTCTTGGCCATTTGCTCTAGAAGGTCAAGCTGGCAATTTTGATACTAATTGTTATTAAACAGATGCGTGAAAAAGACATTTTATTTTCCACCTCATCCAATAACCTAGATACTCTGTGCAAAAAATTAAAAAAAAAATTTACTTTGCTTTCATCCACACTACCCAAGAAGTTTATGTTTAATGTGAAAAGTAATATTTTACTTTCTGGGCTGAGTTTTTTTGTTTTAAAAGAATGCTGCAGTTTTTAACTTGTAATAAAAGACACAGTTTACATTCTAGTGTTGGTGGAAAAAACTGTGTAATATAGCCATAAAGGGCAGTGTTTGCCATTTGAATTACTACAGTGTATGTGGTTTGCTCTCCATGTATTCCACCTGCTTGCCCACAACACCACCACATAGTTTCAGATCCGGAAACAGATGAAAATGAGATCTCAGCTGAAACACAGTTTCAAGATGCACTCCTCTTGCTCCTTCCAGTCCAGGAACAAAACACTGAACTTGAGGAGCTAGGAAGATCACACAAATATTTAAAAACTGGTGGGGTCAATTTGGACCCCAGAGTTCTCTTAAGAAACTCTGAGGTTTATTAGGAAGAAGGATTTTCCAAATATATTAAGTCTTTGAGGGTTTTCCTATATCAAAAAATTACAGAACAGCAAGAGATTGGAAAAGTGTTTCTTTGATGACAAATCTAAGGCATAGATCATTTTCTTATGCTCAAAAATATATGACTTTAAAACAGCACACTTGCTAATCTATTAACATATTTTCCTTTAACAAATATGAAGCAAAAAGTAGGCTGGTATGACATACTACCAAACCAGAATTTTAGCAACACCCTGAATCACTCCTAGATCAATTTGTCTTAGATTAAGTGAAAGGCACATTTTGTCCATATAAAACTTCCCTATCATATCCTGCCCAGCTGTATTTTAAGTAATTATAGAATATCCTTAGCTGGAAGGGACCCACAAGGGATGCAGAAACTGTCCTGGATAACTATAACCTACAAATTTCAAACTGTACGTCACAGAATGATAGAATTGTTAAGGTTGGAAAAGACCTCTAAAATGATGGAGTCCTGCTGTTAACCTAGTGCTCCACATCCCCAGGTGCCACACCCACGTGCTTTTTTGGATAATTCCAGGTCTGGGGTCTCTATCACCTCCCTATTCCAATGCTTGATCACCCTTTCAGAGAGGAACTTTTTCCTAAAGTCCATTCTACTGCAGGGACTTAGGAAGTCTGTCCTCTCCTCCTTATTATAGAAAAGTTTTTCAGTAACTTTATAGGAAATGACACACAGAAAACCTATGTGAGAAGCCATCCAGTCTTGTGAACATGTACGTGCCAAGATGTAGAAGTTAAAATTTGATGCTTGGAAGAGATTGCTAGGGAAAGTAGAAGTGCTGAGTCTTGGTACTCTTGCAGACTCTTGGTGGTTCTGTGGTAAGACTGGACATTTTCCTATCAGTCATCTCAATATTTACATTCCTGAAAAAATTCCATGGTGTCTGTATTGTTGTGTCCAATAAAATATTTTTGGCATCTATATGGAAACCTGCCAAAAGTCTTAGTAACTGTTTTTGGTGTTGCAGCCTACAATGTTCCTTTTATTTCCTCTGCTGATTCTCAAGGAATAATTAGAGTAACTGTGAATAATTGGAAATGGGATTGGTTTTCACTCCACTGTAGTGAGAGAAAAGGAGAATGAAGATGTGATAATGGATAGCAACATTTCTGATTGTCCTTAGAAAACAGGTCTTTTGTTACCCCTGTAATGGTCAGTTCTCTGAAAAACTCAGCTTTTTTTCTGCTGGAATTTTTCCATGTCATATTTTTTTTTTTTTTTTTGTTATCATTTTAGTCTATTAGATTGAGACATGTTATAGCAAAAGGGTTAAATAGCTGCTTCAGAGTTAAGTGTCTTTATCTTCAAAATCTTGTAAGATATTCTGTGTGAAGAAGTTGCTTTTCCTTCCCCAGCCCTCTGGAAATCTGACAAAGGCAGGGGAGTGTGCTGGGTAAACTTTTCCCTCAGTGTTCACTGCAAAACCTCTGAACTGGCTTAATTGATTCTCCCACTTGACAGTGTAGTACAAGAGTGTGTGTTGAGTTTATACATGTCTATAAAAGTGAAAAAGTGGTATACAAGAGACACTTGTGACTTGTGGTCCATTATCATGATTATTAACTTCTCTGAAGTCCTGTAATGAACAAACTTTCATTTACAAGCTTGTGGTACCTCATCACTTAATGCTTCTGCATGGCTAAAAAAGCCAAGTGACAATCCATTAGGCAGCCTGTCCCACCACAACAGATCCGTGCTGCTCCTGGAGGGAGGGCTAACAGGAATCTCTAAGTTTTCAGGATGTCTTCTGGATCTGTTTCTTGTAATAAAGTGTCCTCACATGCTGGAAGTCAGCCCTGCAGCTCAGATCCAGCTCACTTTTGTATTTATGTGTGGCAGGTGCCTGCCTATCTACTGTCATCCTCTGGTCCACTGTTATAATTTACTGCCTGGAAAATGCATTTCTGCTTACGCTTTAGGACTTGTGTATTCAGCTGTACATCCAAGGATTACTTCTGAGGGTTTCCTCAGATGACTTTGAGTTGTATGTCAGAGTTTTCCAGTGATGCTGAGTTATGAAAAAGTTCAGTACCTGAGCCAAATTACCTTTAAATCCTTCCTGTCTTACACTGGCTATCTGTAAGTACTCCTGAAAACAGTCATGCTGCAAGAAGCATCCTACCAAGTCTGCTTATTACCATTCTGTCCCCATTTTCAGAAGTTTAGCTTATTCATATTGCTGGCTACAAAGCTATTTTTACTGATTTAAATTTGTTATTCTTGGCCAGATTTCAGAGGCTTTTCATTAGTAGACAAAAATTGTTCAGTGAACATGTTGGACGCTTTATGTATCAGAAGGAAAATCATATGAACAAAAGCATTTTTTTATGGGCATGTCCATAAATAATTTACCAAGGGCTACAGAATTATTTATAGTCAATAACATAATTGTTACCAACTCAAACAAATAAATGGATGATACAGTGTAGGTAACATCTTTTATTGATATTTTCATCTCCATCTTTATCAGATGTCACTTTCTGTCAGCTGCAAGTTTAAAATATCTACTGATCATTTCTGAATCTTTTAGCACTGTTTTATATTAACACCTTTCAAAAAATATTGACCTATTCATAATCTTCACTTTTTATAGTCCAATAAATGTTTCTAAAATCATCTACACTTGCTTTCTCTGGGATATTTATAGGGAAACTTGTACCAATATGTCATGCCCCCTGACAGACTTTTCCTTAAAGCAGACATAACAATGTGATTTTGTCATTTAAACTCATACTTTGTAAATAAGAATTTTGGTTATCAATTTTAACATTAGACTGACATTAATTCTTTATTGCACACCTAAAGTGATTAAACTGCATCAATAGTCACAACTAAAAAGAAAAAAAAAAAGGTGCTTCTGTTGTCTTTTGATATTTTGTCTGGAAAAATAGTGATCAGTTACTTTGGTTAATAAGAAAATTTACTCTTTCAAGTGGATTTTCAAGGAATTTTTATGTTATTTGCATGCAGGTATTTAAACCATGCACAAATTTTGGGACCATAGGGAGGTCCTAAGCATATATGACACATATGTGTACTTATTATTAATTTCCAGTATCTACATGTGTGTGTGTGTGTGTAGCTGTGTCTAAATAGCCCAAAGCAAAAATACATTCAAAGGCTAGGCAGTAGTTATGAAGCAGTTTAAAAGCCACAGTTCTTAAAGGAAAATGCTAGGCCATGATGCAGAGTCAACAGCAACAGAGGTGAGCAAAAGCATCCCCTCACGAAATACAGTGTAAACAAAATGATTAGCAACCTCCTGGTCTCAAAATAAAAAATAACAACAACCTTGATTCATAAAACAAGCAGACCTCCTTTGGCTCCAAAATAAATACCAGCTTGTCAGACTGTTTGAGTATATGAAGCACCTGGCACGCTCTTGATACTCTCCCGGTTGTAAATTATAATGAGAAAATTTCACAGACCTGAGCTCAGTGACCCATGTGGTTCTCTTCATCTCTGTGTTCCTGTGATTAACTATTCAAACAAGATCCACAGAACCTGACCTAACTGATCTGCTTATCTTCAGATGCTCAGGAATACCTCTCCATCTGTTTTCAATGTATCCATCCCTGTGGCACCTGGGGTAATTAAGCATTAAAAGCACAGGCAGGACTTCAGTTAGCCCTGAGCTTGAGCTATTGCAACCTGAGCCTCACTTCAGACCCAAGCCTTTAGATCTGCTTAGGGGTGGGCTCCTGCCTTTAATAAAGCTCATGGCTTAGCCTAGTTTTCAGACACTGAAGCACTTTAAGGTTCTGCAGCTCAGGGGAGATGATCTACACCCAGGTTCCAAGGAGTCTGGCAGGTCACCAGCTATGCCTGGAGAAGGTCTCTCTGTTAGGAATCTGTGATTTAGGTACCAGTTGGATGTCCAGACATTCTGTATCCTAAAAGAAATTGAAAGACAGATGTCTGAACACACCATCAAAATCCCATGTGTCTGAATAAATGTAAAGATCATTACTTTTATTATTGCAGAAGGCACCTCCAAATTCCAGTTCTCTTTCACAGACTCAAAGCAGGTACATGCAGAACCCCTGTACAAAAAGGCTAAGCAATGCAGGAGGCAGACTGCCACAAGGGAAGCTGTCAGTTAAAAAGACTTTTACACTTTTCTTTTTTTTTTTCTCCTGCTTATAATTCAGAAGACATTTGTTAGACAATATTTTTTGTCTATTGAATATAGAGCAATTTTCACCTGCTTTACTAAAGGGGACTTTCCTATTCTACCTCCTTATGTTCACATTCCACTACTTGTCTTCATTTACCACTTTGTCACCAGGACATTTGAAAAGATAAAAAGAAAGCGAGAAAAAAAAAAAAAAAGAAGAAAAGAAAAAACAGGAGAGAGAGAGGGGTCCATGCGGCTTTCAGGAAGAAAATACTTAAACAGGCTGAGAATTAGTTTATACATTGATTCCTCTTTTATGTTGTTTGGAAAGCCTGAACTGTGAGACAGGATTTTTTGTCATACATCGTGCACTCTCTCACACTGAAGCAGCCTTTATTTGACCTCTTAATCAATCTGCGCCAGTGTAGGGAGAAAAGAGGGAGATACAAGATAGCTTATATAAACGCCAAGTTGGCTGTGTTCCTCTGAACCATCTGCACTTCTAGCCACGGTCAGACTAAATGTCTGCTAATGGCCCCCTTCTTCTACGGTCCATTTATCTGTCCCTCTTTCTCCTTTTTCTTTTCTTTTATTTTTTTTTTTTAAGTGAAAAACAAATGGCATTATTGGACTTTCTCTGCCTCAATGCAGCTGTGAATTTCAGGCCTAGAAAGGTAGCCAAGGAGAAGTCAGGCAGCAAAGTCTTTCTGCTTAGAGAAGCAAGGCCAAAACTGCTGATTTGGCTTCATTATGATACATGATATAATTTTTTTTAATCTATAAATTTTAATATGGTCCTTGGAGGACAAATTTCGAGCTGATGCTTTTTCCATTTCTTTTCTTCTTCTACCACCCTTTAGAAGCAAAGAGGTTTGTTGGAAATATTCTGGGTTATAATTGCTGAACCTTGTAACTTCTTAATCCATCTGCAGAGAGGATGAAACCTTAAAACTAAACAAATTATATGTGGCTGATAAGATGGTGGCCAGGATTGTCTTTCTGGAGATTTTGGCCATAACAGAATGTATTCTCAGTCATTCTTTGGTAATAGTGAAAGACGTATTTTGTAAGAAACACAAGAGAGGAAGTGGAGACCAGCCAGCAAAACAGGACCCTGAGTCCAACTGAGATCTCCAAGTACTCCTATAATATAAATAACAACTAATCATTGTTCTTAAAGTTGTATGTGAATCTTTAGTGCTTCCTCTTAGAGCCTGACTTTTTGCAACAGTCCATCTTTTTGATGTTAATTTTCCCTATGGTCAAAAGATTTAAATAAGCAAATATTGACTCCTTGTCAACAGCACTGACACACACATGTGTAGGGGTACTGCCCAGGCTTGCTTTTCTCAGGCTGTGTGAGTGAGGCCCTGCTCTGATCTGGAAATCCCAGAGCTGGGTTGGTGCAGCACAAGGTCAGGATCTGCAAGAGCCTCCTGAAGGGCTTCTCCTCCAGCACACAACAACCCACCTCTCTTCTCATCATGCTTTGTCAGGAAAAGGAGGGAACTCAGGGAAAGCAAAAGACTGTTTAAATTAAATCAGTGCACTGATGTGACCCATTTCAAATGAAAAAGGTACCAAAATAAAAGGAGGATACTAAGTTCCATCAAAGACGCAGTATGGAAAGATAAGCTTTCAGAGTTTCTCTGTGTCTGTAGAAATTAATATGTACATGTGGACCTCCTCTCCTAAAATCTGCTTAGGATGGGTATCTGATTTAATATGTTTATGTACTCACACGTCCATAATTTTCCCTGGTAAAGTTCAGGACTGGGCTCTCCAAGGGTACCAATGTTTCACTGAAAATCTGTAATAACTGGGTTTCACTATATTTTCAATAATCTCAACTGAGAGTCTTGAATTAGAGCCCCCAAGTCTATATTTCACAACCAACACAAAGATTCTACTTTTTAAAGGTGCTCAGTACTTATTACCCCTTATTGATATCAGCAGAGGGTGTGATATGTCCAGAGCATACCACAAGATGTTCTGAGCCGTGCCTGCCATTTGTTATGTCTAGGTGACATAAATCATCTCTCCCATGTGTTGCACTCCTCCTTGATGCCTGATTATTTGAGTGCAAAATGCATTCCCCTCCAACCAAATCCAATAGACGCAATCAGCACAAGGGGCTGTCCTCAGATGAAATTCTCCCTAAAGTCAATTAACCTAGCAGAAAAAGAGGGGATTTTTCCTCATCTCCTTTTGCCATGAGACACCTTTGTAAGTATGTGTGTGTCTGTGTGCATGACCTTTTGGAGGGTTTGATTTTCTGGGCAAAAAGCCAAATGCTACACATCCTTCCCAGCCACAGGGTGTTTCAGTCCTGGGTGAAGACGGCAGATTAGATCCATCCTCTGTGTGTCCGACAGCTTTGGCACGGGGATAGGGTTTGTGTTTGGAGTGTCTTAAAATTGAAAGTAAAAGCACTAAGGAATGAAGGCACTGGGTGGAGGCCACTTTTACCTCTCCACATGCCAAGCCCTGATTAGAGGTGCCAAGAAGGGGCTCCCAGACACAATGTGAATGGGGCTGGTCAAGCCAGTGCTAGCTGTGCATTTTTTGGCCAGGTGTGCATTTCCCAGCCTGACACCTAGACATGAGCTCCTCTCCCCACAGCCTCACCTCTGAGGCCCCCAAGGCCAGGTCTCAAAACTTCAGTTTAAGCCTGAGTTCAACAGAACTAAAACAGCTATGGAAATTCAGTGGCGTAAGGTGCTAAAGTAAATTGCCAGTATAGCTTGGAAGTTTGAGATGATCTGTGCCTCCTCTTCCTCTGTTCTCCTGAAACTGCAGGGACTGATTTATATGCACAGGCAGATTCTACTGGTGAGCAAAATCCAGCAGGCCTGCGTCGCCAGGAATAACACCATTACTTTTAATGGAAAGAAGCCATTCGTGACCCAAAGCTCTGAAATAGTTCCACACAATGTGTTGAATACATAAAGTCTCAGGTTTCCTTTGAAAGAAAAATGTTGGGGGTTTTGTTCCAATCCTACGGGAGGGAAAAAAAAAAAAAAAAGGAGACAGAGAGACAGAATTATTATTTTGTTATGCTTTCTCCCCCCTCATGAAAATCTTCATTGTGGAAGCAGCAGGTACTGATTATAAAATCAGAAAAAAAAAATTACTATGAATATCAGTATGAATAATACAGGAAAGTTAATTCTTGTCATGAAACAAAATTACAGGTCATAAATAAGTAGAGTCAGTGCAAAAATAATCAAGATCTTCAGCCAATCACTGGTTTCAGTCATTGAAAATTGTTAAGTATAATGGATTCTCTATTTCATTTGAAATAATCTATCCAACAGCCCAGGTTATAGGTCATACACTCACAGGAAAACAAACAGCTAAAACCATGAGTCTGCTCTTTCATAAAGAAATGTTTGACCAGTTCTCTTACAAAAACATGGGTCTATGGCTAAAATCATGAGCCCTGTCTGTATGCACAGGATACACTCTGGTCCTGATCATATAGTATTAAATTCAATAAAAAATGGCTCAGCCATGCTGTGGAAGAGGTCCTGGACTGGGTTTTATGTATTTACGTTCACTTTCTAATATTCTTATCCAAAGATTTATGCTATGAGATTTATAATTGCAACAAAGATGATAATTTAATATCAATTTTGCATTTGTGTCAATACACATCTCTCAAAATATAAGAAAAACCTACTACTCAGATCAAATCCTGAGGAACATATAAATCAGTGTGGGCAGCTCAGAGATGCTGGAGGTGCTACAATATGAAATGTAATGAAGATTAATAAAGGGACAAATGTAGCAAAAAATACATAAAAAAGTAGGTGTGTGCCATAGCACAAACTGAAGGGAGCATTTGTTAATTTGAAACTGCTTCTTTTTGTCCTCTACAGTGCAATTCCTACAGTCTTATAATTACATACCTCATCACATGAATAAGAAAGCAGGTGCTATCAGGAGTGACTTTTGGATCTGCAGGTCTGTGGACAGCTCCTCCATAATATTTTTTCTTGAGAAATTTCCCCTAAGTATCAGGTAAACCCATAAACAGGCCTCAAATTAGGGTGGTATCTCATGGCAAAACACTAGAAACAAGACAAATATTTTCTTATCTGACCACAGTGAATGCCCAGGACATCACAGTGAGGATATAATTGAAACACAGTTATCTCTACAGGTCTTCATGTAAACACACAAAATGGTTGTTTGTTCTTTCACAAATGGCTGATCCCCTAGTTTAGAATAAAATAAATGTTAAAGGTGCATTGACAGCTTTTAAATTGATAATCCTCTTTGGTGTAAAAAGGCACAAAAACAACATTTCAAAACTTCTGAGCATCTATTTCTATAAATTAGAGTGTTTGCTGCTGAATGTTATGCTAATACCATACTAATAATCAAAACTCAAAGTGGAAAAAAAAAATCTGTATCTGTAGGGGTTTTTGTTGTTTTTTGGTTTGGTTTGGTTTGGCTTTTTGTACCAAATTTAATTTATTTGCTAAGGACTCGTATCTTCTTTATAGAATAAAAACATGTGAATGGGGAAACCAAATAAAACAAGAGAATTTAGCACTTATTCCTCAAGCCCAAACCCTGCTGGTGTGTTTTCATCAGTCATCCCCAACTTCTCCAGCTCAGAAATAATGGAATAAATTGTTCCTTGTACTGCATTAGTTCCCAGAGAGCCAGCTGTACTGACTGTGCCCAGTGCACACTTGAACTTGTGCTTTCCCTGCTGAGGCAAACTGAGAAAATAACGAGTAGGGGGAGAAACAGGTCATTTATTTAAGAAATTAAACATGAATCTTCCAGTCCAGTGTGGACTGGACCCATTAGCCCTGTTTTCACCTGTGTGTTGGAGATGTTTTGAGACCTTATAGAGACATTTGTGTATTCAGCTTATTACTGAGATCACTAACAAATTTGGCACAGTCTATTAAGTGTTCAGGTACTATGGTAATTAGCTCAGTCTGAAATCCTCACCAGATGAAAAAGTGCAGCAGAATGACCTTTTAATCCCCTTGCCTTCATTTCGGCATCTTATCAGCATTTCACAGTACCTTCTTAATATGTGACAGTGTAGAGAATTTCATAATTCATTTCGGCTATTGAATCCAAATGTGAAATTACTGGAGGAATTCTCACAGACACTTCATAGAGAGAACTTTTGTATTTCAAGGCTTGAAATGGGTTAGTCCGTGAAAACCATTTCTAATGATTCAGATGGTGTCAAACTCACAGTGAGCTGAGTAGTTCTGTCCCAGCAGAGTACAGTACACAGCGTGGCTAAACCATTCTTGACATTGCTCACTGTAATTTAAGATGAGTCAGAGACAGGCACTTCTCCTTCTGTCAAAATCAATGCCTGAATCCTTCACAAATAGCCTTTATGTTCTTTGGAGTGACTCTGCTCCTCCCACAGGGTTTGTTGGCGAGTCAGTCAGAGTTTGAAGCACTTTGAGTAAGGCTCCCCTGCAGTGCTGTTGCTCACAGGTATTGGGCAGGGATATGGTCTGTCCTCAGAAGAACTTTTCAGAGAGCATAGGGGTTAACAGGAGACACGTCAAGGTGGTGGGAGTAGAACAAGGCAGTGGTGGTGAACTCCTCTCTGGAGATTTGATCTCTGCTTCTCCATGTACCAGACAGCCTCATGCTGTCAACCTTGAAGAGAGTCAAGAGTGGAGGTATTTCACCAGTGCATCTGCATTTGAGACCTTAACTTGGATTGAAATTTGCACATGTTGAGCTTTTGATTCTATGTCAATGTTTGTTGAGTGGTAGAAGCAAGAGAAGACAAACTTCCTCTTTAAGGGAATTGCTTGCAGCTCTCCACTGTGTATTTTTTCCACATAAGACAAGTTCCATCAACCATTTTATGTGAATATTTATCAGTTCAAAAAAAGAGATGTGTAGGAATAGCTCTGAGCAGCAGCAACCTGCAAATTTTCTGATGAAACCTAAAAGAACCTGGTCTGCATGGGTAGAGTCACCTGGTCTACCCTCTCTTTGGTGAAATCCTCTGGCTTCAACAGCACCTTCCTACTGATGAAAAGCCTACTCTAACAAGCCACCAAAACACATCTGAAAAAATGAGGTTGTCTAAAACCTTCTGAGACCTGAAGGTCTCAAGCTTTAGATGCATCACTCTCCGGAATATAATCACTGCCTAGTAGAGCTGATGGGGAAGATTCGACACAGTTGGTTATTTCTAGCATAGAGTCAGCCTCAATCAGCCAGAGAGAGATGTGGGTGTTGAAGGGTGTCTTCAAAAGCAAAATACAAGTGTTTTTTTTCAGTTCTGAACAACTTATTGTGTGGTGTAATATTGCCATTGTAATTAAACTTTGGGGACTGAAACCTCAGAGTATAAATGTTGTTGATTTCACCTGCTAGTAGATAGTGTTTTTCTTTTCCTGGAACCTAGTTATAGCAATGACAGATAGAAAGAGATCCTCCTGTGATTTATATCATAGCTGCCACCACGATATTTGATCACTTGTGGTGGGAGACATGGATGCCAGTAATCTAAGAGTTACTTAGATTCCAAATCCTATAATGTGTTGGCAGAAATCTTATGACTCCATTAAGTTGTGTTATACTGTATGGAAAATAGACATATCAATCATCTTCAGTTAAATATTTAGAACTCATGCTATATTTAAAGGAACAATGATCTTTAAGATATAAAAATAGTATACTCAATCTCTTCTGCACTCTCACAGACTTAGTTTGAGTTACATGGCAAGCAAAATCATCCCAGTGATTTAAATCCACAGCAGGGAGCACTAAATTAACACAGTGCTAGAGGTTAGGTGAAAATAATCTGCACACACAATGGAGCTGTGGTCTATCCCAGAGCTTTGTGCAGCCTACCAGAAACAAAGATGAAATGAGGGAGTGGTGAGTGATGCAGCAGGAAGAGGAATGGTGCTATGAGTGCTTGTCATTCTCTCCAAGATGCCAGAATTCCATGAGGTTTGAAATCTGTGAGCTGGGCTTCCTTTGCAGTTAGGAAAATCAAGGCAATCAAGCAAGAAAGTGGGGATAGACTGCTTGGGTGTGCACAGAGGATGGTGGTAAATGCATTATTCTGGAATGTACGGCTGCACAGCTACCAGAATGGCTGAAACCGAGGGGGAGAATGGGCCACTTCTCTGGAGAATTCTAGCTCCAGAGACATCATGGTGCAGGATGGTTCTGCCTCCACCATTCTGTGCACAAAATCAGGAGCTCAGGGGCAAGGCTAACAGCTAATTGTTTTTCTCTAGTTGTGTTTTAGCACTGGTAAAAGGGGAAAAAGAACCAACAAAAAATCACCAAGATCCATAGCAAAGTAAGAAGGGCCAGGCTGGATTCTGACACATGGACTAGCTAGCAAGCATCCAGTCTCCAGCAACAATCTGGGTCAGATGCCTCTAAGGAATGTGAATTAAGACTGTAAAAGGCAGATGTTGGGTAATTTGTTCTCAGTGAGAATTTCATCCTAAATCATAACAGTTACAGATTGGTCTTAACCCTGAAACATGACGTCTTGCATCCCTTGATCATTCTGGATATCCTGTTGCTTGAGCAGACCTCACTAATTTCTTGGCCCCAATGACATCTTGTGGTGAGGAGTTGCACAACCCGATGCCAGAATTTCAGCCGTTCCTCGGTTTTGAAGATTTGCTTTTCAATTTTTCCAAGGCTTTATGTTTCTATGGTTGTGGGGTTTTTTTTCTATAAATGTACATAGTTCATGGCTTAGTCTTAGTTTTCGTGTTTGTGTGTGTCCCAGAACTAGATGCTGAACCTCTTTAAGATTGAAAGATTTCACAGGATGGACTAAATGTCTCTACCCATCTGACAAGTAGGGGTTTGGGGATGTGAGTTTGGGGGAATTTTTTTTGGAAGAAACAGAAGTTTTGCTTTTCATAGAATAACCTGAGTTGGAAGGGACCCTCAAGGGTCATTGACACCCAGCTCCAATGTTGTTTATATGCACTAGGCCTTATCTCTAAAGATGGGCAGAGTTTGGCTGTACAGTGATCACAGACTTTCCTGTTTCACTTTGCATGAAGAGACAAAGAATGCAGATGGTTCAAAAGAGGAAATTTAGGTTGTGCATTTCAACTTTCTGCCCAAAGGCATCTTAAAACTGTGGGTTGGAATGACACAAAACCAAACCCAAAACCAAGATGAGGTGGCATACCTCAGGAACCCAGCTTCCTCCCCTTGATCCTGGAGACTTTTCAGTTTGCATGCAAATAGAAATGTGCAGCCAGTGCAAAGACTAAAGTGAGATCTAGTCACAGTCTTTGACTATTTATTGGTATGAGAGATCCAGGCTCTCCTCACAGGGCACCAGATGCAGCAAAGGAAATATCCAGTGGAAGTGCAAAAATCTTTTTCACTCTGAGCACGGTAATACGCAGAGACTGTTGTGCAGTTCTTCCTCTGAGATTTTCAGAATTTGGCTGAAGCAGACCCTGATGTGCTGGATCTAACTTTGAAGCATCACTTGCTCTGATCAAGAGATTGGACAGGTGAACCTCAGTGGTTCCATTACAACCTGAACTACTCTATACATTTGTGACATTTATGATGCTTGCCTGGGATTAAACTACATGAAATTCATCAGAGGTACAAATGCAGTTTCGGACTCAGCTACTTAGGGCTCAAATTCAGGCCTTTAGTTTCAGAAAACAAGCTTGTCAGGAGAATGAAATGTTTCAAAGGAAAAAAAAAAAACACATTATTTTTAGATCCCACAAAGAAAAAACCCATCCCACAAATACTGTCCAGTGTTAATTAAATTCTGTGTTTGAACTTCAGTCACATCTCAGTGATGAACCTGCTGCCATGATAGCCTGACAGTTATTTCGATTTATGACTCTAAAGAAATCTAAAGCTGAGGAGAGATCAAATCTCAAAGCTAAGTAGAAGAGAGGAAAAAAAGAAAACAAACCCACCAACATTGTGATTCGACTACAAATTTAAACCTCCAGAGTAAGACCTAAGTTTTTATGAGTTTGGTTATTACAGCAATGTTGATCTGAAGCAGTAGTGCAGTTCCACAATTATACCTCCTCTACTTTTCATCAGAAAAGAGTGTGTTGGCACTGATCAAAAACTTCTTCCTGATAAGTATGGGAGAGAAAAAGTGGGGGACAAAAGTTCTTGCATAAAACAAATTTGGGAGTCCTGGAAGTTGCCTATTACTGGAAAATATAACTTTGAATTTTATGGTTCAAAGTTCTTAGATCCAGTACTTGGTGAAATTGGTGCACAATAAAATGCAACCCAGAATTGCTATGGATATGTTAGATTTACATACAAAGAACATATCCATAGAGATTCTGTGATTCAGTTTATTGGGTCAGACTTGGGCAAGGGCATTCCCAGCATTTCCATTTTATGCAGCTTTGTATGTATACTCTCTGACCACACCCCTCAGTTTTTGGGTAGTCACTAATCTGCAAAACATGATGGAATGGGGGACCTCTAATCCTGTTGTTCACTGGAAAAACAAGCTCAGGTCACTCTGTCCCTTGGAGATCTGGTGCAGAGCATTGCAGAGAGAAACACTGGTAATGAATGGATGGAGTGATGGTGCAATTACATCTGACACATGTTGTCATAAATCAAACCTGACACAAGTCCCAGAATTATTTTACAAAGCTCTGCGCAGACTGGAATGTCCAAATCTTTGAGGCAAAACATAAACCCAAAGTCCTGTTCCCTCTTGTCTTTAATGAGACTACAACCATATTTTAAATAATTGAGCTATGAGGATTGAGGGCAAAGCATTTCCAGATCAAGGGCAGCAAGATATACATTAAAAAGAATGGGTAGATTGAGGGAGTTCTTTTCTCTCTTAAGGTTGCAATGTAGAGCTGTGATCACTAGCAGTATAATGCTGGCACCTGGACTTCTGTCTGTGCTGCCAGCAACAAGAGAACAGGATGATGATCAGATCTTTCAAATAAAATATATATATAAAAGACAAAAAAAATACTTTCATCTTAGAAAGAAGAAAATTATGTTGCTGGTTCTCCATGGAAGCTGCTCAGATTCAGTACTGAACACTGGGAGAATAAAAGCCATAGAAAGGAAGGCTGCCTTGAAGTCATATCTTAGAATCACAGAATCACAGAATCATTTATGTCAGAAAAACTCTCTAAAAACATTGAGCCCAACCATTCCCCCAGCACTGACAAGGCCACCACTGACCCATGCCCCCAAGTGCCATATCCACATAGATTTTTAATCCCTACAGGAATGGGGACCCCACCACTGCCCTGGGCAGCTGGGACAGGGATAGGCAGTCCTTTTGGTGAAGAATTTTTGTCTAGTATCCAACCCAAACCTTGCCTGGGGTAACTTGAGGTTTTATCCTGTTCCCTGGGAGCACAGCCCGACCCCCCGGCTGTCCCCTCCTGGCAGGGAGTTGTGCAGAGCCACAAGGGCCCCCCTCAGCCTCCTTTGCTCCAGCCTGAGCCCCTTTCCCAGCTCCCTCAGCCCCTCCTGGGGCTCCAGACCCTTGCCCAGCTCCGTTCCCTGCCCTGGTCCAGCTGGACACACTAGGGCTGATACAAGCCAAGATGCTCTTGGCCCATCAAAGCCATCCAAAAAAGAATGGAGATTCTCTTTTGTCTTCCTTCTCTTGCTGATGTATTTGTAAAAAGAATTTTTTGTTGACCTTTATGGTAGTGGCCAGATTAAATTCTCATTGGGCTTTGGTCATTTTGATTTCCTTCATGTACAACCTCATAACATTTTTGGAGTTCTCCTGAATTGTTCATCCCTTCTTCCTAAGTTAAATATCTCCCCATTTTTTCAATATTTTCCAGCCAATGCTTGCTCAGCAAGGACAATTGTTTTCTCTGCAGGCTCAGTGTTTGGTATGTGGGGACAACCTGTCCCTGTGTCCTTGTGATTTCATGTAGGCTTGCTGTGGCTGCCACACTGTGTCTTGCTTATCCTGCACAGCTGACAGTGCTCCTGATCCCCAGTGTTTCCTGAGGGCTTCTTTTACAGGGGAGGGAAGCTTGGATTTTACTGCTCCTGGCTTGAGACCCATCAGCTCCTGACACATGAGCTGAGGGCTCCTGGTAACTCCCTCTGCTCCCCTGAGGTTCCTCCAGTTTTGGAAGCACTTCTGTGCATGGCACTGCAGTGCTTCACTGACAATGGGGTGGGCAGAGCTGCTCCCCTGACTGATCAGAACCTCCTTCCTGCCTGGTTTCTCCACAGTTTTCATTGGAAATAGAACAGTGCAGTATGTCCTGTTCTCAGGGCAGGGCTGGGTTAGGTGACCTCCAGAGGTCCCTTCCGTGGAATTACTGCAAGATTCCACAATGTCCTCCTAAACTGTTGTGTAATAGCAAGAAATATCCATCATACTTGGCCATAATCCAGTTCATGGGGTTTTTTCCAACCAGAGATTAAACTAAAAAATGATATAATTTTGCAATTAAAATGAGAATCTTTAATTAAATTGTGTTCTTTTGTTTCTCCTGAGGCTACACAATCCTTGAGTTCCCACTGATGATGTTTCACACTGACATACCACAGGGGTTTTTTCCTAGAATTTTTGTGTTATTCTAGTTCTAAAAGTTCCACGAGAAGAAAGGAGTGGCTTCAAAGAGAAATTTGCTGTTTCCTGAAGTTTTAATCTGCTAAGATTTCCAACATTTAATAGCTATAAGAAGTGAAAACAGGAAAGTCTAATAGCAAGATTTATAAAATCAATCTAGCATTGAATTGCAGAATATTAGTAGTCCATAAAATAATTTCATTGGAAGGTATATGCCCTCCCTTCAGCCATTTCACCTATTTTCCATAGTTAACCAGAAAAGCTTAAGCATCTTCTTGGTTTTAATAGCATTTTTGTTGACAAAACAAGGGCAGAAGTTTACAAATTTTTTCTCCGTCTGCAGATAAGTCATGAAGACCCACCCTGTCACCTTCCTCTAATGAACTGGTCACCTTGCAGAGCTGGCAAGAGCTGAATAGTTTTCATCAGGTTTGCATGTGTAACTGCCCTACAAAGTACTCAGGATTGGGTATCAGTCAAAACAAGCCTCTGCAAAAATTTACCATTTTAGCAGATGGAGTCAGAACAGCTCACTTGCGTGCAGTAAAAGCCTTAATATTTCCACAGCTGGCAAGTTTCCTGTGGTCTAAATGATTTGAGCTTTTGGGTTTTTGAGAGAGAAGAGCCTGAATCAGGCTTTAACTCATAAAATATTTTGTGTTTCAGATATCAAGGTGCCTTACAGATTTTTGCCCCCGAAAAGACAGAACTAGAACGTTTAAGTAATTTGGAAAGGGAAAGCATGTCTTTCTATCTTCTGCCCCCCATTCTGAAGCAAAAGCAGTGATACAGTAGAAGCTCATTTTTGGCTTCTGCGAAACTTTTTTTACAATCAGTCTTTTTTTGGTTGTTGCTCTACGGCCAGAGATCTCACCTCTTGCCTCTCCTGACCAATATAATTGTGTCAACAGAAGTCTGCAGTACAGAGGAGATCAGCTTCTGAATTTTATTGTCCTGCTTCTGTGAAGTCCAGTGTAACAGGAGAGTGTGTTATGAAAACAGGCAATAATTATACACAGCCATGAGTCACTTACTATACGCTGGTTTTGTCAAGAGTAAAAACCCTTTATCAGAAACAATTCATGTTGGAAAGTTAACTATTTCTGATAGCAGGTTCTCAGGCTAGAGTTGTCTGGTCCATGAGGAAGCCAAAATTGTATTATAATGCTATGTAAACTGAAGCTTTATTAGTTCACGCACTTCTTCACAGTCAGATTTGAACCAAAAGAGACTTTGTCAGAGCTGAAAACTGTTCTGGGGTTGCACTAATACCACAGGATGTTTCAAAGGAAGAGCTAATGTACTCCCACCTTGTGTGGCTTGGAGTAGGAACTGACATGATGTTTATAATTGTGACTTTTGACCACTTGCCCTGGCATTGAGGTAGATGAAGGATGGACAAATCCTGCTCAGAATTAGAAAGAATAAAGTCTTGAAAAACTATCCCACACCTGTGTTTTTAGCCTTTCCTTAAACTATAAGATTCATCTTTACTTCAGAATGTGGATTTGCTACCTGCATGCTAAGGAAGTCAAATGTCATGTTTTCTTCCCAATGGGATCTTCTTTTGAAGTGGACATACAGTGAAAGTAGCCTTGAAATGGATCTGTCACTATCCAGTCCCCTCTATTTCAGTGTGACCTGCTCTCTAGCACAGGGGTGGACTGGAAATCTTGGGCTCTGGTCCCAACAGTTGTCATAATAATGGGGTTATTTTGCCTGCTGCAAAGAAAATCAAAGCATGGTTCCCCGCTTTCTGTGACTGGTAGAGCAAGACATTGTTCAGGGGACATTTTGTCGCTTCCAGCTGTATGTTAATTATTCAAAAGCAGCTTTTCAAAGCAAAATTTATGAGCATTGTCCTTCTTCTCTTCCTTGTTTTCTATAGGCCACTGCTCTACTGGTGTTATGGTCTATAAAATCTCTGCTCATACTTCTCTGCAAAAAACATTTATTCCACTGATTCTCTGCTGAAATTTTAAGACGGCTAGTGTTTGGCCATATCCAGGCAAATAAGTGACAGGCTTCCACAGATGCTACCCATGTACACACCCACTGTTTAGGTTTAGTTAATTCTTCTTAAATGTAGTAATCAGAGAAAAACCCTCAGAAATATTCTGTTTGCTTTGTACAGTCCTGAAATGTTTAGACTGATGCACTAGGTGCTTTATAGAACCTCTGAAAGTGGGTAGTTTGTGGCCTTTATATGGATAGCAGCTCATGAAAGCTTTGGAAGCATCAATCACTCCTCTCCATAGCAGCTCAGCTGACACGATTGCTGGGATTCATATGTGAGGAAACAAAGTCCCCAGGTTCAAACCTTGCTCCCTTACTATCCTGGCCATCTGAATCATGGTGATTACTATTCAGGGTATTCAGGAAAGATGGTGCCTTTCATCCCAAATTGCATTTGTGTAAATGGAACAAGCATCCAGATCTGCTGTGTTACATCTTCATCGTCACAAGTCATATTACTTATTTTCTTTTTTTTAACCCACTCTTTTCCATCTAATTGGGAACGACTGAAAGCAAAACCACAAAAATCCAATTGATTTAAATTTTTTTCTCAGCAAAAGGAGGCTGAAATAAATAACAACATAAAAAAAGAACTGAGTCCTTACTGAGTGTAGTCCCTGCTGAAGCACGACCACCTGCCTTCATCTTAAATTCACTCTGGCCACTCCTGTTTTTCCACCACATCTTGCAAATTAAATATCAGACACCTTCTTAAATTTCCATAGATCTCCTGTTACTTTTTTGTTAAAGAAAAAGCCCATTGATGCAGACAGCGTTTTTCTCCTCTGGCTAGATAACACAGGACAGAACGATGACCCTCCACACAGCACAGCCCTGGCCTTGACAGGGAGCTGGTTCCCTGTAAAATTTTTTAACAGAATAAAAAAAAAAGAAAAAAAAAAAAAAAGGACAGTTACCCTGTGAAATGAAAGCTCAATGATTTAAAAAGCAGCAGCATGTGTGTGAGGGAAGGAAGAGAGGCTGGGGGATGGGATGGCAGATTTCACTTGTCAGGTCAGGGGTAACAAAAAATTATCCTGATCCAATAGACCATGTGAGAGGATATTACTGGGGTATGAAAAAATTCTTTTTGGGGGACAGAATGTATTTTTTCTGCCCTTTCTCTAAAGCCCGGTTATTTTTTTGTTCTTTGCTTGCATCTGTTAAATGCTGGAATGTCTGCAGGGACATTTTTAAAAGCTGCACAATGTCAATTAAATTTGCCGAGCAGTATATCTTTTTGGAGTACGTGTGACCTTTTCTGTTTGTCATTTCCTGGGCATCACACCAAGTGATCCTCTTAGGATGCTGGCTTTGTGGAGCAGGCTCACAGCAGCAGGACTGCAGGAACTGCAGGTTTCTGGGACCGCTGCCAACCTCCGGATAATTGCCATCAGCAGGAAAGAGCTAGAAAAGCTTGGCTGAGTCCATCTTTTACAGATAGATTGACCCCTTTCTGCCACTGCAGAATCACAGTCAGAGAGAAACACATATCCAAAAAAGAGAGAGAAGGGAGGGGAAGGAGGGGGAGAGAGGAATGATTACAGCAGGAAGGCTACATCTGATCTGAACAAGAGAGATTTGGAGGTTACGCTCGCTGCTTTGCCTTCGCCAATATTTATAATATCTTCTGTTTTAAGACATACAAATCTGAGAATGAGGCTTAAATGCTGAGCTCTGTTACAATGAAACTGGTGCTTTTGTGGGACCAGAGTCAGAGCTTTGAGAGAGGGGAGGGAAGGGAAGGAATTCAGCACCTTCATGTGATACATCTGCTGGGAAATAACAATTTGAACATATATGCAGCAATCAAAAGGCAGACAGTGAATGCATGCTGAAAGCCACTGCAGGTGCTTGGTAAGGGGATGGAGGACAGCAAAAGGAAGGAGAAAGGAGGCTGTGTGCCCACAGCTCAATAGCCTAGCTGAGATGTTTTAAAAAACAGCAAGAACCACAATTGCACCTCATGGGAGCTGGGAATGGAAAGCATTAAATAGCCTTAAAACCCCCATGTCCAGCAAGTGGCTGAGTGGTGGTGACATGGCCAGGGGGTGATTTCAGCAACCAAGTTTTCAGATACACCACCTCCTCCGTGTGCTTGTGCCCTCAGTTTCCTGCAGGGCTGAGATTCAGTGCTTCTATGAAACACCTGTAGTGACTGCAGCACAGGAGCCCAAAATCTCTGTGTGGGAATTTCCAGGCAAGTGCTGGGATCCCTGCCCCAAGCCAGAGCTGCCTTCCCCTGGCATATCTCCATTGAGGTGGGACAGGAAATGGTCAAAATCTTACTGAAATTACCACACCTGCCCCAGGCAATCCCAAACTTGTTCTCAAAGATCCCAAACATTTCTCTTTTCACCTGGGAATGGAAAGAGCTGCGTGGGTTACAAGGAATAAGCAGTTGTCCCTTCCATGCAGTTGTGTGACCTTCTAGATAGGGGCACCACAATTCTGCTGCCTCTCTCCTCTCCAGGAGGAAAATCCTTCCATCACTCATGGAGCTGCAGCTGTCATGAAGCAAAGAGCAATTAAGCCACAAAAAACTAAGCCACAAAAATGTATAAAAATATGCATGACCTCTGAAAATCAAGATCTTTATTGAAAATAAAGCTTTTGAGACAGAATCTCTCCACTGTATTTACGTCAGTGCAGTTTCATATTAAGATGTTTGATGCTAAAGACATAACACCCAAATCCATTTATTAGCATCGCATCTTTTTCCCCACCCATGATCTATCTCTTAATTGCCAACATAAATAATACTTGGGTTACAGTAATGTCCTGTGTGGCTCCAAACTGGGGAAACTTCACTGTGTAAGGTGCTGAGCAAACATGTATAGAGGCATAATCCTGTCAAATATTATCCAGGTCATATGATCTGTAGCTATATTCCTCCCTGTAGAGAACACACTCAGCTCAGCAAACGCTTGGCCTGTTTCTCTGTGTGACACTGAATGTCAGTGAGTGACATCTCACAGATGATACTTTAGTGATAGAGCAGGTGCTGGTGGCAAGAACTACATTTATAGAGCAGAGGTCTAAAAATGGGTCTGTGCTTAACAGGTCTCAGTCACTTCCAGATCAAATTTGAGTCTTTCAGAAGACCTCTCCCCTCTTCTTTCCCTAGTCACAAATTCTCACCAGAATGAGAAAGCCAAGGGGTGCTGCCCAGAGCCACAGCAGAAGAGCCATGCAATCTAGGATACAGAACCAATATCCTCCCTAGGAAGGGAGATCTCAGAAGAGGTTCCAGATTCATACATTGCAGGCTGGTCTTTTTTACAGAAGAGAAGGCAGACCCTGTAACATCAGCACTGCAGCAGTTTCTATTTGTCACAGCTTCCGGGGCTACAGTGGTGAAGAGCAGATGAACACACCACCAAGAACTGAGCAACACTGTATTTTTCTGGCATGTAATCCCCTCTGTGCCAACACTGCAAACATTGAGAAAAACGTGAGAGAACCTCTTCTGCAATGGCAAGCACACATGTACAGGGCTCTTTTCAGGATAACTGGACCACCTTGGGGTGGCTTCTCTGTTTGCCCTTGCCCTGTCACATTCTCTCTCCAAAGCACCCTAAGCTGTAGAAGCAGTTTGCTATGCCAGGGAAGAAGGACGTTTCTAATTGACAAAGGGGAATTTGGATTTGTCCAAATGACATTCAACCACCAGCACAGCAACTGCAATGTTTGGGATTTGATCACTGGCCTTAAAACTGCACTTTTGTATGAAGATCTTTCCAACTGTTACAGTCCAACACTATGCTCAGAGTTTAAGTATGGGTTTACACAGAGGATATGCTAGACAAGGCAGAAAAGCAGTGGAAGCATTTCAGTTCTGCCCAGGATGAAAGTTTGAATGCTTTCCTGGAAGTAGGCTCCATTTGATCCACCTGTGGACATGTACTGGGTGCAAGAAAAGGTGATGAAATACTGCTCTGCTGGCCTGAAAAAATAGTGCTTTTTGACCAAGTTAAATTGAAAAACATTGCCAGACCTCAGCTTATAATATGTTATTCAATTACACCTTCCACATGCTGCTTAGAGTAATCCTAGTCTGGGTGTGGTCCATGGCAAGGATGAGGGAGCAAATTTTAAACTTTTGCCTGGAAACTCATTTGTTCATTCTTTAGAAACTAAACAAGGGGGGGTTTAATGATATATATTTTTAAGGAATTATATTGTGGCTGCAGGACCTGTCAGCATCAACAAAGTCATTCCTCCAGTGGGCAACATATAAAAAGGAAAACACCTCTGTATTTCATTTTGTTTCCATTTTCCACCTCCATTTACATCTGAGGCTTGTGAGTGATTTGAATAGTCTCACTGAAGTTAGGACGAGTCATGGGCTTAGAGGGAGGCACGTGATGGAGGGCATTACCAAATCACCCTCTAACACCAGATGCTGGAAGACACAGTGTTGGTAGCTGTTGGCAGCTGACCTGAAGAAGTTAAGTTTAGCAGCAAATGGAGCCCCCAGGCTCTGCAGCTCAGCTTCCTTTCCTCTCTTTAGCACAAAATATTTTAAAAGAAACTGAGACCAGCAGCTTTTCCCCAGCCAACAAAAATAAAGACGTTTGCAGAGCTGCGAAGTACAGCATGCCTGCCTAAATCCAGGCTGCTCTGCCAGGCAGTCAGAGGGAGGGAGGGAGGGAGGGAGAGAGGGAGAGAGGGAGGGAGGGATGATGAACAATGAATGACAGTTGAAAGGTGAGCAATAGCACCATGGCTGAGGTCCAAGCCCAGAGCAATGAGGCATCCACGAGAACTATTTCAATTGTCAACAGTAGAGAAATTTAATTTGTTGTTTACAAATGCAGCCTAGCTCCTTAAAATAAAATAAAGAAAAGCAAATACCTCAGCTCTGTTAGCTACCTGGCCAGTGAAGGCTGCCCATGAGCCAGATATATAATGCTGATACAAACCCCACAGCTCAGGCAAGATCTATTGGATGGGTTTGATCAAGGTCTAGTGCATCTTTAGGAATGTGAGTGAACTGGAAACAGACGTTTTCATTCTGTGGCGGTGTAGAAGCAAATGTCCCTTCTGTTTGTCTTCCTTCTGTCTCCTCCAATCCATTTTCATCTCACTTTGTGTGTCTTAAAGTATTCGTGCTGTAGACTCCTAAATTGTGGGGAGAAGAGAGGAAATGCCAGCAGATCAGAACAACAAAAACCAAGCCACTTACAAACTCACCCATCAACTAACTCCTCTCAGAAAACTTCCTTCGTCAGTGGAAATCCCAACCTCACCCACTAAAGCCCTTCCAAAAGCGATGCAGCTGGCACTCTATTCTGTTTGTGTTCACAAATTTAGGCTATTCCAGGCCAAGAAAGTGGGAAAAAAATCCCTTAGAGCCCTTTGGAGAAAGTGACCCTATTGGAGTTCCCTTAATGTTGTAAAGGGGGGACTCAGGAAACAGGGACTCAGTTTAGAAACACTTGGAGTACTCTCTTCTGCTGCAGGTGACTCTGTCAGACAGTCCACCCCTGAGACAATGAAAACTCATAGAGGAATATTTTATTTTTAAAATTATTTATGAGAAAAATGCACCCATCTCCACCATCCCTACAATCCTTTCTCATGTTTCTTTCTGCAGAACCACTCAGACAAGCACCACCAACAAACCCCTCAGCCCTTTCTGGTCATCCTGGGCTGGGTGTCATACACAACACTGTCCCAAGGTTTCTACTGACACACACAATCTTGCTTGAAATACCACTTGGGAGGACCCAGTGATTCTGCTGTAGTGCCCTTTTGGCATCTAATTCCCCATTATCACTGACAAAGATCCACCAGTACAATCAATCTGCTCATATAGTAGATATGATATGGTATTCTGGTAGCACGGTATTCAGGATGTCTAGTCATTCAACTTTTTTTTCTACACAAATTGTTCCTTACTGCTCATGCTGTCACTGTCTCAGCAAAATAAGGCAATTAAGGATCATCCTGTTGTTTTTACTATCCTACTTTCCCCTTCCACTTTTCCACCTTTTCTTACGTACTCTCAAGTCTAAAATGAGAAAATTTTGGACTCCTCATAAACAGCAAAAATAAGACAAAAACCATGTTTTTGTTCCTAGAACTGAGGCTCCCAGTGTCACCAATCACTTTACAAGAGCTACATGAGTAGATACATCTCTCCTTTCCAAACTAGCTCCCTCCATGCAAATGGTTTTGTCTCAAAATATGTGTATGAGTGAGCAGAGCATCACTCACGAGCTTGGATTCTGCATATTTCAAGGCAGAGTGTATGGATTTTCTTATTTGCATTTTTCCCAGTTAAAGGACAATCTAGGAAATAAGAGAATAGCCCAGGCCATATTCATCTCATCCAGGATGAGGTTTGAAATGCAGGAATGGTGGGAAATGGTCAGAAAGAAGGAGGTAAGCAAAAAAAAAAAAAAAAAAAGGTTGAGTGGAAATCAGGTTTTAGATGTGAAAAATTGGAAAAGACATGTATGATGGAAGGTTTGTCACTACTCAGGAGGCCACTAATACAACTAGGTTGAAAAAAGCCACACCTGGGACCATTTATTAAAGAGCTCTTTTGTTAGGAAGAAGCATTCTTATGAAGAGTTATAAGATTTGCCAGATTCCCACAAAACTCCTGTATCCATCCTTTTTCTCATGCCACCACTGGAGTCTGATGCCAACATCAGAACATTTCCACAGCTCTGTACACACCACAGTAATCCATAGCTCTGACTAGAGCAGTTAGCTCCCTGGAAACAGTGAGAAGATACCTATGGGTTCTCTGAAAACTTTTGGAGAGTTTATATCAAGTTTCAAGGTTACAAGAAAAACAGAAAAAAAGCAAGCACATTAAATCTCCTACTGTCTCATCTGTTTGGGGGTTTCCTTCTATCGCTTTTAAATAAGACAAAAACAAATGTGTTACCATTTTATTCCTTCGTTTCAATGGAACTTGGCTGGCAGAGAACTGAGTTAGTTTACAGAATACTGAAATATTTCTTTCTTACTCATCTTAGGTTAAGCATGAAGATCTTACCTTCTTATTCTCAGCCACCCAGGAACCTCCTTTTCTCATGGAATTAATGAGCAAACAAAAACGTACCTGTTACCTCTCTCCCCTTCAAATTTCTCCTCAAGTTAGGAAAGGCAAATAATGACCTACTGCAAATACTGGAAATAAATTATTGCTAGAATGGCAAAAGCAAAATATTTCTCCTCTAAACATGTTGTTTTTTCCTCTGTATGTCTTGGCAGCCTAACTCTCTGAAAACACCCACCTGAATTCTCTGCACTCAACAGAGCAGCCCAAGGATAAACCCTCTGGTAAATCCCATGTGACTGAAAATATAGGAGCCTTCCTGTGAGTAAAAACATTTTAAATATGATTGCTATACCTGTAAGTAACCAAAGAGCCCTTTTGGAGCAAATAATTTCCTTGAAAACATCTGAGTCAAATCATCTAAGCTTGGGAGCCCAAATTTATGTAATACCACTGCTTTCCTCTCCTCATTGTCCATCCCTGCCTAAAAAAAAAAAAAAAAAAAAAGAGTTTGCCCTGTCCATCTATCATTTAAATGGTAATGAGCTAAATGAATTCCACCTCACTTCTGAGCTTCAGAGTAAGCTTGGGTTTATTTATTCATTTAAAGGCACAAGAACCAGTTTGACATTGCTGAACATGTCCCAGATTTATGGAAAATAAAACTGTACTAATCTCACGCGTTTATTAGCTTTTCTGTCAGATGCCTCCATGAGTATTCAGAGATGTGAATTTGCCCTGCAGTTCTGCTCTGACTGGAACAGCATCTCCTGAAATGTAAATGTAATCTTAAGGTCATATGCTGATGAAAACCCCTGTATTGCCAAAGTCTAATTTCTTGGTCACTTGACAAAGCAGCTGTTGTTTAGTTATATGGCACAAAGAACACTATTAAAGATGGATAAGTTACATGTTTGATCTGGCATATATTATACAGCTTATAAAGATAAAAAAATTACAGTGTATGATTATTTTTCCTGATTTAGCTGAGTAAATAAAAGACCTCTCACAAATATGTATACAGAAATGATACTTGTAAGTGGATTTGTTCATCTACACATTATTTAGCCCTCCGAGGGCTTCTGTGACTTCATTTTAAAGGATCAACACAAATATCCTAAATTATGATATGATTTATTTGCCAAATCATAGATTGTTATTGAGACAAATTCCTGATTTGAAGGAGAATACAGAGATTAGACAGTTGTAAATGTTATGTGACAGTAAGCTCTGCAGCTGATGTACATTAAGGAAAATAAAAATTGCAAGGTTTAGGTAATCAACAGCTGGTGTCAGCTGGTACCGTACCACATCAGTGCCTCCAAGGTTGGTAAAGATTTTTTTTTAACCATCTGGTTGTTATCTAGCATTGGTCAATGTCAGAAAGACAATACTGGAGGCTTCTGCTCCTGCTTTGGCAAATCAGGACAAATGCTCACTTGTGCAAGCAGGGAACGTGTGTGGGTCAAGAAAGACAATATGACAAGCTTTAGGAGGTGGTGCTGTCATTCCTGGCCCTTTCAGATTGTTAGAAAATTCTGGCAGGGAAACCATACTGCGGAGATGTAAGGTTTGGGTTACACAAAGCTCCATGTCTGGGAAGAGCTGAAGTGTTTGATCTCCAGTAGAGTTTAGTCTCCAGGTTTGAGCTCTGGGGAGTCAGTTCTGGTAGCAGAGATGTGACTGGGAGCTCAGTATCTGGTGATATCTGTTGCCCACATAGTGTCTGACCTTCATCTCGCAAGGAAAAATGTCAAATATCCCCAGAAAAATATCAACAGTGTTTTACCAAAAAATTACTCTACCATAGGAATACTTGGTCCTTTACAACAAGGAATTAAAAAAAAATCCCTGGAGATTGGGCTTTCTCTGGCCTCTTCTGTTTTCTTTTCCTCCCTTTTTAATTATGAAGTTCAGAGAGGTTCCAAGTGACAAAGATAATTTCACATTTCAGATAAGATTTTACTTTGCAGGACATCCAGCATTCATTTAAACATTAACCTTCTCACACCTAAGGAGATAGGAAAGTTATTCCAACGAGAATAAGCATGAACACTCACTTTCAGACAGGAAATTAACTCAGCAAAAATAAGATTCATCAATATTCAGGTCAAAGAAGGATATGTTTTTTCTAAAAATTTATCTAGTAGGCTGGCAGGGGATATCTCTCTCCTGATTATTGACAATTTTGATAGGTCAAGTCACAAACTTGAGTTTCCAGGGGAAGATCTGGGATCAGAAAAGCCTTCTGGGTACATTTCTAAGTGTAAGGGAAGCATCTCATATTTAGTGATTGTGCCATTCCTTTCAGGGATATGTGATACTCCCAGTCAGCTGCAGACAAGGAAGGTTTTCCCTGCTTTGGAACAAATAAGATTTTTTTGCAAGGGATTGGGTGGGACTTGATCACTCCCTGGTGCAGCAGTTCTTTGTCTCAGTACAGTCCTCCATGGTAATGAGAACATACTGCACTTTTTGTCTCCCTTATAAAATTTAATTCACATGCTGAGGTTTCCTGCTCTTGCAATTTTCTTCTTTGAGTTAGTTAAGACACCTCCCTATGGCACATAATTCTTGTGAAATTTGTAAGCTCTGCTTAAGATAAGTAAATGGGCAAATAAATAAATAAATAAATAAATAAATAAATAAATAGATAAATAAATAAATAAATAGGCAGGCTGGAATTCATTACTGAAATCGAGTAACAGCCCAGCAGAAAATTCAGCAATAAAACATCCACATCGTAAACCACTGATATTTGCAGTAAACCATAACCTGAGAAAAGGCTTGGAAAAGAGCTTCCACTCCTGAAATGTCATATCCTGACTGGCAAAAATACCAGCAAGATACCAGCTGCAACGAAAGGGAATCCCAGTGTACCTGCACAGAATCTTGTCCTTGCTTAATGTAATTCCTCTAGACAGAGCACGTTCTTCAGCTACAGGTATGGAAAGGAGAGATCATCAAAGCATCCTGGCAAAGCAGTGATGTTTATGTGCACCTTGCCTGTGTACAAATGCTTTTTACCACGCTCATGGCTCCAAAACTAGTTAATCCACTTAACATCCAGCTGACATCTAGAAGTAAAAAGTGAATGATAAGGCAGTTCTCATCCCTACTGCTGGGACATCATTGCTCTGCCCCTCCTGAATTTATTCTCTGTTTCTGTTCCCACTGCTATGTAGAGTTCTGCTCTTCCTCATCCCTAAGATGTTGGGACTTCAGGGCCAAAGGACCATCTTGCTTAGAACAAGATGCTTGCTATGTCACAGGTCTTAAGTTTCATTCAACTGTTCCTGAGATTGACTCCAGTAATTGATGTCCTGTGAAAATTGTCTTCCAGAGGGAGAGATTCAGCCTTGATTTAAAGGAAGGGTGAAATAGAGAGCATGCTGTTTTCCCTAGCAGTTTGTTCTGGCTTGTAATCTTCCTCAGTCTAAATCACAGTGGTCCTTCTCTGCCTGGTGAAAGAACCCTCTTCTAAATGGACTCCTCTCCACACAAATATTTCCCCCGTAGTCAAATTACCTCTCCGTCTTCTCCTTGGCCGTTTGAGTTTGAAAGGTGTCTCATTCTTGGGATTTTATTCTACTGCCCTTGTCTGGTGCTTTTCTGAGATTTCTCCGTTTATTTTTTTTAATTATACTTTTTTTTTACATTCTTAATAGAAAGCAAACTGGGATGCATGTAGAAGTGCCATTTGACTCACACTAAATTTGCACACAGGTGTAGGGCTGCAATAACATTCTATTGAAGGGGGAATATGCATATAAGAAAGAGTCACAACCTTTAACATTAAAAGCCCTGAAGAACAGCATTTACAGTGTTCATAGAGCACTTAGAGCATGCAAATGTTATTGATCTATAGAGGTAGATGCATCTTGCCTCTGCAGTCTAACAGCCATAGAAGTAGAAACTTTTTCTGTATTAGTGGGAGCTCTGCCTTCAGGTCTTACTGACTAAAGCTAGTAAGTGAAAAAGAGACAGAAATCAGAAGCTGGATGTGTCAAAAACATGGAATTAATCAGGGTCTTGCAGAAGCATGCAGAGTGGGATAACTAATGACAGAGGCAGACTTCCTTGACTTATCTAGATATAGAATAATGTTCAGCTCTTAGTGGAGTCCTTCTGCCCTGAACTCATGGTCAGAGAGAGGTTCCTGTCTGCTCCAAGATCTTTACTGACCATTTTGCTCTGGATCATAGACAAAAGATCCAAACAGGCTCAGCTCCTTACCATCACCTACAGCAGTAACTATAATTCTTTGTACACTACATCATCTGCATCTTCTAATAAATATCACTCATACTCACCCATTCAGGAATTCAACACATCATATTTATATCGTTCCTAGCTCACTGACTGTATCATTTAATCAAGATTCTAATTAAAATACTTCCACAAAGTATTGTGTGAAGGCATAATTACTTTGGTTTGATTCTGAACTCATTCTCATTTCCCAGCTTTTGTCCAGAACACAACAGGTTTTACACAACAGAGCAGTAGTCCTGGTGGGGGGCTGGAAGGTGCCCCTCAGACAAAGGTCAGACACCTCTGCTGGGACATTCCTGCTGCCATCACACCAATCACCCCTCTCTATTCAGGGGTCTCTACATACCCTGGAAAAATTAGGAATGCTGAGAGTCTCAGCAAGGCATGGAGCTCAGGTTGAGTTACTCACCCACCATGACCTGTCTCATATAGGCATCCCTCACATTCCTTGCCTGCAGGAAGGTTGCCCCTTTCCCATGTATGAAATTTCATAACTGTTTGATAGTAACAGAATATGTGTTCTGCATTCCTGCATGGACTGCATTGCCTTTGGCTCCGTTAAAACATGTTTTGCCCAAATAAGCTGAACCTCACCAGTGATCTCCCTTACATGGACCCTGCAGTTATTTATACTTCCACCAATCTTCATCAGCTGCAAATTCTATCAGCAGTGACTTTAAATCTAATCCTGGATTACTAATGAAAACATCCCATAGCCTCAAGCACAGGTATGGTTCTGTGGAGACACTGCTTAGAATGTCCCTGGTTGATGACGATTTATCTGAATTTTCAGACCTGCTCTTTATCCTTTTGTTTATATCTCCATACAAGTCTTTTCCACCTCCTTGCCTTCCATTGCCTTTTGCTTTGAAAACTATAACCACAATATTCAGATATGTTCTTTAGTATATCAGCTTGCTGGCAGCTCTGTTAGGAGCATTGGGTTTTTATCCATGGGAAAGCACATGATTATGTTGAGCCACAAGTAAATTGAAAGGTGGAGGCCATTTCCTATGTTCTGACATAAATACACACATATATATAAGCTAGTTCATAAAAACTTGTCAATTCCTTTTACAAGTTTTGGACCTATATTGCAGATGGGTTTGGGGTTTATGTTTGTTTTAATATTTGTACTGTTCTTAAACAAATGGAATGGTTCCGTCTATGTGTTTTGCTTTAGCAATGTGGTGTTAAACACATTCAAAATGTTTCAGTCAAGTAAAGATTCGACTTTGTCCAAAAAAAACCCCAAACCACAGAATTATAGAAACAGCCAAGCACTGTAGCCATTCCCCAAAAAGGGTGTTAGGATTTGGCTATAAACCTAAGCTTTTTAATATGGTTTGGGTTTATGCAGTAGGTCATGGTGGTTAATGTTTAGTGAGCTGAAACAAGAATGGAAGAAAATTATAATGGAAAAGCTTAGTTTGAAAAAAACAACTCTTCGTAGATGCCTATAAGGGGGAGGATTGGATTCGTGGTGTGCACCACACATTTTAGCTAAGCAGGAAAGCTTTGAAAACCTTTCAGTTGATATAAGCATGATGATCTGAGCAGGACTTTTTAGCTCAAAACACCCTTAATGTTGAACTCTTGGCATGAGGTGGTGACAGCTGCAGAAGTCAGAGGGGGAGAAGGCAGCAGCACTGTGCCTTTGTTACAGAGAGCAGAAGCACAGGGGAGGCAGAATTACCTAAATCAGTGTTGTGTGACTTGTGGGGGGGACCATGACAGCATGATCCAGCTCATAACACAAGCCCTCAACACTGTGACCCCTCTGTGTGCACAAAGACACACTGCCAGATTCCAGCATTTCACAGGCACCATTCCCAGAGCTGGAAGGGACCCTGAAGTTCTTCACCCTGTCCACAACAAGAGTCATGTCTCCATCATGCCAGTGCCTCAGCTCTGTGAGCCTAAAGCCCAGCAGCTTGGGAGATCTGGTGATAAGTACAAATTCATTAACCCCTAGCTAGCCAAGACACCAATGATGGTTCCAGTGGTAGTTTGGTTTCTTTCTGTACCAACATCCAAAGAGCCCATACATCACTTCTAGAAAATAATGCACCAGGTTTTACTTGCTCATGAAGGGCATTTGGCCTTATCAGCCCTCCTCCAGACAGCCTATCAATGCATTCTCTCAAATCTCTCACTAGAAATAACTGTCTTACAGACACCCACAGCAGCTTGATCATGGGGGAGAACCCAAACCATCCTCACTATGTGAAATGCAGAAGGGAAAAAGATGTAGTCCATATGGTGATAAGCACTCCTAGATACCAGTCTGGGGTAGTTCATGTGCCCAGCTGTCATCACATCACTCCTCTCTTTCTATGTACCTCTGAACAATCCAATGTTCCTGTGTAGTGGCCAAGGAGCAACCAGTTCCTAAATACTGCCTTGAGTTTTACCCTCCAAGGGCTTCTCCAAAAAGTCTAAAAAATCTGTTTCCCTGGGAAAAAGATTGAATGGCAGCAATGGGACCAGCCTCACCAGGCGGATCAAGGGTTGGGTTTAGCTGGGATGGGCACCAGCCAGCTCTCACTCTAATTGGTGAGTTGGGAAAGGTTGAAGAGAAGAGCCTTGTGAACACAATGCATAAAATGTACCAAATCCAAGAAATGTAAAATACCATTTCATTTACTTTTAAATCAAACTGGCTACCAAAGCATTTTATATATATATTCCATGCCATTCCAATGCCATCTCCATGCAAAGACTCTTCCTCAAATTGTTTTCTTATGGAAGGAAGACCTCAGGGGAAAACACTTGAGAAAGTGGAAGAATTACTTCTGAGTCCATCCTCTGCTTTGGTAATTATGTGTTAAATTACCTCCTAGCACAGCAGAACTTGTTTTAAAAGTTTCTAAAACAAACAAATCAAAAAAGACATTATTTTTAACATCAGAGCCTGTTCATTACAGCTCATTCAAAGGTGAATTTTGTCTGGCAGTTGGGCTGCCTAACCGGGAGGTGAACATTTTGATTAATAACTTTAGTTAATGATCTAATACCTGGCCCGCTATACCTGAAAGGAATCTGATTTTTTGGGATATGGATTCACATTTAGTCCCACAAGTGTCTGGGCACTTTTTTTTTTTTTTTTTCTTCACAAATCTTGTCATGCCCTTGGCATGGTGCAAGTATGAGCCAGTTTCCCTCCTCTGGTTTGTCATGAGGCCTCCCTCCACTTAACACAGCACCTGTACAGCTTTTGTTAAAAAACAACACCCTAACCAGTGGTGAAGACGCAGCTCTCACATCCTTCAGATCCTCTTTCCACCTTCTTCTCCTTATTTGCTTTGACAGCATTTGACTCTGTCAAAAGCCCAAGTTTTAGTGACACAATTTCCTTTCCCCTTGAATATTTTAATACAAGCACAGCTTTGCTTTTATAAAGATGTGGTTTAGTCCTCAAGTCATCAAGGAGTATCACTGGCATCTCAAGTGTAGCTTCCCACCTCCAAGCCAGCAGCAACTTGTTGGAGAGGCTGTTAGCCCATCATATGTTCCTTGATGTTCTGGACTCTCCCTCTCAGGGGAACCCATTAGCATTCACACTCTCAGGCAGTTCTCTCCTCCCTTGTTAATAATTACCCAGGGAGGGGATAATTAAAATAGGTTCTGAGGCTATGAAGAACCTCTGTCCGCCTTTACTACTTGCAGAGCCAAATGAGAACTTTAATGTATATTTGGAGACAGCTCCTGAAGGGTTTTGCACCTTTGTCATGTTCTTGTTGTCATTAAGCACAATCTAATCCTCTGTTTCAACTCATTAACCTGAACAGAGGCAAATTTTGAAATGTGACTGCAACTACAGCACCAGTAAAATTTCCCTAGATACCTGATGAAGTTCTATCATTATAAAATGGATAATTTCATGGGGATGGACAAGACTGTGGGAACTAGGGACTGGTTAGCAGAGGTTTCCTATGAAATTCCATCCAAATTACTGGATCTCTACATCTTGATTTTATCACTCCTTTCACCCAGTCATCAGTTAGAGAGATCCAGAGTAAAGATGTGTTCTCTGCCCAGTGAATTTGTCCTGCAAACAGCCAACAGCAGCGCAGGGATAACCACCTCCACGACCGAGCCCTGTTGGCTGAGCAAAGCAGGAAAGCGTGAGGGCTAATGAGCTGTGTGAGATGTATTTCAACACAACTCACCAGTGATGGCCTGAGCTCCTGTGGCTCTGCTCATCCCTGCATGGGGTGAGTGTGCCTGCAGGGATCCCTGCTGATGGCCTCTTGACACTCCTGGGGAGCGGTGCATCAGTCAGGGTGAGCAGCACACCAGCAGCCTTGCCACAAAAACAGTGTGGGAAGCACCACGACACTTTAGGAAGAGCTGATTTAAATTCAAGCTCCAACACCTTCACAGCCTGTCCTAAATCTGAACTGAGATAGCTTAAATGAGCCTTTAAAAGATTCCAGGGACTAGAAATCTTAGGTCTGTCTCCTTTAAAAGCTGTCATTCAATTCGACCTAGGGGAGAAAAATAAAAAAGTAAAAGAGCAGATGAAGCAACTGAAAATAAATATGATTCCCATTTTTCAAAATATGATCTTTTTTAACTAATCCCTATATTATTCATGCGCCGTATATTTTATTGCGGTTAGTTTCAAAGCTGTTTGAAATCACAGATCAGTCCCTCAACCACGATGTCTTTATTATGCGTACATAAATCATGCATGGAAGGGCCCTGACAGCTGACGACACGCAAACTCTCAGGAAGCAAAGCCCCTAAGCCATGTAAAAAATGTATGTCACAGAAAAAAGAAGTATGTCATCTTTATTTCCTTTTTATGGATATTTTTGTCTTGTCATTATCAAGGAAGATTTTTTCCCCTGTACTTCTGTCTAAATGAAGTTAACTCAGAGGTAATTTGCAATGGTATTTCAATGACACAAATGGAGAGCCCTTCCCCACATCTGCCTGCATCTTCAAGGATGGGTCTGTTGTAATTATACAGTTCCAGTTTCATTAACAGTTCTGCTGTACCCAATATGGTTCATAAGGATTCAGGAGAAATGCAGAAGTTCATTGAATTGTCAGGAGCATTTGTGTGTGCTATAGGACGCATGAAAATTATTTTAGAGTTGGGTTTTTCTGAAGCAATGGGTTCATTGCAAGATTTGATCAGGTTGTTGTGGAGTTTACTTGAGTGGGAAAAAAATATAGGATTCCCTATTGTGCTGCAGCTGAAAAGCAGAGAAAAGTGCTAAGAAGTGGAAAAGAAAGAGAGAGATAAAGAGAGAAAGAAAGTGAGAAAGAGAGAGAAAGAGAGAGAGAAAGGGAGAGAGAGAAAGAGAGGAAGAGAGAAAGAAAGAAAGAGAAAAAGAAAGAAAGAGAGAAAGAAAGAGAGAAAGAAAGAAAGAGAGAAAGAGAGAGAGAAAGAGAGAGAGAGAGAGAAAGAGAGAGAGAAAGAGAGAGAAAGAAAGAAAGAAAGAAAGAAAGAAAGAAAGAAAGAAAGAAAGAAAAAATATTTGCAGTTGCAGCTGACGTTTTCAGTTTCTGAAAGGTGTGTCTTCCTTTCCACTTGCTTAATTCTTTTTTATGAGGGGTGTAGTTCTGTGAATTTGTTTCTTTAATTTTTTTTTTTTTTTTTTAAGGAAAAGTTTTGGGGTAGTCACAAGTAACTAATTGTGGCAGGTAAAAAAAGAAAAAGAAAATAAGAACAGAATTTTTGGTCAGAAATTAAAAAATAACCTTCCAAATAGAAAATTTGGAGAAAGTACCTAATGGAACACTGAATGACTGTCTGTACATTGGGCTAAGGACCAAACTAAAAAATATTGACAGACTAAAAAAAAAAAAAATTCTTTTCCTGTTATGCACATTCGTACACTCAGCTTTCAAAAGCAGGGCACTTCAGACAGAGTGGTGAGCTCACATTTCAACACCTGAAGAGCAGTGATCACCTAACAGCCACCCACCCCTGTTGCTATATTTACTGCATTTAGGTGTTGTGTGTTGCCACTGCCTGGTGAAAAGGTGCCTCCTAAATCAGTGTGGAAAATATTGCACCTTTTTCCCAAGCAGCACATCAGCTTTGAGCTGATCTTGTGCATCCTCTTCTGTTCACATCCCCCTCCATACCCATCTTACAGCTGTAGGGTGTTTCCCATTTATTGAACAATTGATTTACTTTTGATCCAGGATAAGACAGGCACCTACATACCAGTCAAGGGAGAAGTCCTTTAGGTTGGACATTAGGAAAAGGTTCCTAACCCTTTTAAGGCTGGTGGGGCACTGTCCTGGCTCTCCAGGGAATGGTCACAGCCCCGAGGCTGCCAGAGCTCTAGTTTGGACAATGCTCTCAGGCACATGGTGGGATTGTTGGCTGTCTGTGCAGAGCCAGAGGTTAGACTCGATGATCCTTGCGGGTCCCTTCCAAGTTGAGGTATTCTATGATAAGTCCTTTGTTTCCTCTCAGCTGTTGGTGATATTATTGATATCTCCTCTTGGCTTCTCCTCATTGCTCCAGCATGCAGTTGTCATGATGGGGACGGGCTTCATCACACAAAAATCAGCCCAAACAACAAATAGTGCAAGGCCACAATTCATAGAATCACAGAGTCATTAAAATTGTGTCATGAGACTAGAGTCTAAACTTTAACCCAGCTCCATTGTGTTCACCACGAATTCTTCTCATTCCTCTACTGCTGATTAAAGTTCCTCTTTGTCTTCAACAGCTCAGCACCAGAAAGTTTATTCCCAAAGTAATCCTGCCCGCTGTGTCTGGGTTCATTGGGGAATATTTTTTTTTGGGATGCCCCTATAAAGAACCAAGCGTGGCGAGCGAACACCGTGCTGTTTGTTTCCTCAGAGAAACACAAAGAGAAAGGAGCAGCAAATACATAATTCTGTCTGTGGGGGGAAATTCAGAACCAGCTGAGATGTTTGTTGCTGCTTTTATCCTCTTGCCTATGCAAATTAGTGGGGTTCAGAACTAAATGGAAATGTGTTAAAAGGAAATCTGAAAGCAGGATCTGTTTCATACACTAGTCCTGCTCCCTTCCTTTGGAAAGACACCTGTGGAAACATTTTCATTAATAATTTCACTCTATCTCTTCTCTGATGTAAATTTACAAGCAAGAAGCAGGAAAAATGCCAAATCAAATGTTCCAGGCAGACTGGTGAGATAATTAATATATGATGCATATGGAAGAAGAATCCCAAGAAGCAAAGCTAGATGTGCATGTACCTATTTGTGACAGCCTTTGGGGGAGCTTCAATTCACTGAGGATCAGCTGTGTTTGCATTTTGCTCTTTCCTCCTTTCACTTAGTGAATCTCTCCCAGGAATGTCCTTTTGCCTTGAGCTTTTGAACTGATGAAGTACCTGCAGGAAAGAGGAAAGAAAAATAACTTTAAAATAGATAAGCTGCTTATCTCTTTAGCTGACTTGAATTTGCTGCTGTGTGGAAGAGGATGCTATCAAAATCAGAAGTTTAGAAGTTAGTAAAGCTGGAAAAGTTTCTAGATGTGCATCACCAGCACAGAACTCTCCCTGCATGTTATTCTGTATATTGCTTCTAAATCATTGCTAGAGATAAGATTAATCCAGGTACACTGAACTTGCTTTTTCAAAAGTTATTACTGATGGTGTTTAGCCATCAAGGAAACAGGACTTGTGTGATCATACTTTGTACTTGTCCAGCTACCCGACATTCTTTTTCAATAACCTGTAAACCCACAGATCAACTTCAACAGAAGGGCAGAGGCCTCGAAGATATTAGATTCCAGAAATTTTTCATGAAAACCAGAAGCTTATCTGCTCAGTTTTAACTATGACCTGGCCTTTCCCCATGAAATTACTGGTTACTGATCAATGTGAGAATTTCTGAGAGACACAAGTGCTGCTTCTTGCCAATTGAGACTCAGAGGAAGGATTAGAGTTCCCAAAAGGACAGGAATTTGGGATGTACATGGAGATTCATCCCCTTGGCAGCACCTGGAGGAAAGATAGAGTTAAGAAATCTGAGGTCACTCCAAAGGGGGTTGAAGGAAAAGAGGACACAAAATCAGAAGAAAAAAACTTTTTGAGTACCTCACTTAATACAGACACTTCTTTTTTTTTTTTCCCTCCCAAAACATTTGATTCAAGACCTGTGAATATTAAAGAAAAAGTTCCTATTGGTTTCTGGGGGAGTTTCTGGGATCTGGTCAGGGTTGGGGAAAGATTTATGAAAACAGCAGCCACTCATTAAAAAGAATTTTGAGAGATGTTCATGCTGACATTGTGATTTGGTTTATTGTACAAATAATGGTTATTTGAACAAAGAAAACATCTTTTGACTTTAACAGGAAAAGAAATACTATATTTAGAGCAAAAAAAAAAGCTAAATATCAGCTTACTGTCACAGACAAATTTAAACGGCAAATATTGCATTTTAATGATGCTTACTTTAAATGGGGTCTTTGATTTGGTGTCTTTTTGTGGTTTTCTATGGTTTTTGAAACTAAAATCTGTTTTAGAAGACAATATACCACTTACTGTCATCTAAATAGACATGAGATCCAACACTAACCTGTTGCTTTCCAACATTGACTAAACTGTTTGTATGAACAGAAACACAATATCTACTTAAATCTTCCACTTCTGCTTGACCATTTTTAGTGGTTTTCTTTTAAAATTCCAATTTCTTCTACTCTTGATAGCAGATCCAGCTCCTCTCTTACAGTGCTGGAAGTGAATTAAACCAACCTCACTCAGTCTGACCATGAATCTTGAATTCTTTCCTACACCACTTTACAGACTAGTGGCTACAGCCGTTTCCTTAGAGGCCAGAAACAGGGATTTGACAACCTCATGGAAGGAAACGGGTGGGTATGGATATCCCCTTTGTGTGTGGGTTCTCTTGTTTGAATGAAGGGTCTCCCTTCTGGTGTGGTAAAAAATGGCAAAAGTCAAAAAGAAGCAGCCTTGGAGGTAATTTGAGAAAACTCATTGGCTCGTGCCTCTCATGGGAGAAAAACCTAAGTCATTGTTGATTTCTGAAAATTTATTGGGAGTTAGAGAAAAGTTCAGGCATCTGGAAAAATTAACCATAAAAACCTGAGGTGCCCTTGAAACATAGCTGCTTGCAGGGCTGAATAACAGCTGAATCAGCATCACAGTTCTGGATTTAGGGCCTTAAAAATCCTACTTGGAACACCTCTGCTTTTCCCAGGCACTAGGCCCTCTGCTCTGTGACAGGAGGAGCTACATCTACACTGAGCACCAGGAGCTTCTAGGCTATGAACTCCAGCCCCTGGGCAGGCTGCATGCTAAATCCTCATGCCAAAACATTTTGAAAGGAGACAGCTTGAGTTCCTACACAGCCTTCTAGGTCTATTTTGGCTCATAACTCTCTTTGTCTTTGATGCTCCAAGGGCTGGATCTCATCTGCTCTGTAGCCAGGCTAAGAGAGCTGGGGATATTCACCTGGAAAAGAGAAGGATCTGAAGAGACCTTAGAGCTCTTTCCTGTGCCTAAAGGGGCTCCAGAAGAGCTGGAGAGGAAGTTTGGACAAGGGCCTGGAGTAATAAGATAAAGGAGAGTGGCATTAAGGTAAAGGAGTGTAGATTTATGTTATACATTAGGAATTCTTGGCTGTGAGGGTGCTGCGGTCATAGAACCTGTGAGTGCCCAATTCCTGGAAGTGTCCCAGGCCAGGCTGGACAGAGCTTGGAGCACCCTGTGCTAATGGAAGATGTCCTTACTCAGGTAACAGGGTTGGAAATGGATGATCTTGAATGCGCTTTCCAACCCAAACCATTCCGGGATTCTATGATCCTACAATTCTCATAGTTCTGGACTGTGGTTTACATGGGGAGTGTTCATTTATGGCAATGATTTATGACTTTTAAGGTCAGAGGAGACCAATAGTCTTCACCTACTCTGGCATTTGGCTCCATTAACCAGGCTGTGGGTCTGCAGGTTATTTGCTGTCTAGGGAAGGTGTCAGGGTGACAGCACTGTCTATTGAAAATCTCTGCTCAGCCACTCAGGAGGCACAACACAGTGGAGAAAGTTATCTCCCAGCTCTACCCACTGTCCCAGCTATCTCCAACAATAACATTTGGTTGCTGTCTTAATACATCTTTAAAAAGAAAGATGCTTTTGTCACCCCTCATTAATCATCTGAGTCATAAATTTCTCATCTAGTATTTATTTTTCCATTTTTGTGCCCTTTGTGTCATGCTGGAGGCTATTGCATGCACAAAGTCATGCTCTAAAATAGTATCAACATTACTTCTTTCATACCAACTCTGCTTCAATTTTCTTATATTGAAATTTTGAAAATATCAGGGTACCTTAAAATAAGGTTCACCTTTTGAAGAAGTTAATTTTTCAATGTGCGCTCAGTCTTTTTCTTTCTTCTTTCTACAGTGTATATAGAACAGAAGCCCCACGTCTCTTCAAAAATATTTTCCTGTGTTGGAATTTTGTCCTTAAAATCTCCTGCTCAGTAGAGGGACTTGACATTGGGCAAGAGGAGTGTTTGGAACATGTCAGTTCTGACCTGGTGATGTGCTGTTTTGATGATGCCCAAAGCTGGAGCACCCCAGTGGGTTTATGACTGCAGCAACCAGCACACCATGGAAGGGGCAGCCCTGAACAGCACAGGTGACTCTTGGCATGACCACAGAGCAAATGAGCTGTAATTGCAGCTCATGGAATGTACCCACTGCTTCAAACAAGTCCATTTGGGCAGCAGGAGCACAGCAGAGAGTGGGATCAGCCTTTGCCCAAAATATTGGGTGAATGCCTGAGGGCATGATCCATGTGGATCCAGCCCAACTGCCCTGGTAGCACTATTTCCAGCCTCAGTTCCACCTAGTCTCACACATAGTACCATCCTACTTTACAACAATGCAGGCATATCTTTCACACTTGTGAGGGCTCCCTGTTTATTTTTTATCAATGACATGCTCTAAACACAACCTTTAGGTCTGAGGAAGTGCCCATTTTGCGACTTTGAACTTTGCTGATCCTTCAGAAAGGCCTTCTGCCTGCAGCTGATGTTTTCCAGTCTGTGGAAGATGTATGTGACTTAGTAAAGGTAACCAAAATGCATGTATGAAAATCTGTGTGTGTTAAAAGTACAACCTTTTCAGTCTATTCAGATTCCTGAAAGCAGAAAGAGAAAGGAGAAATGCATAATTCCTGTGTATTTTATACTGGGAGAATGGCTTTACACTGACCGATTGCAGAGTAGAATGAGATTTTAGGCCTAAATTCTTGGTTGTGAGGGTAGTGAGGCCCTTGCACAGACTACCCAGGGAATCTGTGGCTGCCCCATCCCTGGAAGTATCCCAGGCCAGGTGGAATGGAGCTTGGAGCAACCTGGGATAGTGGAAGGTGTCCCTGCCCATGGCAGGGGTGTGGAAACAGATGATCTTTAAAATCCCTTTAACTCAAACCCTTCTAAGATTCTGTGGTTCTGTAGGCACTCCTGTCATATCTTTAGGCTTTCTGCGAAAGAACAGGTTATTCTCATCTGTGTACTATTCCATAAATCCTCTGCTATGGGAAAAAATGGCAGGATACAGCCCAAAAAGACCCTGCCAACTTCCACACATCCACTGGGAACTGTGACCAGTGGACCAAGAAGGAGCAGTTTTGTTGAAATTTATTCACTTGAGAAGCACTGAAAGAAAATTATCAAAAGCATCTACTTTGTCCTCTTACCTTCCTCCCCAGCCCAGCTGTCAAGCTTCACAGGCAGCTCCAGGCCTGTAAACAGGTTTTAGTTGGAAAAGGCTTCAATTCAGGGTCAATCAGTGAAAGCGGACTGTTGAAGAAAGACATAAACTACAGTCTCACACAAAGCTGGATATTCTCCACAATCTGGCTTCCCCCAGCCTGAGGCAATGATCCTGGCTCTGACACACACACAAAAAACACCCAACCCAACCCAACCCAACCCAACCCAACGCAACCCAAACCAAACCAATCCAACCCAACCCAACCCAACCCAACCCAACCCAATCCAACCCAACCCAACCCAACCCAACCCAACCCAACCCAACCCAACCCAATCCAACCCAACCCAATCCAACCCAACCCAATCCAACCCAACCCAATCCAACCCAACCCAACTCAACCCAAACCAAACCAAACCAAACCAAACCAAACCAAACCAAACCAAACCAATCTTGGACTGTCCCCATGTACCTGTCCATGGCACCCCTTATGGAGTCTTTTGGGTGCTTTGCCCCGTAAATCAAATATTGTACAACCATATTACAAGCTAAGCAGCAGTGAGCATCTGCTTGCCAGGAGAAGGAGACTCCTGTAGGTGGGAAGGAGTTTTTCAGCAAGTTCACCTGGCAGTTAGATATTGAGCTAGATATTGGCCAGCTGGTTACATTTACCAAGATCCCTTGCTGCTTATCAGGTTCTTTATGTCTTTTTTTCCATGGAGCATCCTTTACATCAGTGGTGTTGAGAGGCCTGGGGAAGTTCATAGGGCAGTGAGTAGAAAAACGGAGGGAAAGAAGGAAAGTTCACAAAAAACAGCAGAAGATAAAAGAAGAGTGAAAGAAAATGACAAGAGAAAGAGAAAGCAGAATTTCTCCATATAGATATATGCATTGGGAAAAAAAAAAAAAAAAGTGAATGTGGCAAACACTTTGAGGAAAAATCTGAAGGAAAGGAAACATGAAAAAAATAAAAAAGAAAGACAAACACAGCTGGGTGGGGGATTTTTATACTTTAATAGCAAAGAATGTGCAAACAAAGCAATGTAAAGGCTGTGGTGTTATTTGAGTACATAATGGCAGCAGCTGTTGGAAGGAGTCAGGTCCTCACCTGCAGCGAGCACACACAGCCCCACCAGAGCAGCACAGCCCACACCCCCCAGGAGCCAGCTCAGTTACAGAACTGACACAGGACATACACAGGATTATGAACTCCAGCAGGTGAGGTATTTTTCAAATCCAAAATGATATTTCTGCCTAGTTGAGCACCAGTCAAAACATCTCCAAGAAAATATATTATATTACCTGAGAAAGCATTCTGGTGGAGGAAAGATTTTGGTTGTAGATTCTGGATGGATTGAGCCTGTGTGTAATCAGTAAATCCCTGCTTTTGTTCTTACTGGGCACAGAAACAAGGTGGGCTTGAGTTTGGCAAAATTAGGGGAAACTTTGGAGCTTTATATTCCATGAAAATGTTGATTATAATATCTTTAATCGTAAAAAAAGTGATCTGTCTTGGATGCATATGGATCTACTTGTCTGTCTTCATTTTTTTATAAATAATTTACACTCTCTGGGGTAGAAGTTCTTTTCAGCACTAATAACACACAAACACATATGTGCATAGTGGATATCACTTTTTAAAACAAGCTACTCTTTCCTTACATCATCTGTCTCTTCTTGTATCCTTCAGAAATAGCTTAGCTGGGAAAATAGATGCAGCTTTTAATGTGGAAGAAGAATTTTTTATGAGATTTTATCTCCATTTTTAGCCAAATTTTTCCATCTGGACACTGAAATGGAAACATTTTCTGATATCACCATTAAAAACAAGAAAACTCTGCATAATATTTAGATATTCTAATGCAATATATCTGTCCTTTCTCCATCAACTCTTGACTTTTCAGTGCCAATCTGATAGCATTTATTGAAATGAATGCCTAGGATTGCAGGACAGAACTATCATTTCAGACTCAGCAAACTCAGAAACCTCAGTTGAACTGGTGACATGTCACTGAAGTTTTGAAAATGTTTGGGGTTTTTTTTGGCTGGACAAGGAGAGTTACAGGACTCAGGCACTGCCAATTTAATAGGGATTTGGGAAGTCATGTGGGGCTTTTGCTGTCACATAATCAAGACAACATGAGCTGCATCAGACAATGTTAAATGAGGAGTGAAAGGCAGACTGTCCTTAGAACTCCCTTCCCTGCAATCATTCTGAAATGTGGAACAGCAAAATTCTCTTTATTCCTTAACCAATCCAACTATGAACCCTGTAAAGATAAGGAACATATTGCAAGTTATCAGCACAATTTCAATTTTAAATTTGCACTCAGTACAAACACAATTTAGGTCTGTGTTAGCTGCTGGTAGCTAACACTGCCCCTGTCTCTCAAGCCTGATTTAATGGATATTGAGCAGAGCTCTTACAAAAATAAGACAGTTTGCTATGCTTTAACCATTACAGCTTTGTTGAAGGCAACACCTCTTCAGCTTCAGTGGGTCTCTCTTGGCACAAGGAGGCATACAGGCACTGCCAAAATACAGAACACCTCTGCCCTTTCTTCAAGTAAAAGCCAACATGTTTGGAAGACTGCCACTCACTTAGCTAGACTCTTCAATTGCATCTTTAATTGCAATTTACAGAATGCATTTATTGGTTTGGGATAAGGAAAACAAGCTTTCACAGTTGGTCTGTAGTGCAGTATCTCTCCACAATCTATAACTCTAAGTAAACGTGTCTCCAGAGAGGAATATAAGAGTCCACCCTATTTTAACAAACAAACAAAAGCTCAAAGGGCTCCATTCTCAGCTGTTCATGAGAACTGAAAAGGAAACTACCATTCCTGGACCGTATTGAGGTCCATTGAAAAACTGACCATTATTCCAGTATTTTAATCTTGAAAGTTATTTTCCTGGGGGTGATGGGAGGAGCTTGAGGAGTGCTCCAACACATCTGCTGTGATGGGGTTTGTGCCCAGCAGACCTCCCAGGCTAAGCCCGAATAAACTTAGCAGGTAGGTAGATGTCAGATACTGGGGATTCACTTGCTGGATCTCTTCCATCATGCTCAGTGCTGAACCCATGCCCACACATATGTCACAGGAGAGACCATCTCTCAGCAGAGCAGAAAGCCCAGACTGCTAAGCTGTCAGTCCTTAAAGGGTTCCTGGGCATTTTCTGCATCATCAGAGGAGTTTATACGTGTCATCACAAAGAAAAGCCTGGGTCAACATGCACTTTATGTTCACTGCACTGAAAATTAACAGGATTATGATGGTTCCAAATAGAAAGCAGAGACCTGAAGCCAAGGAAAGGAACTCAGTTCAGATTGTATACAAAGAAGGTGTATAGGAAAAACTATTTAAGGTGATTTTTTGTTAGTCTTGTATACTCCTTTACATATAAGGAGTGGCTGAGGTCGCTTTGCTTGTTTAGTTGGGACGAAAGGAGACAGAGCTCAGACCTCACTGTGGTCTGCAACTTCCTCTCCAGGGACATCAGAGGGGCAGGCACTGATCTCTGCTGTCTTTGACCAGGAGCAGGACTGGAAGGAGTGGTCAAAGTTGTGTCAGGGGAGGTTTAGGCTGGATATTGGGAAAGTGTTCTTCACCAGGAGGGTGATTGAACATATTCCCAGGGAATGGTCACAGCATCAAGCCTGGCTGAGTTTAGGAAACATTTGTACAATACACTCAGGCGCGTGGTGGGATCCTTGAGGGTTGTCCTGTGCCAGTGGCTGGGCTCGATACTTCTGATGAATCCTTTCCAGCTCAGGATATTCTGTGCCCAGGAGTGAGTCCTGACTCCATGACACTGACCATAAAGTACTGGGCTTATAAAGTACATCCCAGGGCAAACACCAACATCTGCTCCACACACTCATGTATTCCTGGTTTGCTTCAAACCGGTCTTCAGGCAGCTGAGTAACTTCACTGCCCAAAGTCACGTGTCCAAGGAACCAAAAAAAAAAAAAAAAAAAAAAATATTAACGAAGCAACCTAAAACTTGAGATGATATTCACTCTGATTTTCCAGCCCCACCATGGTTTTTAGGCCTTGCCACAATTCAGATTCTGAGTCAGCAGATTTCAAACCTGCTCAAAAACTTCTGGCAAGTAGTTTGGTGAAGATTCCTTAGCAAAAAGGTGGGAAAAATCTTGTGCCACTCTCAGCTTTTGCATTTCTGGGTTATTTCTATTTTAGCTGCTCTGAGCACTTAGCAGTGTTTCTATTGCTGGGGTCATATAGTCAGTACAGAGGCATGGAATGATTGTCATGGTACACGGCAGCCTGGTCATGCATTAAGGCTGGTTGTTAATCAAGCTCCTAACAAGAACATGGGCTCTGTTCTCTCCAACAGGCCAAATATCCACCAAAAGATGGCAATGTCAAATAAAGACCCTCTCTCAAGTGTCAAATCTCCCATTTCTACTGTAATATTTATGAGCTGTGCTCAAAAAATACAGAACTCCAGAGTGCAGTTTGGTTAAAATTTACCTGAAATATGTTTTTCTCTGAAGGTGATGCTCAAGGTATAGGAAAATAATGAGCTTCAAAGTCTGCTTCTTAAAGAAATATAGCTTCATTTTTTTCCTGAGGTCTGTCTCCACAGATTTTAGGGGAAAACTCAGTTGATAGGAATATATATGATTTCACCATGATTTCAGAGGAGTGGTCCCACTCTGCAATAAGAAGACAAAAAAAAGAATGCAGAGGGATAGCTTGCTCTCATGCACACATAGGACTGGGACTCTACATCTGAGGCAGGAAAGTTTAAGATTCCCAGCTAATTTCAGATGCATTTGCAACAGGTCTGATGGCTCAGTATTAGCTATGCTCTAATAAAACCCAGTGGACACACAGACCCAAACAAAACACTGTACTTCTCTAAATTAAAACATATTTCAAGTCTGAGGCTGCTCATGAAAAGGAGATTCTGTCTGTCAGTACCCATCAGGAAAGAGACACACCAAGAGACTCTTCATGGAAATTTCTTCTCTGAGAGTAAAATTTTTTCTCACTCCTTAATTCTCCTTTTCATTTCTCTTCTGCTCCTCCATTCTGTGAATAGCACTTGGGCTGGGCAAAGAACTAACTCTTCAGCTTGGCTGGAAAAGCAAGAAACACAAACTAAAGCAGAAGAGCAATAAACAAAGTTACGCTTTACAAAATACTCTAACAAAGCAGAGAAATTCCCCAAAGACGTTGTTTGAGCTGGACTCTGTTTTCAGACAGGACTCCCAGAAAATCAGAAAGCAAAAAGCCAAACTCACAGAACAGGATCAGTATCTGTTCCCAGTCCCCTTCCAGCAGTCTGCTCAGGAGTGGTCTGAGTGTGGTGATCCTCCTTCCCCAGGGACCTGCAGGTGTTGACCTGGAGACATCTTATTTCAGATCCATTCTAAGAGACAGGAGAGGGAGGAGTGAAAAGCTTTTGCCCATTTGGGACGGATTTTTCACTGACAGCTCCACAGCATGCAGTGGTTCAAAGTTTAAGTAAGGCAGGACAGGTTAAATGCACTGCAGTCCTTATTAAAATGTTCCCAAGATTTTCTGAGGTATCTAGAGTATGCACTTCTTCAGTCTGTGGCTGAAACAAGATGAAATTATTACACTGATGAAAAAGACTTTCAGCAGCAGAGAAACATTTCTTTCTAGATGTTGTATTTCCTTTTTAGGTTAAAGACTCTACAGTCGCATGGCCAACTTCTTTATATCTTTTTCCCCTCACATTTTCCTTCTAACACTGCCTTTTGTTATGAATAAAAAAATCTTTTTCAGAGTTATATTTGGAAGTGGTGACATACAATTGCAATAGGAAAAAATTTTTTTAAAAAAAATCATGCCTGAACATTAAAAAAGACATTTATAGGGACCTGAAGATAAAGATGAATCTATGCCACACACCAGCTCCAGGAAAATAGAGAGAAAAAGCAGACTTAAAACAGACCTAGAGCTCTTCTTCAGCTGTGGTCCTTCATCTCTTGAGGAATGCATTCTTGACAACTGGATGCTTTCTCTGTCTTTGTTTAACTTTTAAACTGGATTTGTATATGTGACGGCATCCACAATTTGCAAGAGGTCACTATTTGTGAAGGTATTAACGTGCCTTATCCGATAAACATTGTCCTGCTTTTCTCCAACTTAATCCAAGGTAAATGGCATTCATTTTCTGGGAAAATAAAACCCACATTTACATACGCAGGGGCCCTGCTTTTCACAGTCTTCTTAAGGTTTAAGACAGGGATATTGCAGAAATTGAAGGACAAAGTCCAAATTTTACTACATGTGTTTATCCATCTCAATAACTCTTATATTTAAACTAATTATGTTCCATGACAAGTTAATAAAACATACTAATAGTATGTCAAATCAGGAATTCACCAGATTTTGTTGATTAACAATCTGATGGCCTACAAAAAACTGCCCTTCTCAGGAGCATCTTTAGATGTCAAAGTTTTCACTAGTATGGTGATGAAGACTTCAGGGTTCCTGGCTGAATTTTGAGCTGTTTGAAGGTCGTATAGCTATGTTAATATCTTAGCCAAGACTGATCCTGTTTGTTTTGCCCTTGACCATTGCACTAATATTTTATTGTTTTTATCTAACCATCACTTGGCCAGGGGTAGCATGGTCTCAGACTCACTCTCATACCTTAAATCCCACTAGAATAGGCTTATTCTGCCCAACTTTAGACATCAACAATAGAGATAAATCTGAGCTTGTTCTCTAGAAGCAGCAATTTTTGGGGCATGATTCATCTGATCTGCAGAAGGCACCTAAAGCAGGTCAGTTGAATTCTGCTTTACAAGTGTTATATGTACTGTCAATAAAGGGAGTTGGGAACTACAGAGCTGCTTACACCTTGGGTATAGGGATATGTTATAGGGATATGTTATATGTTATATGGATATAAATTACTTCGGCAGATTATCACCTTTGACTCACCTCAGATGGGGTAACTCACCCAAAATTGAGCCTGTGCTGTGTTCTCTCCGTGGCGAGGGATATGACCCAAGGGAACTGCTGGAGATGTGTTGGGGGGTCAGGCTGGAGATCAGAGAAAGGTTCTTCCCCAGAGGGTGCTGGGCACTGCCCAGGCTCCCCAGGGAATGGGCACGGCCCTGAGGCTGCCAGAGCTCCAGAAGAGTTTAGACAGGGATTCACAGGGAGGGATTGTTGGGGGGGGGGGGGGGTTGATGTGCAGAGATAGGAATTGGACTTTGATGGTCATTGTGGTTTCCATTCAATTCAGAATACTCTGGGACTCTGTAAGTAAGTTTTAAGTCTCAGCAAAAGGGCATTATGAGCACAACTTACTTTCAGGGTGCTCCTAGGCCATTACCTAGACCTAGCTTGAAGGTGAGTTTGATTCCTCTGACCAGTGCAAGGTGAAGACTAAAACGAGCATCACTTTACACTCCAAAGAGCTGTCAGAGAGCAGCAGCTGTCTTTTAGGACCAGTGTAGACTAGACCAGCAAAGTGAGCATTCACCAGAGATGAAGGTGTGAAACTGTGGCTAAACAACACCCTCCTGTTCCTCTTGATTTCATCTGAAAATCATGCACAGTTAACACTTCTAAAAATCACAGCTCAGACTGCTACATCTCAAGTGTTCTAAATCAGGATGTCATTTTCTTGTACAGTAATTTTGTTTTCAATTTTTTTAAGAAGTTTAGATAAATTTGAAGATGAGATTTTATTATCACTTATTTGAATGACCTTAGAAAAATAGGCTTGGTTGATCAAGCAAGATAGTTCACAACTGCTAGGGATAAACACAGACTCTTACGTGTAATATTGCTAGATCTGTTTGCACTGGAGCACTTTTAGGAAACAGGCAAATAGCAACAGCAATGGTTTCAAAGTTGGAAGTGCTCAACTTCCATTGGCTTTTCCAAAGAAAGAACTTCAGATACTAAAGTACTCACTCATCAGGAATTCTTTCACATCTGAAATTGGAGGAGATCATGCCAACTCTTCCATATACCTTCATGGTGCAGAGCCAAGGTACCATATCACCACAACTTCTTGAGAAACAGTGAGGCCTAATCCTCCCCCGGAATGATCTGGAGGAAAACCATGCAATTTGAAAAGTCCTAGCTTATGTTTTTGCGAAGGAGTTGAAAACCAAGCCTGTTTACAATTTTTAAGTAGTTATTATAGCAAATTTTGCACAACTGGATTGGTATCCCATCTCAGCTGGGTTTTGCCTCTTTTTTCAGTGCTCCCTCATACACCACACTGTGTTCTTGCCAGATGATATTTCCCAAAAGCCATTCTTTGTGCTGGATTCAGCACTCCCCCTGTGACCAGAGAGTGTTCAGAGACGTTCATCTGTCGATCCACAATGCTGTCAACATCAACAGCTCCTCTGATCTTCTAATGTGCCTTATACTGATTTAACCTTTCTCTCAGAAATTCTAGTGAGGTAGCTTTATTGGTAATGCAATCCAAAGTGATTCCTTTTTTTATTCTCCTAATAGGACTCCAGATAAATTGCATTCCCTTTCAGAGAAAGGGAGAAAAGTGTATTTTCTCAATTGCAGGGTACAATCTTCAGCAAAGTTTTTCAATTTCAGGTTACAGGGCCAGTTACAATGCCCTTTCTACAAGCCTGTAGCAGTGACCTAATTAGTGACTGCAAGACCACTGTACCCACCCCTAACACTCATGATCAGAAAAGTCACCACTTCTGAGAACAGCAGGGAAAAGCCAACAGGGCAGTTGAGGGAATGTCCCAGGTGATGCAATAACCAGCTCAAAGATTTCATATGTGTGCCCATACACGAGGTTGATACAGAGGGGAGCTTTTGTCAACCAGTCAAGCATCCTCCTGAATTATTGCTAAATACAGGCAGCTACTGAATAGCCTGGCAGAGATATCTATTGAGTGTTCTGGCAGGCTGCCAAACATTTTGTGAACAATATCACCAGCTGAAATTTTCAGGAAAAGCTGCCAGTTACCTGCAAGTAGACTTCAATAATGATCATCAGATTTCCTTCTTTTTCTTAATTCTGCTTCATTTTAAGCATCTAGGCTGCTGGGTTTTCCCTTCAGTGGTACAAAAGAAGTGGTTAGAAACTCCACTGACACACCATGTCACGTTGCATCAACATCATCATGTAATCATAGGATTATACAGTCTGAGAGAAAAACCTGGTGAGGCCAGTGAGGAACATTGGACGTGTTTTTCTGTGCATGGCTCAGCTGTACTAATTGCAGAGGGATAGGCACAGTCATCTTCAAGCAGTCAGATTTCAGCTGCTTTCAAGACATGGTTTTTCTGTCAAGGTCTCCAAAAAGGTTATGTAAATTTTACTTAGTGAATTCTTATCATCAGAGGAATTTCTGGAGCAAAATGTTTTGTCATCAACAAACGTTAGCTTTGATAGAAATTAAATTGTTCAGAGAAGCACATATGGTTTAAATTCTTTTCTCTGAAGGGGTTCCAATCAATGTGACAGCTACAGAAGTGGAGGGTCCTTCCAAGTACCTAAAAACATGGGCTTTGAAATGCTGAGAAGTCCCACATTTTAACCTAAGAGTGAATTAATCGAGTGTTTTGAGGATAGATCTCTTCTATTTCCCATGAACTTTCCCAAAGATCTTAGTTTGGAATGTAATGGTATTTTTTTTTCATATATATATATCAGTTTCCTAGCCTAGAAAAAAAATGCTTCCCACGCAACTCAGTTTTATCATCCCAAAAGAGGCGATTCCTCCATGCCAAAGAAAGACATTTTAGTCATGGGAGGTTTTACACTGTTCAGAGGAAGTGACAAAAATAGAAGCTGCAACAAAAATGCCCTCTATGCTCTGTCTGTCTGTCTGTCTGTCTGCTATGTAATCTGAAAAGCTAAAGGGGTTGAGAGATCCTGTTTCAGTAGCAGGTTCCAATCTCCAACATCTGGAAAAATCTGGAGCAAAACAATTAATTTCTCCTTTTCCAGTAAAACATTTAAAATGGCAGTTGATCTTCAGCTGGCACAAAACAGTTCTGCTGCATTAACCCCACCAGACCTACACTAATCTCTGCTGTTGAGGGACATCAGAACAGCCCCAATATCTCATGATGAATTACAATCCTTAGGATTTAGGAAAAGTTTTTGGGTTAACCCCAAATTATGCATGCATTCTCCATCCAGCATACATCCAACAAAGAGCAGGAAAGAGACCCACAAAGGTAAGAACAAGTCCCAGATGTGAGCTACAGAGTCCTATCTGGGAGTTCCAGCCCTTCCAAGCTGTCACTCCAGCCAGGTTGCGTGTGTGCTTTGTTTGGTCCAATTCCCAGCTGGCTGTTGCAAATTGTCCATCCACACAGCCTCTCTGAGGGTGCCTGGTCATCACTCAGAAATCCTCCTTCTTGCATTTGAATTCCACATGGTTCCCACGAGCAGTTTCTAGGCCATGAGTTAGCTTGTTTCCAGCTAGGCTGGCTTTGTGCAAAGCTGTGGAGACAAGCAGAAGTTCTCTTTTCTTCTTGCAGACATCTCCATGATAGCATACAAATAAAAATCATGTGATTGACTCCTTTCCTAATCTGCATAGTTGTTTTTTGGGTTTTTTCCCCCCACCATACAGGATCACCAAGAAGCTTATTATAGAGAGATGATCGCTGTGAGAAACAACATTTTCCAGCCATAATATCTTTGAAACAGGCTGTTCTTTGCTGGGCTTGGCCCATTCTCTTCTAGACTTTTAGTAAACAGAAAATGTATATTACACCCTGTCAATCCCCCTCAGTTTATGCAGAACTGTCCAAGTCAGCACAATCTTGCACATCATATTTTTGGGAAGAGCCATCTGTCATAAACAAAACGTGGCCATGTGTAGCTCACTACCATGCACTACAATGTGGAATCCCAGAGCAGGATTTCCAATGTGCTTCCATCACCACGTTTTGAGGTGAGCTGCTCTCCAGTCAGGAGCTCCAGGTGGTTGGATTCTCTTTTGCTTATAGCTGGCTATGATTTTCCAATCTATGTGCAGAATGTAATCTTGCTGACTTGGCATATTTCTCCTGAAATAGATCTTGTTTTCATAGGACTTTATCTCAGTGAGTTTTCCCATAGAGCCAGCCTGGCAGAGCTGGGGGTGCTCCCCTGCACAAGAGAAGGCTGCAGGGAGAGCTGGCAGCCCCTGGCAGGGCCTAAAGGGGCTCCAGGAGAGCTGCACAGGCACTGGGGACAAGGGCTGCAGGGACAGCAGCCAGGGAATGGCTTGCCAGTGGCAGAGGGCAGGCACAGCTGGGCTATTGGGCAGGAATTGCTGTCTGGGAGGGTGGGCAGGCCCTGGCACAGGGTGCCCAGAGCAGCTGGGGCTGCCCCTGCATCCCTGGAAATGTCCCAGGACAGGCTGGACAGGGCTTGGAGCATCCTGGGACAGTGTAAGGTGTCTCTGCCCTTGGCAGGGGAGGTGACACTGGATGGTTTTTAAGATCCCTTTCAACCCAAACCATTCCATGATCCTGTGATTGAAACTGCAGCTTCAGAATCAGTGATGAGGCTATACATGAGGAAGGAAGGCACTAGCTCAGATTGCAGCAGGATGTATCTGAGAATCTGGACCTAATGTGCACAAATTTGACTGCAGTTGGCTATATCTGTAGAACTTTCAATCTGCAAATTCATATGATTGAGTTGGTACAACAAGTGCCCAGAAATTCAAGCTTTTGTGAGGGCTGTGAACACGCTAAAATTATGTTTGTACATTGAACTAGAGTAGAAAATTGGAAAACATTAAAGAGAGATTTTCAGAGAACAGAAATTTTGAAAGTCTCATGAAGAATTATTGATGTACTACTTTGGAAAAGTAGAAATGTCTCATTGCAATTTTGAAAAACACTGTAATGAAATATTGAATATAATACACTATATTAAACTGCATGATGAATACAGTAATTGCTATACGTCAAGACAAAACAGTATGGCAAATTCGTAAATGCATTTTTTCTTTTCTCAAAACAAATAATTTCTACGTTAGTGACACAAATAAGAAAATCAAAGCAATTTGCTGAGACATTTTTCCCATAAAAAATGTCATTGAAATAGTTGTGTTCCTACAAAATATTCCAGCTTCAATCAGCCTTCATTTTAAACATGAAATTGTTCTATCAAAAATGTTTTCACTGGTTTTAATCCAGATATATCACAAGCTATGAAGTTTACATTTCTATTTGATTTTTCTTTTGTTTGATGTTCTGAGACAGGTTAGTGAAAGAAGCTTGTATTAGCAAGCTGTTATAAAGCCACAAGACACATTTCTGAGCAGTGTAAATGCACAGGATGATACCAGCAGAGTAATTGGCTTTGTGTTTTGAATTACTGCCATATAAAATGGATCTTCAATACATCTGATATAGATAAAATACGTAATATTGAAATTATGATGTTTGGCATTCCATAGGGCCCACTCAGTATTAAATATGAAGAATCAACAGCCTGGTTAAACACATTCTTATTTAGTGTATGAAAAGCCTCAGCAAAAGCCCTGGGATAACTCCAGTCCTGAAGGCAGCTGTGTGCTGTAGTATCCCACTGAATCATGGCCACACACTTTGGGAAGACAAAAATCACAGCCCTTAAGGGGTTGACCTAAATCTTATTGAAGTCAGTGAAAGTTTTCTGTTTGGTTCAGAGGTCTTTGGATGGGACCCAAAGAAGACAAGTAATGCATGAGAGAGGCAGAGGGGGAAGCTGATATGCATTGTACTTGTTTATTTTATCCTTAGGCATATCTACAGCTGAGATCTACAGATACAATCTCCCCATATTTCTTCACTTCTAACAACATTTGTTGCTTATTTCTCATAAGCTTTGTTGTAGAGGAACACTGTTGGCTATTGGGAATTTAACCATTCCATAGAACATATCCATCAAGCACCAGCAGGTTAAATAATGCTGACAGTAATTTAAATCAGCCTTGAGGGAAAGAGCATGGATTCAAGTAGCAATGTAAGTAAACCAGGATCTGAACTCTGGGTTCAAAGCTGTATGAACACAAGATGGGTTTATCACACGATAAAGGGCACTGGGTTTAAGGCAGTCGTTGCTGAGACAGAGTAACTCTCTAGCAACATGAAAAGTGAAATTTAGTTTGGAACTCAGCCCCTCACACTGAGATCTGCTAGGTAACAAAGTCATCTCTCAAGGGAAGTGACTGGAACCTTGCTGTTTTGAGACATTAAATGCTTGACCAGATAGAGCCTCAGAAAGTATGCTGGAGGGAACAATTCTACACTTATAAAGCAAAGAGGATTCCCTAATATATCTCCTCTAACTCTTATCTCTGTGATTTAGTGATAAACCTATTCCTGACCTTATCAAGAGCACAGGGGAAGGCAGTAGTTCCACTGTTATCTATAAAGACTAATTAGATTCCTGATATTTCTTTTCTGTATTTTTTTTAACTGCACAGAGTTGTGACAAAAATTAGAATAAAATAAAAAATCTTTTGGATAATTTTTAGTTAGGCACTTATTTCCCTGGCATAACATTCTATATCCTGTCAGAGGATGCCTTGATCATTTTTATCTGGCTGGAAGCTTTGACCATGTACTGTTTTAACAAGCAGGCATTCTGCATGTTAATATGTACATTTAAAATTGTCAGGGAGGTTTATGGCAAAGAGAGAAGCCCATGTTCTGTGTTGAAACTTAATAATTGATTAGAAAGATAAGTTTTCTTAAGTACAGGAACTCAGAGCTCTGCATGGTAATATAAAATTTACTTGCATCTGTCTCATTTTCCAGCCAAAACTTGTCCTGTATTTAACTTACCAAGGTTTCCCTAGAGAATAAAAATGATCACATCAAATTTCTTTTCCACAACCAGTTTCTGGTAACAGTTACATCATGTGTTTCTTCTGGGCACTAAAGGACAACACGTAGAGGAGAAATTCAGGGTCCTGCAATTATGATTGATTGTATGGTGAGTCATTTATGGTTTTGTAGGCAGCTCATTTGAATATATTTACTGAAAGCAAATGACATTGTGAATTTTAATGCAGTGTAGAGGAGCCTGAGCTTTGGATGAACGCCTGTCATTGTTAGAAATTCAATGAGAGAAAGGAAATAAATGAGTAGCCAAGACCAATATGACCTTTATAAGTATTCAAAAGGAAAAGGATGCAAAAATCTGGCTGCAAAAAATGCCCTTGCAACTGGCATATAGCAAATGCTTATGTCTGTCAACTAATAAATTAAGTAGAGCTCTGCATCAATGGCTTCTTGCACCAGATTACTTATATTGATGTCTGATTTGGACATTAGAACAAATCCTGGGGGATTTCTTAAGATCCCCCAGCTGCTAGCTTCTGCAGACCGTGGATGCATCATTCAAGCAGCACTGCTGGGACGTGTACTGGATTTAGGGCAGGGGATGTTCTGCTGAGTTGGGCCTGGTTCGTGGCAGTCAGGAGCAAGGAAAGGGTAGCAGGATGGCTCCCTACACCCAACTGTACCCACATTGTCAGCAATCCTTACAGTTTCTGCAAAATAGTCACTGGGAGAATGGCTTTTCCCATGGGCAGATAGTGGCAGGACAAGGGGGAATGGCTTCACATGGAATAAAGTCTGAGTTGGATGGGGTGCTGGGGAGGAGTTATCCCTTTTGAGGGGGGAGAGGTCCTGGCACATGTTGCCCTCAGAAGCTGTGGCTGCCCCCTGGATCATTGGAAGTGTCCAAGGCTGTGTTGGATGGGGCTTGGAGCCACCTAGGGCACTGGAAGGTGTTCCTTAACTGTGGCAGGGGATTAGATATGGATGATTTTTAAGATCTCTCCCAGTTAAAAACTTCTAAGGGTGCTGGACTCACCCACCTTCAGGTCTACAAGAGGGAACTTAAATCACTTAAGTACAAAAGTACCCTCCCTGTGAAAATAGTCTCAACAAGCTTTTCTAGCTTTTTCTTGTTTTTTGATTAACTTTATGTTTCAGCACATGTCAGTCACTAAATAAGAAAGAGATATAGGAGAAAGCACAACTCAAATTAGGTTAATCTTATCACATGATATAATTAGCATCACTAACATTAGGAATTAGGAAGAGATTTTTCATGTTTCATTTTTTATGTGTTAAACCACTAGCTGCAACTTTTGGGAATGATGTCTCCTAAATTTCTTTTGGAGACAGGAAGGGAGAGTAATGGATGGTTGGGCTTCACTGGTGCTGTCATCCTTACACTGTTGTCCCAACTTTAGAGAAAGCCTCATTCAGAAAGGCACCTGCTCCCCCCACATCATCACATCAGAAAACTTGGTCACACTGAGCAGCACCAGAATGCCTGACATTTCTGTATTGCATTTTGTGGCTGAGGAATGATCAATACTGGAGTAAGATAAATTACCTCCTTTGTCAGTTCCTTGTACCATCCTGTGGTTTTTATTGTTTATGTGTCTCCTATTCTAAAACATTACCATGTTCAGCCAGAAGATGACAAGATGTTGATTTCAACTTTGTCAGGAGATAGCCAGATAATACTGAGTAGCCCTTTATATTAAGGCTCAATAATCTTTGGATGTTGTGCTGTACTTTGCTATGAAGGATTAACAGCTTTTAAATAATTCTGGGGGTTCTCAGCTTCCTTGGGGACATTATTATACTCTTCAGGTTAAAAACATTGTTGCTAAACCAGGAAGGATTTCACAGAGATGAACAGTTTATTTTCAGAAAGCTGCTACTTACACTTTTCGTACTCCCTTCCAGTTCTTTAGACATTGACATCAACACACATTATTATATAATCACTATCAAAACATTTTCCTTCATGCCTGTGGCATTGACTGCAATATATAACACAATGCCACTCAGAGGTCCCAAACAAGCCAGCATGGCAGCCAAAAACGTTTGTGCTTTATCAGCTCAGTGATAATTAATTCTGCTGAAAGGCCAGTGTAATTAGCAGGCTGCTTAGCCCAGGCCATGGCCCAGCTGTTCTCCAGGACCTCAATTGTTGGCTCTACACGGTGAGATGTACCCCATAGTGGGAACTAGCTCAGGTTTCTCAGCACAGGTGAGCCCTGGATAATTATGCCTTGAATAGGTTTATCCATTTCCTCCCCAGCTTCTGCTTCCTTTTCTTCGAAGGTATTTTACCAGGGGCTTGATCTAACTGTAGGCTTGCATTTAGGTTATCCTGTCAGGACCAGCAGAGAAGAATCCTCCCTTATAGACTTGGGTTGGAAAGGGCCTTTAAAATCATCCCATTCCACCCCTGACATGGGCAGGGACACCTATCACTATTCCAGGGTACTCCAAGCCCCATCTAGCCTGTCCTTGGACATTTCCAGGGATGCAGGGGCAGCCCCAGCTGCTCTGGGCACCCTGTGCCAGGGCCTGCCCACCCTCCCAGACAGCAATTCCTGCCCAATAGCCCAGCTGTGCCTGCCCTCTGCCACTGGCAAGCCATTCCCTGGCTGCTGTCCCTGCAGCCCTTGTCCCCAGTGCCTGTGCAGCTCTCCTGGAGCCCCTTTAGGCCCTGCCAGGGGCTGCCAGCTCTCCCTGCAGCCTTCTCTTGTGCAGGGGAGCACCCCCAGCTCTGCCAGGCTGGCTCCAGAGCACAGGGGCTCCAGCCCTGGCAGCAGCTCCGTCGCCTCCCATGGACTCTCTCTCTAATAGGTACAAGTGCTTCTATGTCTTAAGGAAAACTTGACTCCTCCTGGCAGCAGAAGACCAAATATTAAGCCCCTCACTGTCTAGAACAACATTAAGTTGCCTATGATTGTCCAACTACTTCCCATCACAGATATCAATTCAATGGGCTAGTTTCATTTCCTTTTTTTTTTTTTTTTTTTGTGCACAGGAAAAATGTAAAAATATGTAAAAAATGGCAGGAAGTACTTAGCAATTTTAAATTCTGAAGTTTCAAAACAGAAATGCTGACAACATTTGAAAGTTATTATTCAATGAATCAACAGTCATTGATTTTTGGTGCACAGTGGGATTCATCTCCCCCCTTTCAGCTATCTACAATTTATAGTCTCTCTTAAGCTATCTTCTAGGTTTCCTGAATGGAGGGAAGGCAGAGAGAGAGAGAGAGAGAGAGAGAGAAAAGCACCTCCAGGAAATGATTCATCTGCTCCTAAGATAGATGTTTGTAATATGTGGGATGAATCACAGTTGAAAGGGGATTATCTTTCTTTTTTGGTGTAGAAAAGGACTAGGTGACCTGCTGAAACCTGCTGAAGTGCATGGTCCCACCACCAGGGACTTCAGCTGTGTTTTCTAGCTACAGCCTGAAAAAAAAACTGGAGTGCAAAAGCTGGCTAAAGGACCAATTGTGGACTAACTATCATTTCTGCTATAACTCTCACGCAGACAGTGGTTTTGGTAGGAGCAAGATATAGGCCAACAAGGGTTGGTTTTGAAAAATACCCTTCATAATGGCCTGATTTCAGGGAAGAAAAGCCTCACTGAAGCCTGCATGGGTTACTGAGAGTTCAGTGTTTTGTTGGGGTATTTTTAAAAGCAACTGTCTGTCTACATGCCTAAATACACACTTAGAGGTGCAACTTCAGCCACCTTTTTCCAGAGACATGAACCAACAATATGAGGTCTACAGAGAAAATTGACATAACATCATCTCTGTTCACTCCAGGGGCAATGGAAGAGAGAGAAAAATGTCCATCTCTAGAGCAGCAGTAGATGCCAAACTGGAAGGCATCCAACTCAGTGGCATGCAAGAAATATAATACATTATTTCAATGCAAGCATTTGGGTTTATTTGGGGAATCAATTAACAATAAGTGCATACATCCATTTACAAAATGGTAGTGTACCAGACACATACACGCACAAGTTGTAATTGAAAACTGAAATAACACCAGAAGGAATAATCATTAAAGCAAAACAGAAAACATCTCCAAAAAGCCAAGAATAATATTTAATAAAATAAAATAATTCATCCATCTGCAGTTACATCCTTAGGGGGAGGCCACAGACTAACAAGCAAACAAATCTAGATAGAAATAAAAATAATGTTGTGAAGGCAATGGGAGGAACAGGGGAGAGATTTCTTTGCAGATTAGCTGCTTATGAACCAAAAGTATTTCAATTTGATCACTTGCTTGTAGATATGTTTATCAGAGGATGGGGAATTCCATCATATGTTCCTACCATCCTGAAGAATAATTATTCTTTTCCTCTTCAGACATTTCACTCTATTAGCTGGCACAGCCGCAGAATTCAGGATCCCTCATCCAAGACACCAGCTGAGGTCTCAAAAGCCTACTTTCTTTCCTTAAACCATAGGAATCCCACAGGCTAATCAGGCTGTAGCTCCCTTCATCTTTGCTGTGGATATGTACCACCTGAGGTACCTGAAAATCCAGGCACCAAAGGGTCACTTAACAGCACCTACTGGACACCCCTATGGAAACTATGGATGCCCTATGAACCTTGAGATGTGTTTGCCTCTTACTCAGTTCCCTAAATGTTAACTTGCTTGCTGGGATTTATAGTTCTTAATTCTAGATTTTCAAGTAAACTTGGAAAAAAAAAAAAAAAAAGAAAAGAAAAGAAAAAGAGGAAAAAGTAATTCTATCTTCTGTACATCTGGACATATGTTACAAAGACCAGTGGACCTCAGTGGAAGGAGTCTCAGGGGACCCTGTAGGAAAGACTCAGGGGGCCCTGCAATTAAGGCACTGATTTAATGGGAGATGTTCACTGACTATGCACAACTGCACTTCCACTAGATTCCTGCAGGTAGGATGGCCCTGCAATACAGCTCATGCACTTCTTTTGTTCAGATTTCACTGCTTTTCCCAGTAATCCCATTCACAGAAATTAAACTTCTGTTATTATTGAAATTTATGCAATCTGCAGGAGATACATTTTTTTTTTCCATATCATGAGTTAGAAATGGAAAATATTTGGTAAGATATAGGAAGAGTTGTGCTGGATACAATTAGCAATGCTTTTAATCCAGATTCTTCCTCCAAGAGTTCCTCAGAGGAAGACACAAGTATTCCCTTTGTGCAATTATGGACTAATTTTGCTATATAAACCTGCCAGCAATAATGATTGTATACCCTGTAGTATGAGAGTTTATGTTATACTGTGCTCCATTATGCATCTATCCTCTGTGAGATAACTCAGAGTATTCCCAACTATATTTTCCTCCTGCAAAATTGCATGCCCAGTAATATTTTACAGTGGTGAGTTCCAGAGATCAATTAAGCAGCGTAGGAGGAAAAAAGTACTTTACAATAATGAAAAATGTTTCTCCCCACTGACCAGTATCTGATTCACCATGTCCTTACCAGGCCTTTGCTGTGGTCTCTGGTCTAACTCTTGAGCTGCATGTCTAACTTGAACTCAGCCATGTGCTTCACCACCATCCACAAGTAATTCTGCCACCTCCAAACCATGCCTCCCTCCTTTCCTACTCCCCACTGCCTTCTTATAAGACACATCCAATTACTTCATCTTTTGCCAAAGGCTTCTTGAGCCTTGCCCCTTAGAAGCCAACCCCTTGCACTTTGGTGGCCCTCCATGACAGGTGAGGATGAGTGAGGCAGTCTGTCCACCTGTCCTCTCTCATGTTACCCTTTGGCAAACATGCAAAGGGTTCAAGTAGAAGGAAGGATTGTGGTTTTCATTTACAAAACCGAGGGACACAGAGTTTCAATTATTTCAAATGTTTTAACCAACTTAGAATCACAAAATCATGGAATGCTTTGGGTTGGAAGGGACCTGTAAAGTCAATCCTACTCAAAATCCTCTGCTTTGAGCAGGGATGCCTTCCACTATCCCAGGTTGCTCCAAGCCCCATCCAACCTGGACTTGAACATTTCCAGGGATGGAGCAGCCACAGTTTCTCTGAGCAGCCTGAGTTATTTGGCCACTAACTAGTTCCTGAAAAGAGAGTTTTCCCACTGCTGAAACAGAATATATCAGGTACTGCACAGCTCTGCCTTGCTTCCCATTGCAATTAATCTCTGTTGACTGATGGTTTAATTCTAGGTGTTGATCATTTTAATTCCTCATTCCCTCCCTCTCTCAGATCTCTCTGTGATTTTTCTGTCTCTCCAGTCATGTATCCTTCCATTCTGGCAAGCAGTTGCAATCCTGAAGCCTCCTGTGATTTCTCAACATTCCAGTTCCTCTCCTATTTTCAAAAGGCTAAAGAGGGAAGGGAAAAAAGGAGGAGAAAAGCCAAGCTATAGGATGCGGCACTGACCCCTGGCCCAGATTGGGCTCAATTAATCCCCATGAAGTCAGAGAAGTTCTTTTAACAATCTTTGGTAAGGCCTACAGGGAATGGGAAAGCTTAAGGTCTGGGACACTGCATGACCAGGTCACTCTAGGCATGGCAGGGAAAGAAGCCATGCTGAGGAGAGATACAGCCAGCATGGTACATGGAGAACAGATTAAAAAAAAAAAAAAAAAAAAAAAAAACACCAAACTAGTGAAAACATGGATCTATCTTCGATAATACTGAGGAAATATAGAGGGTGTTCACAAGCTAAAGGCTAAAAGAAATTGTGGATGGCATCTGGAAAACCCCACAGCCTTGTCAAGCCTCGCCTGAACTTCCCTTCCCTGAACTTCCCTGAACTTCCCTGAACTTCCCTGCACTTCCCTTCCCTGCACTTCCCTTCCCTTCCCTGAACTTCCCTTCCCTGAACTTAACTTCCCTTCCCTGAACTTAACTTCCCTTCCCTGAATTTCCCTGAACTTCCCTAAACTTCCCTTCCCTGAACTTCCCTCCCTTTCTTTCCCCTCCCCTCCCTCTGGCCAAATTACCTCAGTCCTCTCTGAAGTGGTCACTGCCTGGTCATCATCACAGACATTCTTTGCATTTGCTTATGGTGGAAATTCATTTATTCATTTCTATCTCATAGCAGGACTTTCAGTACCTGAAATACATTGACTGAACACTCCAGGATCATAGTTTACTTTCAATTCTTTCATTTCCTTGTTTTCTAATTTGAGAATCAGATCAAAGGTCTCCATGCAGGAGAAGAGCAAGCTGCC
>CM031878.1:2135744-2154371 GCA_018697195.1 Certhia americana | reverse complement strand
CTATCCCTCACTGTGGATGGCATATCTTGCAGAGAATTTATTATTCTCCTCTAAAGCCAAACGTGATTGATCTTACAGCATCTAGATGAGCACAGTTCATGCATCTGCAGCTGACCCAGGCTCCTTATGGAGTCCTTATCATCAAGAGTGAGTGATAGCTACACTTAATGCAAAGTCCTTTAAACGTACCTTGGTTATCTATTTTAAAAAGACACGGATAATATGTTTAAAGTGCTTTTGTTGCTGCTAAGAGTACAGAGGATTCACAGTGAGTAACTCCTCCACAGAAATTTGCTTTTAGTCAGATGACTGCCACCATGGGTGGACAACCTACATTTTGTATGACTGAATCTTGCCAAGTTCCTGTGACTAACAATTTTCCATAATACTGATAGCATCCTCTAACTTCATGTGGCCAGCAGATTTAATTAGTGTATTCTTGCTTTGTGTACATATCAAATCAGTTCAGTGAGATGAAAGATTCCACCAGTAGCTTCCCTCCATGGAAATAATCAGCTTCTCACTGAGACCCTCTTGCAGTTTCCCATGCAGCAGGTTTATCAGTCACCTGTTGTTTCCTCCATCTCCTTTTTAATGAATAAATCACTATGTGGCAACATGTAAAATGCTTGCCTGTGGCTGAGGCTTTTATTTTTTAAGAACTTTATTCTAAGAGAAGAGGATAACAACTCTCTGTCCCTCCAGGTAGCTACAACACAGCAGTACTCATTGTCTGCAGAGCTGTTTCATACAAACATTTTGTGTGTTCAGCAGATGCCTTCAGATAACAACCCCATCCATGCACGTGTTTTATCTCCTACATTTTCTCCTGTTGCATGATTCTTGGCTCTGTTTCACTGCTCTGCAAGGCATGCTCAGATCACTGCAAAGAAAAAGGGTATCATCAGGAGTGGTGGTTGCACCTTGAGATGATCAGGGCTGAAGCACATACCACTGAGGCCACCTGGTGTACAGAGCAGGGCTGCAGGCCATCTGCCTGCTCCTGCTGCATAGCCTAGCATGGAAAATTAAACAAACAAAAATTACAAGAAGAAAAAAATTTAAAAAAAAACTCAGTGTGTTTAGCAAGAGATTACTCTGACCCCTCAAATGCAGCACTGAGGCTGCCTGTCCTAGCTCTGCAGGGGTACATGTGTGGCTGCACCAAGGAACCTGAAAAACAAGAGTTTGCTGGTGTTAGGGGAAGCAGACTTCTGAAAAACACAAAGAGCACTACGGTGGAAAAGGCTCATTTAGTGAAATGTGTTGGCTCTGCAACACTGCCAGCACCAGCGGGAGTGAACAGAGATGGGGTCACCCTTATTCTTCTCCTCGTGTCCCTCATCCCTTATTTGAGGCATGGGGAAAGCATCCCTTCAGCATACAGTCCTTGAAAGGAGTCCACTTCCCAGCACAGGTGGATAGATTTGAGTGACATCTTCTTTTATTTTACCTTTTTTCCTCTTTTTTCCCTACCCATCTCGAAAAGTAGTTTGTCTCACTGCTTGGGTGTAACAACATAGAGGAAAAATTGTGCCGTGAAATTAGACTTTGGAGTGACCGCATGTAATTTGAGCTTGAAAGAGTTTCATTGCCTCTGGCTTATACACATCTTACAGACGTTTGTAAATGAATTTTGGGAGTCAGAACCATCTGGCCCTTTAGACAGATGTGGCTTATGGGCCTCTCAGTGCCTCTCATGCCTATGGATAGTGAAACTCAGGGAGAGAGTTGTTACTATAGTGTGGCTGCCACCCAAATGTTCCTGTGACCTTCACCACAGGACACGCAAAACCCTGCAAGGGCCAGGTAATTAGTGGTAAGAAATTGAACTGAGGTATCATCTTGAGAGCTGGAGCTCATTGGGAGCCATCATTGGGGCCAACATCTAATTGTCCATGTGCAGAAGGTCCAGCATTGACACCTCTTGCTCTCTGTGGATGAGAGTCCCCTGTGAACTAGCCTGGGGTGTTCTCCAGACTCCCTTCATCATTGTTCCACCAGAAACCTGAGGAGCTGAGGTTTTTTCCCTGGCTTTAAGACTAATGCTCTTCTGAGAAAGCACAAAATGTCATAGAGCTGGTTGAGGGAGAGGAAATGGGCATCAAACACTCTATATTATTCCTGACTGGAGAAAAAAAAAATTAGCATAATCAAGTTACAAATTATTGGAAATTTTAGCAGAGCCTTTAGAGAAGTCAGCCTGCATAGAAACTTCATGGGAAAACTGTGCAGTCTCCACAAATGCAAAGTAGATTATTTTTCCTAAATCAAAGACAGAGTGCTGTATATTTCACCCATCTGCTGCAGTCTGGCTTGTACAAAAAATCTTGCCCATACATCTTCCATATGTTAGGAGGCAATTTGAGTGTCTGGAAGTTAGTCATAGAGATAAGAAAGATGCAGTGTCATCTCCAACCAGGGCAAGGCTGCTCCCTGAAATGCATTCCACAGCAGAGACACAATATTGGTTTTCAATGTTTTTTTGTTTGGTGGCCTAAAAGAAATCCAAGAGAAATTTCTGGGCAGGTATACTAGAAAGTATGTTCAGGAATTCCAGCAAGGCAAAAGAAAGCATAATAATGAACTTCATTTGGGGTCAACTTGAAGGAATTTGTTCGCTCCAAAAATAAACCGCTTCTTGTGCCCTGAGACTATTTAGGGACTTTTATTTATTTATTTAGTCTTTTTTTTCTTCCTGTTCACTGCAGTCAATTTTTAAATTAAAAAAAAAATTTTGAAACAAAAATCAAAATATTTCTTAAAAAAATACTGACAGGGATGGCTTTGGCATTTCCTGTGTTGAAATATTTCATATGTAACAGCACTTCAGTGTGAATGTTTTCAACAACTGTGTCTTTTTTGGATGAAATAATTTCTTGAAGTGGACACAGATTCAAAAACTGTTTGGAGTCTCCCTTAGAACTCCATAGTTCTACTTCTATGTAATGTTAATTGTGGGATATGACAAAGCCCATCATTTACAATGCAACTGCTGCAACAAAAATCTTGTTAAGAATAACACTTCACCTTAATGTCTCTCTGGCTCAATTTTATGATTCCTTGGGAATATGTTTCCCAATTTTCCAACAGAGACTCTGCTATCACAGCTGCTTTCAAGCACCCAAATGCCTGCTAGCACAACAGACACAGGAATGGCTCTTCAGGGGCCAAGCACTCAGCAAGTAAACAACTCATCAACACCTTTTGTTCCCTCTTGAGCAAGTGTGAAAAAAAAAATTGAACATGCAAAAAGAGTATCTCCTGCAAAGTCCACATGAATAAATTCAGGGTACTGATATATCCTGAGCCTCAGCCAGAGCTAGGTCTGGTCTGGAGGCAATGCTGAGTCTAGGTGGGCTGTTCTTGAAGTGACAGCCAAGGGAGGTGTGCCTATGGGCACAGCTGATCTGCGGGTGAATGCCACAGTGTGGGACATTCACTGTAGAAAAGTAACAACAGCATTGCCAAAGGCAAGTTAACCACAATATCATACTTACTGTTAGAGGGTCTTACCCTGCTGAAGTCATTACACACCAGGAGGCAGAAATCAAACTTACTTACAAATTTAAATAGAGAAGAAACCAGTTAGACAGTCTGCGCAATTTTCTTCCTCCTGTGAGAGTTATCATGAGAATAATTGTTGAGGTTCTGTTTTGCCTGACTTAATATCTTTTTTTTTCAGGGATTTCAAATAATTCCACATCCCCATAAGTCTTTCTCTGAGAAAGTCTTTCCTGCAAATCTGTCCAAATTTCACTTTTTCTCTGTCTTGATTGAATTAACTTGCTGCTAGCTTTACCCTGGGTATCATGCCAAGTAATTGTTTTTCTCTTTCTGTGTTAACATCTCTTGAAATTTGGCTTTTCCTAGCTCCTCTTAATTGCCTCTTCCATGTATACATATAAATATGATTCTTTTAATTCTCCCTACAAATCCATGCCTACAGCCCTCTGATCAGAAGAGGACAACTAAAATTAAGCAATTCTTCTCCTCAACAACTTGCTGGCAACACAGAGATATTAATCAAATGCAGTTTTACAGCTGCTGTTGAATCATATATCGAGACAGACTGTGCAGGTCAGAGCTTCAATGATTTATTTTGTCATACACACCTATCTTTACATGTCTAAAAAATTAGATGGCTGATCTACATCTGACTGTTTTCAGAAGACAACACTGGGACTGATGCATCCTATTCTAAGTACTTTTTCATCTTAACAGACAAGTTTCCCTCACAAGGGTTGCCTTTTAACTGCTGAAAAGTGCTTTGTTCCAAATGACAATTGACCACATTTCCATCTTTATTTCCAGTTTTATAGTTCAGGTTCTTCTCTTGGTGATGCTGTCAAAGGTTGTCCCATGGTGTTGAAACATGGGTTCACTCAGATTCAGTTTATGGCTCTTGGTATCTCAAAGGGGGTTTATTTACACTTACCAGTATGTAAGAATTAAATTAGCATATATTTTATAGAATAAACTTTGAGTTCATTAAGGAGCACTTTATATTGATATTCACCTAACCATTGAGTTTATTTCTCTCTGTAAGCCCATAACACTGGCGTATCTACTACGTAAAGATCTGAACTTTAATTTAAAAAATTATTCAGAGGGCTAAAGGGGAACTCTTTCTGCTTCCCAACAGCTCCATAATCCCCACTTTTAGAGTCCAAGACTTTAAATATTAGTCACTGTTTTCTTATCTTGCCTTCTCAACAAAGCATTTGAATGACACCTGATGTGTCCTTTCTGCTGCAAATCAGGCTGCTCTTCAGAAAGGTGAAACAGAAAGGTGAAATCTCCTTGCTTGCCATTGCTTGGCATATGCCATGGACTTACTCAAAACTTTGGCTCAGTTTAAGACCCCTGAATAACTAATGCTGTCTGTAGCAGAGTTTCTGTGTGGTTATGTCAGGTTGTGAGACAGGTGATCTTCCAGCCGGGCAAAGACACACTTGAATTGCAGAGCCCTGAAAAACAGATAGAGAGACTGACTTTTCTGGGGAGTAAGGCAAAGAAAATCTGGAGGTCCCTCACTAAACCAAAAAAATTATTTCAAAACTGAGATTTGTCATCATTACTTTAAACAATTTCCCTTAACCTGCTCCAGGCCTTGCCATTAATGTATCTGGAATGGTAGAGAGTTGAGAAAAAAGAACCTGTTTATTCAAAAAATCCCAGAACCTTGTAAAGCTGCATTAAGTGTTACCTCAAAGTGTAGACAGGAGATTTTTTTTTTTTTTTCCTTCTCATTCTGTTCATCTGGGGCTCTTGAGTTACTGGCTGGCAGGACCAGTGACTGTGAGACAGCAGAGCACACACTGATCCTGTGACAGGCTCCTGCCCAAGGAGCAGATGTGCATTCATCACAGGATTATACACAGGAATTGTCTGATCAGCCGACTTTTACCCAATAATTGCATTCATCCATCTGGGCACTGTTTTAAAGCAGAAGCCCTCCACAGAAGGACAGTAGCACAATAGTGCCTCAGCAAAGCTGCTGTGCAATGAGACCACTGAGGTCTGATCCCTCACTTGTCTGTGTAGATAAAGTCAAGACTTTGGCAGCTCAAACTGTTTTTCTTTGTCTGGGAAATAATCTGAGACACTCATAGGATGTGTCAAAGTGCATTTATCTTAATAATGAGTCCTTTTAAAACTCATTAACACTCATTCTCTTCTATTCTCTGTCCTAGGGGCAGTCCAACTCCCTTTGATTTCAGAGGGAGAGCAACTTCCTTGGGCTCCTGCAGCTAATTCAGATGATCCATCCCATCACAAAAACACTGATGAAGGCATGATGGACAGGCAGTGGACCCAAACATTCATTTTATTTGAGAGCAAAACTTAAAATTTCCAAAATCTGCCTTTGCAGAGCATTTGTCTAAGTGATAAATGCAAAGACCCTGCTGTCCTCATGGGTTTATTCCTTATTACTAAGTCCTTCAAGGTCAAGCTGGATCAGGTTTGCATGTTCCCCACTGACAGAACTTTCTTCCTCTTATCACTGATCTCTTGCAGCATCAGGCATTATTCAGAAAATCTGGGAGTGCTGGAAATAGGCCTGAGGAGCTTCAGAACTCCTGACGAGTCATCGGAAGTGTGAGTGGTCCCCAAGGTGACCTGTTGACTTTCCTAAAGCAGTTTTGGATACTTAGATTTAAAGATGCTGCAACTGACCATCAGAAGTCATGGAGAAGTATGGAGCTCAGCATTTTTTGTTTCACAGGGGTGTTCAGAAATTGTTTGGGCTGAGTTAATTTGAGTTGTTGAGTTGAATTGTGTGGGCCCGAGTTGATTGTTCTGTTTTGTTTTCCTCCTTGCCTTTCACTGAAGCACAATCATTTGTCCTGGAACCCCTAGCCCTGAAATGTGGGGCCTTCTGCAGTACAGGAGTTTACAGTTTCAGAGGCAGCTCAGCAAGAGTCAACAAACAAACCATCAGGGTAGAGCCCTGAGTCCACTTTCTCGTACTCTCTCAGAAAATGTCTCAAAGACAACACACTGAAGCAAGCAAACCCCATAGCAAAGGTGGACTCTGGGCAAAGGTGGTAAAACACCATGGTCTTGATTAGGACACCCAAAAGATTCTCCTGTCTCCAGCCTGTTAAAAGATGATCCAAACTCATTTGCACTTTTGTAATAGTTAGCTCAGGTTTTTGATGTTGTTAATTATTTTAGGTTCCTAAGTAATGATTGCCCTGTGATGCCTGGGTCTCAGCTGGTGCCTCCTCTAGGAACAGGTTCCCACAGCCCTCTCTAATGCTACAGCTACAAAGTACCAGGCTCAAACTCAGTAAAAAGTAATAAAAATAGATCTTGGGCCTGGAGGGGAACATTATAATCACCTAGTTTGACTGCCTTTGTAATAATAGTACTGCAACCTCTATTTGAGCTTTCATATTTTCCTCTACATCTGGGATGAAGAAAACACTGTAGCTTCATATAAAGTGTTCCCGTCTTCATGATAACAAATTTAACCTTTTTTTTTTAATTCCTGACCTATATTTGTCTAATTTGTTTCTGATCAGGTGACTTATAGATTGATTATTAACAGGTGACTCCTCCAGTGCAGGCAATCTCTTAAACTTATCCTAAGTGACAGGATGCTCTCAAACCCACCACCATAAAAATAGAAAATTATTCCCATGTATTATAATTCTATTTTGCTCCTGCATTGATTTGCCTGAGATTGTATAAGTTCTTGCATGTTCTAAAGAGAAAAACAAAGTAAAACATAAATACATATTAAGAACAAACACAAATTGCCTAAACTCTCAGAACATTTTCCATTGGCATATAAACAGTACCTGGAAATAGGGACATTTATTTGCATCACAGGTTTCTTTTATCAGTTCTGTCCTATAGGCATTGTTAGTTCTGATTTCTTATATTAAGGCCAGTACTGGACAATTTGCATAATATTAGAGAAGGACCAATGCTGATAATCTGTCTGATTCCTTGGTGTTGGAAAAGTGTGCACAAGGCACGCAGGATTTTGTAAACAGTGGTAGATGTATATCTTAACTGGACACTTTTGACTTCCTAACCACACAAAAGTTTATAAAAGCACTGGTAGCCTTTAATAAAACTCTATATCCATAGGAAAGTCTCTTTACTCTCCAACCACCACACCCCAACTGAGGCACAGGAATGGATTTGGACACATGCTTTTTTCTAAGCATCACTAAATGGGAATGTTCTTGGTTGGGTTTTTTTGTTTCCTTTTTGTTTGTTTGTTTGTTTATTTATTTTGAAGACAAATAGATCAAAGCAATCAGTTCAAGGGAAAAAAAAACAAGTCCATCCTGCAAAGTCAGTAAGCAAGTACTGGAGATTGATACTGATGTTCTCCAAGTGCTGGAATTCATTTTGCAGAGATTGTCACTTTTCTAATTGAAAAAGCTGTCTCTGCAACATTTAGCAACTAAAAATACCGAGTGATGAAGCACAAGGAGTGGGAAAAAAAAAAAAAAAAGCCAAGGACTCAGCAGCAGACATCTGCCACCCTGATTTGCAGGCCATACAGCAAGGACACTGAGAAATGCAGCACTGAGGTGTCCCATCAGCACATCCCAGGGTGATGCTTCCTGGACTGGGGCACACGTGTTCTCAGCAAAGAGAACCAAGGAAAATCTTATAATCAGCAATTGCCTGTAGGTGTGTGAGCAAAAATTTGCTTAATACTTAATGCTTAATATTAATTCTGCATCCAAATGTCAGGCAGCCATGTTACAAGACTGTAGGTCTTAAATAAAGATAGGTTTAACCTCAAAAATTGAACTATGCTTGTTTGTCTCTTCCCTCCAGCTACACATCTTGTTTTTTGGCAAAATATGTGGGTGAAAAGAAAAAAAACAAAAAAACTGGGAATCAGGTTCTCAACTCTGTTTTGCATAACAAGAAAATAGTCAGTTTCCAGACCTTCACAAGTTACTCAGAAACTTGCTAGTTACAAAGCAGAATTAGGGATTTTTTTTTTTTTCCCACTGCGGGGTTTTGTGTTTTGTATTTTTCTGTGTGTTCAATCGTTTTAGGTTTTTGTGTGTGTGTGTCTGTAAAATGAATCTGCTGAAAGAAGGGTTCTACACCAGCGTTTCAATGACCTTAATCAAAGTCTAATTGAATTAGCACATGGATGTGAACACAAGCTGCCCAAATTTATAGGCTAAGGATCTGCTAGCTTCTCAGAACTCTTTTTTTATACCCACTAATATTATGACAAATTTGGAAATCCATCCAATTCATTCTACTGTAGGATTGCCAAAAATATCTGAAATTTGATATTTCCTATGAAACAGAATTCTTGCCTTCCGGTGAAATTGGTAGTCAAGAAACAAGCAAGTTTCTCATTTCTCCCACTGAGAAAATTCAATGACTTAGCAATGAAAATGATATTTAAAGCATCTTAAAAGTTCTGTTGCTGCCAAAAATATTCCAGCATATATAAAAGCAACAAAATTTGAATTTGCCTCAATCTGATCTGATTGCCCACTGTGCTTTGAAAAGAGAATGGAAATGATTCCTGAATCCATAATTATTTTTATGATGCCCTAATTTTAATTGTGTCAAGTGGGGGGTTAGTCTAAACTACTTGAGCTCTTATTGTAGTGGGCATAAAGGACTTGTGCAGAGGAGGCGATGGAGCTGCTGCCAGGGCTGGAGCCCCTGTGCTCTGGAGCCAGCCTGGCAGAGCTGGGGGTGCTCCCCTGCACAAGAGAAGGCTGCAGGGAGAGCTGGCAGCCCCTGGCAGGGCCTAAAAGGGCTCCAGGAGAGCTGCACAGGCACTGGGGACAAGGGCTGCAGGGACAGCAGCCAGGGAATGGCTTGCCAGTGCCAGAGGGCAGGCACAGCTGGGCTATTGGGCAGGAATTACTGTCTGGGAGGGTGGGCAGGCCCTGGCACAGGGTGCCCAGAGCAGCTGGGGCTGTCCCTGCATCCCTGGAAATGTCCCAGGACAGGTTGGATGGAGCTTGGAGTACCCTGGAATAGTGGAAGGTGCCTTTGCCCATGTCAGGGGGCAGAATGGGATGCACTTTAGCTCCCTCCCAACATAAATCATCCTGTGGTGGCTGTTTGTGACTCTCCAGAGTAGCTCACAGTGCATGTGGGATAGTTGTCCAAAATTAATGCAATTAACCAGATGATGCTTCTCTATCAACTATAAAAGGAGTCAAGCCACTGAACAAACATCAAAACTTCTACATTTTATATGATTAAGTTGAGGCCACAGAAATCCTACTCATTGCATCCCAAGCTGCTCTTACAATTTCTTGTAAGCTGGCACAGTACTTCAATGGATTTTAGAGTGAGAACTGCAACTGTGATGTTTCACAAGTATCAACACCAAAGCACAAAACGCTGACTGATGAGAAGACCTTGGCAGTGTTTCTGTAAACAGACACTTGTATACATGGGAGAAACAAAGGAAACTGAAGTCTAAAAGGAGTTGTGATCTGTCTCCTGGTATTAATGACCTAAGACTTGATAGTCACAAAATTTGCAGATGAATTTGTGACAAATAGCAAACACAGAGACCTCATAAACAGAAAAAGGCATAAGTCCCTAACTGCAGGTAGATATGAGCTGAGAACCTTGTGTGTGGTGAAAAAGTAATGTAGAAGTCATTTTTCTGCCCAGCAAGGGGGAATGCACTGGGTACCTTCAGGAAAATCTCAGTTCTGTAGGAATTTAGGAAAGTACATTATACCCATAAGAATCATTGAACTTTTACTTGCAACACAGCCAAAGCCACTGAGTTCCTGAACAGAGAACATCTTGTTGCCCTCATCCTCCCCATTTTCTCCCAAAGACAATTCACTATTGTCTCACACACAAAACAAACAAACCCCACAAATATTTCCAAGAAGTTTGAGAGGCAGAGAAGCCTGTGTAGGGTTATGAATCACAAAGACACAAAAGCACTAAAATATAAAAGCTCTTTTCACCTCTGTTGACAACCCAATGTGACCATGGCCTCTTCTCATTATTTTAAATAGAAGTAATAAAACTTCCTTTCTTTTCAGATATCGAAATTTTGACCAAAAGACACAACTTTTCCTCAAATCTGCAAGAAGAGTATGCTTTGGGATAGTCTGTACAGATCAAGATAGCACCTGCCATAGAAACATTTTGCCTTTCCACCATCAGAGTTCAATTGAGAGGACAAATTCGGTCTAAATACACAATGATTAGCTCTGCATTTACTTTAACTTCCTTCAAGAGATAATTTCTGACAGTATGTGTCAGTCACTGCTCATTATTTTCTGATAAGAAATATGGGGACTGGTTGAGAAAAAGGACACAACATTAACAAAAATGGAAAGTAGGAAAAAAGCCAGCACAGAAATCTGCAGGCCTGGGACTTTGGCCACAAAAATAATATTTTCCTTTCATCCTCCTTGTCATTACTAATATTTTCTTAACTTAATTCCCTCTGCTACGTTCACTAAAATTAGGCAACAGCAGAAAATTTGATGCAAGCAGAGCAACATATCCCTCAATAAACAACCTGACTGATGGATTGGCAAAGGTAGGGTATGCACAGGGATGGATCCATGGACCTGTTTGCCTCTCCCAGTATGAGTTCCCAGCTGCAAACAAGCCAGCACTGCTCTGGTCCAGGGTTTGCTCCTAAGATGTGCCGGAAGCAGCACGGCTTGGCTGGACACTCGCTCCTCTGATCTACAGCCAGCACCATCCCTTGCCTTAGGATCCAGGCTGGAAAAGAGAGTAGGAATTGTCATACTGGATCAGTCTGAGGTCCAATGAGCCAGCCCTTGTCTTTTGAAGACTGGGATGGAGTTGTCTGCCCACGCAAGTGGCTTTCCAGTCACAGGTAGTTGTGGGCTGGCTTTTGCCCCACAAAATGATAGTTTAAGAGAGAAGACATCCCAGATCACCCAGATCACCTGGCTAGGGCTGTATCATGGCTTTAAATTCATGGATATTGTGTAAAAATTGAAAGCATGACATTCAATCCAGCTGCAAATATTCCTGCCACACATATGAGGCTCAAACCTCTGCTGTTTGCTGGGGAGAGCAAATAACATTGCACACAATGCACATTGCTGTCTCTCTTGACTTCAGTTTATTCTTCTGATGAAGAATCCATAAGTTATGGACTAGTGAAGAGCCCTGTTGTAATTTTTGGTGTGTTCTTCCAGCCTCTTGGCAACAATGGCAGATTGAATTTCACTGGTTAATCCTGGTCTATGTATGATAAATCCCTGGCATGCATTTGAAATTCTGCTATCTTCAGGTTGCATCACCTTTTCCCTGTTGACCTGAACAATAAACAGCTAATCCTAAGCTTTGGCAAGAAATCATAGTAAAACCAGAAGACCACAGACTTTCTTAAACCTCACAGAAGTCTCAGGCTCCAGTTGTAGCTCACTTTAAGGGAGGGAAAAGTATCTTCTCCTGTTTAATGCATCTAATCCAAGCAGAGACCCCATCATAGAATCTGTTGATAGCCATCATAGAATTTGTTGGTACTGATTTTCAGTGTGGACATCAGGTTCCTCCTGAAGTTTCTGATGGTACCCCAGCAATCTGAATGTCCCTACTGTTTCTGGAAATCAATTACATCATCCTTAAAATATGTGATAGAAAACAGCATTGGGAAACCTGCAGATCTGACAACACTGCCAGCACTGCACAGAGCCCCAAAAGCTAACAATGGCCATGGCTTTGAAATACTGCTGATTCCTTCATTTCCCATTTCCCCCTGTCCCAGTGGTGTCATTTCGAAATACATTACAGCTGAAAGACTTTGGGATGTTTTAATTACATGTGACTAAAACTTGCTGTTGCTAGAATTAGTGCGCCTATGCCTACGATTTATAGGTCTCTGCTTCGACACTAGTGAGGTCATAAATAACACAAAATGGGCCCTTTAGTATTAAGAAATCCAGAGCTCCTCTCTAAGCCTTGATACACTCAGAAACTGTCGTAGGGTTTGTGCCGAGCTCAGTGTGAAATACAATGCAGCAGCTCAGGGTGGGGGAGAGGAGCAAGATAATAAATAATTCATCTGCAGAGTGTAGCATTGGCCCTTTGGGAAAGGGCATCATGGTTGTTTCACTGGGGTGGGAGGACCTGCTGCACTCGTGGGTTGGTGTGGGTGCTTAATGGGGGATTATTTTTGTAGAGCATGGACTCCACTTTGACCTATCTCTCAGAGAATCTGGGGGCAAAAAAAGAGCAAGGTAAAAAAAGTATTTTTCAGTTCCTACTTCAAATGTGAGGATGTATTTCAGGTGAGGAAGCATGAATATGGTAGGGAGTCATGCGAGGTAATGGAGAAGTGCCTCCTGGGCTCTTTGTCTGACTTGAACTCTCTGGAAAAGGAGCTTGGGGAAAAAATAGTGAAAGTTTGTTCTTCAAGTCACTGAAGTCTGGGGAGAATTTCACATGATGACTGGTCTTCCTTGACGGAGTATCCACACCTCCAAACAAAACTAATCTATAGGGGCAGGAAGGGGGAAAAACCTTACCTAGAACAGGATAGAGATGCATGAGCTGTGTCCCAGGCATGATTTTATCTCTGTGAACTAGTGGTTTGCTGGGATTGCTGGCAGGAAAATGCCTTCAGATTTTGCCACTACCAGAACTAGAGGAGGGCAAAGTTTTAACACAATATGACTAAAATTTTGAAAATACACTTTAAAAAAAAAAAAAAAATGTTAATTTTTCCCTCTTTCTGCTTTTGGATGAGATGACAAACACTTTATATTCTCACTCTTCCAGTTCTCTCATTTGCTAAGTAGTTTCTGTATGTGGAAGTCTTTATGCAGTTCCTAAGAAACTCACTTTAGCAATTTAGTGTCTGGAATTCAGACTTTAAATGGACATTTTATCTTGACACACAGCTTTTCCCAAGGCTTTGTTTCACTTCACCAATGACCATGAGCTTCAGAACAAGGTGTGAGAATCTAAGTAATGAATCCAGCATTTAATTTCACTCTTTGTAATATTCTCTGTTATTTTCTAGAATAGTTGGTACATCTGCTGATTACAAAAGAAAAGGAAAAAATACTTCTATTAAAACAACAATGAAATGATGTTGGAAAAGACACTCATGAATTTTCCACTTGCAAGAGGGAATAATAATTGAGCTAATAAGTCTGAACAGGTGACTGGAAAAGAACTGGGGTTTTGCCACAAGTTTGTCTCAGAGCAGCCAAAACTTTGAGGCGGAAACCTAATTTATACAGGGACATCCAAGATTTAGTCTTTTGTACTACTTTTGTAGAAAGTATGAATCTTTAAGAAAAATTACAAAACCAAAAAAAGGCAAGATACAATGAAGAGTTTTGTCCTATTCCTATTCTCTCAGAAAAGCCAACATATTTTGTTCATGTATATCTTTCTCATTCTCCTTTTCTCTTTCCATGGTGAAACATGTCAGGACAAGCTCTGGCCAAGCTGCAGCGTGAAATAGTAAACAGTAGAGGAAAATTAGAGTGTAAGGAAACAGAAAACAATGTCATGAAAACATTTAAAATGTCAGTGTTTCTGGTGTCCTACATAATGCTTGAAAGAAAATTACAATTTTTTTTCTGCAGAAAGCAAGCATCATAACATCAATAATCACTGACAACAACAAAAAGGTTAAAAATATGCTGTACTGCCCTCAAGTAGATGTTTGAGCCATAGCTGCAATACAAAATATATAGCTCCTTTAGCATCAGTTTGTAGCAAATCTTGACATGCAATGATCATAATTTCAGAATGTGGTTTAGATTGGAAGGGACTTTGCAGATCATCCAGTCCCAGCCACTCTGCCGTGGACAGTGGCATCTTTCACTAGACAAGATTGCTCCAAACTCCATCCAACCTGGCCTTGAATATTTTCAGGGTTAGGGCAGTCCCCACCTTTCTGGACAACCTGTGCCAGGACCTCACCACCCTCAGCGTAAACAAATTCTTCCTAACATCTAGTCTAAATCTGCCCCCTTCCTATATAAAGCCATTATCACTTGTTCTATCACAAGTTTGCTAAAGAGTTTGTCCCATTTTTTCCCATTTCCAGGTGATGTCCATCTTCTCACTCACCAGCACCCTCAAGTCCTTCTCCTCAGGGCTGCTCTCATTCTGTTCATCCCCATCCTGGGGGGATCTCAGGGGCTGCCCTGGCCCGGGTGCAGCACCAGTCCTTGGCTTTGTTGAACACCCTGATGTTTCCATGGGCCCACTTCTCGAGCTCTTGCAGGTCCCTCTGGATGGCATTCCATCCCTCACATATGTGATAAATTGACAGAATCTCTGGATGGTTTGGTTTGGAAGGGACCTCAAATCTCTGACAATTCCACCCCCTGCCAGGGCAGAGGAAGGCAGGGACACCTTCCACTATCCCAGGTTGATCCAAGCCCTGTCCAATCTTGTACAATTCCAGGGGGAATCCACAACTTCTCCGGGAAACAAGCCAGGTCTGGGTTTCAATTGCACCACTGAATCCAGAGTCATCTGATTGTTTTACTGATCCTTGAAAATCTCCCACATCTTTTTCCTTTGCCCCAGTCACAGTTTCTTTTTGGTACTCCTGTGTGTAATTCCCCTATTATCAAGATTACAAACTCTGTCAAGAAAGGACCTTTGGGATTATCCATCTATCTGAATAATTCTGGCATCTACAATCCAGTCCTGCTTGTAGCTTGCACCAGCTGTATTTGTTTAAGATTACCTTTTATAAACTCTATAATAAAAACCCACGGCAGTGTCAAAGAGTATTTTTGCACTGTAAAAATGATCCCTGGTGGGATTATAATTTATATTTTAAAATTGAAACCCATTGTCTGAATCATAAATTTTTGACTATGAAAATCTGTGCAGTTTTTGTGATCGCAGATGTTATTCCTGACTGCACTTTTTGCTCCCTTTTAAATCTCAAAATACTGTATTTTAAAGAAAGAAAGAAAAGTAAGCATAATAACAGAGAAACATTCAAAGGTGTCTTTAACACCTACAGATAATATTTTATTGAGTTAAAATAAAAGCAAGGGGGAGAAAAAAGATAGACCAAAAGTGGTCTTAGATAAACTTGACAAGATCACTGGAAACATGGACTAACTTCCCAGCTAAGCCACATACCCCTCCTGTTACCTGAGATAATTCACTGTGCTGTTGGTTAAGGCAGCAGTTAAAAAGTTTTTACATACATTCTCAGGATCCACAGACTCTAACAGAACTTAAACAAGCATTCACCCACTTCCTGAGATATAAGCTGCTTCCTGAGTCAGGAAGTATCTTAGCTCCTTATCTCAAACAGGAATGTAATAACAATTGTTCCTCCTTTTATTTATTTTTCTTATATCTTTTTATTGTAAAGACATCAGCAAAGGCCATTTCTTAGACACAGTTGCACAACACTCAAAATACTGGGACCTGTAAAATCAGCAATATACTCAGGATGATTTACAATTTTTGGAGAGACATGGTAAAGAGCGGGATGTGAGGATTGGATGTAAAAATGTAATACGTAGGTATGATTGGTGCAGGGGAAGAGTCCTGTTGAAAAAGGAACAGGGATTTGGGAAGCAGAGAAGAAAACAAAGCTATGTCAGGAGAAGGCAGAAGAGAGGAAAAGAGGGGGGGAAGGAAGGTGCAGAAGGAAGGTGCAGAAGGAAGGTGCAGAAGGAAGGTAAGGAAGGTGCAGAAGGTGCAGAAGGAAGGTGCAGAAGGAAGGAAGGTGCAGAAGGAAGGAAAGAAGGTGCAGAAGGAAGGAAGGTGCAGAAGGAAGGTGCAGAAGGAAGGAAGGAAGGTGCAGAAGGAAGGAAGGAAGGTGCAGAAGGAAGGAAGGAAGGTGCAGAAGGAAGGAAGGTGCAGAAGGAAGGTGCAGAAGGTGCAGAAGGTGCAGAAGGTGCAGAAGGTGCAGAAGGTGCAGAAGGAAGGAAGGTGCAGAAGGAAGGAAGGTGCAGAAGGTGCAGAGGTGCAGTAAGGTTGCAGAAGGTGCAGAAGGAAGGTGAAGAAGGAAGTGCAGAAGGAATGGCAGGTGCAGAAAAGGAAGGCTTGCCGAAGGAAAGGAAGGTGCAAGCAAGGAAACGAGCGTTGCAGAAGGAAGGTGCTAGAAGGAATGTGCAGTGAAGGAAGGAAGGTGCAGAAGGAAGGAATGGTGCAAGAAGGAAGTGCAGAAGTGAAGGTGCAGAAGGAAGGTCAGAAGGAAGGGAGGTGCCGAAGGAAGGTGCAAGAAGGAAAGAAGGGGAAGGAAGGAAGGAAGGAGGAAGGAAGGAAGGAAGGAAAGGAGGATCAAGGAGCAGGAAGGAAGGAAGGAAGGAAGGAAGGTAAGGAAGGAAAGGAAGGAAGCGAAGGAGGAAGGAAGGAAGGAAGGAAGGAAGGAACGGAAGGAAGAAGGAAGGAAAGGCAACGGAAGAAGGAAGGAAGAAGTGACGGAGGAAGGAAGGAGGAAGGAAGGAAGGAAGGAAGGAAGGAAGGAAGGAAGGAAAGGAAGGAAGGAAGGAAGGAAGATAGGAAGGAGGATAGGCAGGAAGGAAGAAGGAAGGAAGGAAGGAAGGAAGGAAGGAAGGAAGAAGGAAGGAGGAAGGAAGAAAGGAAATGAAGGAAGGAAGTGCAAAAAGGAAGGACACAACAGTTGGAGAAACTGAATACCCATTTGCAGAAAGCAATAGATTTGTAAATTCTTTTTGTTCGTGATCAAATTATATACTTCCCTTGCTAAGGGCAAGTGACATAGTTAAGTTACTTTTCATCAAATTCACCGTCCACCCACATTTCCATGGTGCACCCAGCCTCCTGCCTTTATCTCCATCCCTCTTCCTTTCCACTCATTCTATTACTTGGTCTGCAGATTTGTGCTGGTGTATCACCACATAACCCCCTCGGCAATAACATGGGATGGAACTCAGTTTGCATGAGTAAGAACCAGGAATCCAGAGGGAGTAATATGCAAAGTACAGCCCAACTGACTTGCAGATATGGGTTTATATAGTTCGAGACTAGCACTTGGCAAAAAGGCAAACCTTCTCAGCAACTTCTCAGTATATTCCAAAGGCAGAATCAAAACTTGGGCAGGGCCTTCAAAAGGGAGTTTTGCTGCTTTCAAGGTCACAAGAAAGACATATCCAAAGGCTATGAAAGGTTTCTAAATTTAAAAACAGGACACAGTACAATGGTAATCAATTGAGACGTTTATCACTTTGAAACAGATCAGAATTACTAATCTTCTAGGATTAGCGGTAGTGAAGTAGTTAATCGTTCTGCAAGGCATTGCTGCTTTTGATGGAAGCAGCTATCTCAAGGAATGGCATTGCTGGTGTGATGGCGAAAACAAAATAGTTTCCTGTCCTTTTGAGCTAAGGAAAAAAAATTTGCTATGATTTCGGCTTAAGAGTGGTAAGGCTTTCTGTACAATTCTCATCACTGGCTTGAGAGCTGTTATTTTGGGCATTAGCCTCCATATTCTTGATGTTGAAGAACCTACTGCAACATAGGGCCCTGCAGAAATCTTCTGAGGCATCCGATCCTTAGGCTCTCATGGTTTTGGTTTTTTCCAGTGGGAAAAGAGGGCTGAGTATATGGAAATATTCCTCTCTATTGCCACGTTGTTAAATATTCTTGACAACCTGCCACATTGATTATTTTGGGAGGAAAGGTTCAAAAAAAACAGAGGACCTCCTGAGTTTTTCTGCCTAAGCCTGGGGGTTGGTCATTCAAGAAAGACCAAAAAACTATGTCATAAACTTCCCTTTTTTAAACAACAGTCTTACAGGTTGGTTTAAAAAGGGTAAGAGTTGTTTTTAAAAGCAGTGTGGCAGGAGAACAAGGACAGAGACGGAGCCTGGTTAAAGCCCTGCAGCCTGGAAGGTTGTACAGCCGGCTGAAAGGAGCAGATCTGTGGGGCTATGATCAGAAGTGCAGGCAGGGGTAGGCACACAAAAGCAGCAGAGGAATATATGTGCATGGGCTGCACACTTTGAAGACAACCTTGGTAAAAGCCAGGCTTTAAAACGGCGTTCCACCAGATAGATCCCCAGCACTTTGCATCAAGACGTGCTTGAGACAGTAAAAATCTCCATCCCTTGAGGAATCTCAAGCACAAATTGCTGGCTTTTTTTTTTTTTTTTTTTTTTTTTTTTTTTTTGTGTTTTTTTTTCTTTTTTTTGTGTG
>CM031878.1:2050769-2128573 GCA_018697195.1 Certhia americana | reverse complement strand
GGGGGGGGGGGGAAGTGAAATAGAAGTTTAGAAGTCTGATTTTCACCTACCTTTTTCTTAACTGTAGTTCTGTCACTTAAGCTATATATATTTTTTTACTAAGGCATTTCATTCAGCTACCAAAGTATTCAGATGTGTATTCATCAGGAGCAATCACAGGGACTGCCTACACAATTACATCTACCTTACCAGAAATCACCTTGAGCTATAATGTTCCTTGTTATTGAGAGGCCTGAGCTCTGGAATCCTGACCACAGAAAACTGTTAGTGATTTACTTCCCAGGAAAGAAATGCAGCTGAAATACACCTATAGTAAGGCTTTAATGTAATTGTAGAAAGCAGTTGTGAGATAAACGCTCATGAGACATGGAGTGGTTATCAACACATGATCTCTAGGATGTGTAGGAACTACAAGGAGGTGGCAAGAGAAAAGCTGACCAAGAGAAGAAAACCAGTGGGCAGAACTTTGCAAAATTGCAATCCACATCTTCACTGAGGAAAAAAAACTTTAAAAGCAAGGTAGAAAAAATTGAAGATCGCTGGCTCAAGAATGGCTATTTGTTTTAATAGAATCCAAGAATGGTTTGGGTTGGAAGGAACCTTAAAGACCATCTCATTGTAACCTGTCATGGGCAGGAACACCTTCCACTAGGCTTCTTTTTTTAAGACTGCTAAGGCAATTGACCTGCTGGCTAGGATGTTATTATTCACTCTGAGCTTATAAGTGATGTCTTCTGCTGGTCGTCTTTCATTAAAGCATGTGTCAGCCAAGAATCATAAGAGAAAACTGCTATGGAACTATATAAACACCTATTTAAAGATAAAATTGTTGAAATAACAAAAATACAGTACTGAGTAGACCTGATTCTAGCAGTGTGTTCATATCTCTGTTGGTATCAATGAAACTGAGGCTATTAACACCAGCAGAACATTTGATCCATAGCTATAAGTTCTGGTCACACCAGAACAGTTCCAGGAGGCAAATGTTTTATTTGGTACAAGAATATGTGGTATCTAATTACATGTCCAAGTTCAAAATACAAGATAACCATATCCATGTTATGCAAGCTTATAAGGCGTCCACAGAGTATTCAACTATATAATTTAAAAAAAAAAAAAAATATTATCAAACAAACAGGTGCTCAATAGTAATCAAAAACAACCCAACAGATTAATTTACTAAGATTTCATTTTTTGCAACTTTCTTGACCTTTACAGTAAAGCCTAATTCCAATTAGTTCGGTTATAAAGTCCATAACTCTTGTAGGTACCACAGTGTGCAACACATTATCATTTTACAATGTTCTCCCTGATTTGCAGCACAAAACATGCACTCCTTATGGGAGTTTGTTGGCAGGCATTTAGGGCAGCTGGAAGTGATCATGAAGTGCAATTACTGTCTGTGCATATCCACATCTGGAAAACAGTTCTTTGCAGATTTTAAAATAGCCTTAATGAAGAATGGAACCTTGTACTTGAATCGATGGAAAGGGTGAAGGGGTCTCAATGCCAAATTTGTAAGAGAGCTAGAATAAAAAGAACACACTGTACAGAAATAGAAAATAATTAACGGAAAATTAATTATTGTCAGCAATGTTTGCTATCATTCTTCATGAGGGAAGAAATATCCATGGGCTGGGGTGAAGGGAAGTTCTCCATTAAATAAAATATCTAACATTAGCCATGTAAGATTTAATGGTGATGGAGGATGTTAGGTGATATTATCTCTAACATGTAATCTCACGATGTCTCATGGACAGGAAAACACCAGTTGATGTGAGACATGCAGAGAGGTTTGCTGAGAAAAGTCTAGGGGCAAAATGGAGACAACCCAAGAAATACCAGCAATATCTTTAAGAGGTTAACCTTAATGGGTTCCTTGTGATGACAGTGGCTGAACCACATGCTGGGTCTAGCTCTCCTCCTGCTTTGGACAACTTCCTCAAGTAAAGTGAGCAGTACTTATTACTACACCCCTGTGATCTTGGCCACCTAAGCCACATGTGTAGTTGCTTCAGGATGGCAGTGAGCTGAGCATGGTCACTTTGTTACATGCTGCAGGTATCTGTTAATGAACATGCTCAAGAACCCTTGCCTGGAAATGCCCCCAATTCAGCCACACTTTGCCCTGGTGTTCTCCCAATATTGATATCTCCCAATTCAAGCTGAAAGCAATGGATGCTTCTCCTCAGCACCTCCAAAAATTGCCCAAATAAAAACATAAGGCATGCAAAGCAGAACACACAGTAATTAAGACACACTTAAAAATATTCCAGAATCTCTCTAAAATTGCTTCAATTTTTACTCATGGGTTATGCAAATATAAAAACTTTCTCTTTCACTCCTCCCTAAAGCAAGTATTCCCTTTTTCTCCTTTATGCAATCAATACTCAGGTTTTAATCCTTCCCCACATGTGCTTTGAGATAAAGATACAATCAGCCTCTTCTCACAGGCAATTAAGACTGAGGGAAATGGCTCTGAGCTACACCAGGGGTAGTTCAGATTGGACATAAGGAAGAATTTCTTCACCGAAAGGGCTGTCAGGCATTGGAAGGGGATGCCCATGGAGGTGGTGAAATCAGCACCCCTGAAGGTGTCCAAGAACTGACTGGACATAGCACTCAATGTTCTGGTCTGGTTGACAAGGGAGGGATCAGTCAAAGGCTGGACTTGAAGATTTTGGAAGTATTTTCCAGCCTCAGTGATTTTTCTTCTGACTGCTTGGACACAGATCTCAGCAGCACACTCTTCCCACACTCTTGCAAGCAAGAAACCATCCCACCTGCTGAAATATGGCATAAACATTCTCTGCCTTCCTCCTTCCCCATGTTTAGTTATTGATGCTGATAAATAGCTTCTGCTTTCTGTCCTGCAGCTATGTGCATACTTTTGTTGGAGTCTAATATGTGTAATTTGCAATATTTATTTTGACCCATTCCAGTTGAAATAGTCTTTAAAGGATGCATGTAGGCACTTCAGGGTCTTCCCTTTTATTTTTTTCTCAGAGGGCCTGCCTAAATCACTGGGTTTCATTAATTCCCACAGAAGGTGAGTCGTGTCCCATGTAAGCATTTCTACATTTAGAATGTTAATTATTTTTAACAGGCCTAAGCTAAATTACACAAGTAGTTAACATAAATATAAACAGACCTCTACCAACATAAAAGATCATAATGAGGCTGGCTTTTGTAACTCAGCTAAGAGGGTTTCTTTATTTCTTCTTTTCCTTGAGTGACGGGGAAAAAAAAGGGAACTAAAACAACAAAAGCTTTGAAGGAGGTGGCAAAAACAGTGAAGGCTTGCAAGGCCAGAACAGCTGAGGAGGGAATAGTGGATTTCTGCTGTCTTGAACTAACCCTGCTACCTGCACAGGAGCAGGCCAGATGGGTCACCACGCAGAATGCTCTGTTACCTCTCTTACAAGCACACACCACGGCTGACACGCTGCCCAGAGCAAGGAATGACCCCAGATTTCCTTGCTGGCTGCAGCCTCCAGCTGGCTTTTCTGCACAGTGGAGCAAAAAGAAAAAGTATAAGCTGTTTCTCCGGCAAGTCGTGAATTTATTCATCACCTCAGTGCTCCCCAGGCGTGGGCAGGACCTTGCCTGTAAAGCAGAGCACGTTTTGGCAGCACTCAACAGTGGGTGTTTCTGCCAGAGCAGCTCTCCGAATACTCTTTGTACAGCCAGATTTCATCAGAACAAAGCCAACACTAATGCAAGGCTAGGTCTCTCTAATGATGTTTTATTATGAGTAAACATTGGGCTAAGCACAGCTGTATTAAGTGGATTTTGGATTCTTTAGTTGTAAAGAACTCTTAGGAGCATCTGTCCCTACATTAACATCACGGTGAGTATGGGTTTTCACCCAGTAATTCCTGCAGCAAGCCAATAATTTTTTGTTAGAAATTGGAGGATCTCAGGAAACACTTTGCAGTGTTCCTGAAGCCATCTATTGTCCTGGGAATCTCTCCCTCATTGTCACCTATCTGGCTTTCCTGGTGTTGCTGCACAGGGCATTCTCACCCTTTCCAGGAGCTCCGGGAGGGACCCAGGAGGGACAACAACTAAAATGTCTGTTCATGGTCTGCCAGTTGTGGATGCTCTCAGGTACATCTCAGACAAAGGAGAAATATTACTAGTATTATTAGTATTAGTAGTCAGACAATACATGCACAAATGGAACCCAAAATCCTTGCAGGATTCAAAATACAAAAACACAAGAAATGGTAATCAATGTCAAGCATTTTAGGGATGCATTTCCTCTGCAAGTATCTTTGCACTGGCAAGTCCAGGGCAGGGAACAGAGCTGGGCAAGGGTCTGGAGCCCCAGGAGGGGCTGAGGGAGCTGGGAAAGGGGCTCAGGCTGGAGCAAAGGAGGCTGAGGGGGGCCCTTGTGGCTCTGCACAACTCCCTGCCAGGAGGGGACAGCCGGGGGGGTCGGGCTGTGCTCCCAGGGAATGGGGACAGGAGGAAGGAAATAGTCTCCAGCTGAATCAGGGGAAGATTATATTAAATATTAGGAAAAAAATCTTAATAGAAAGGACTGCCCAGCCCTGGCAGAGGCCTCCTGGGTCAGTCCCCATCCTTGGAGGAATTTTAAAATCTGTCTGGGTGAGGCACTTGGGGACAAGGGTTAGTGGTAAACAAGGTTTTGGTGCTAGGCTAATAGTGATCTAAGAGGGCTTTTCCAACCTTTACAATTTTATTATTAGAAAATTTATTTTTCTTTCATGAAGCATAATTTTTGTTAAAACTGGTTTCTTTTCCACATGGAGTTTTTAAAATTTATTTTATACTAGAAGCACTACAAAGAGGCAAATATTTTTTTGCTAGAGCATTGTCATGAAGGTCTCTAGGGTCTGTTTTGCTGTCTGCCATCCCATTCTCATCTGAAAGCTGGACTCACCAGCAAGACTACATCTCCCTTAACATTTCACTGTCTGAGATTTCCCAAATATTAAACTTCCCTTCAATAATATATTGCCATGATATATTACACAAGGTTTAGCAGTAAACTCCAATCTTCCTGCAGCACAATATTCAAAATATTTTGGGGGCTGAATTCATTTAAACTGAGATGTTAGGCGGGAAATCATAATAAAACTGAAATCCTGCCTCTGTATCCCTCACTCCCAAAAATTATTCAGAAAGAAATTTCTGCCCAGAGTTATTTTTCCCACTTCTCAGAAGGAAAGAAAAGCATAAGGAATGTAGATGCATTTTCCAATAGATACATACTGAGCCTGTGACAAGGTATAAACTCAACATCAACACATCATTCCTAGCACTACACAGATTTCTCTCTGCTGGAAGCAGGAGTACAATTACACATAAGCCTCCAGACAGCTGGCCTGCAGTAGGACTTTTTCAACACTTTGAATTTGAGATGGATGAGAAAAAGAAAAAGCAGCTATGCCACAAACCTGGTGGGAGAAGTTTTGCCTATGGGAGATGATGAATATTCAAATCACAGCTTGCATGAAATGCCATAGCACCTTAGTCAAACAGAGTTTGAAACAAAATTGCTCCTCAGCCATTTTGGGTCTGGTCCACAGTTCAAAATATTTCAGTTCAAAACAACAAAAATAAAAATTACAATTTATTTTTCCTATTTAAAAGAAAATACTTGATCAAATAATATTTCTTTTCTCAAATCCCTCTCTTTTCCAAAGCCAACATTCAGTGCAATTTGCATTCTCTGTCTTTATTTTCCAGACAAAGATTTTCAGGCATACACAGGTTAAAAAAGGTCTGCCTGACAGAATCCCTCATGTCTTTGATCCTAGATAATTAACTCACACGTGCTCTCTCTGTCTTCTCCTGTCCCACAGTTTATCCTTGCACTGACAGAGAAAGAGTCACACTAACAAATACAGCCTGACAAATGTTTGGGGATAAATTCATTTACTGTATCAAATACTTTGCCTGCTTGTACAGAAGGTGTAAACACTAGTAAATTGACAGTCATAAAATTAATAATGACTGTAAATTACTGAGGCACTTAACTACTTCTGCCAAGTGTGTCCTGAACAATAAATAAGAGGAAAATGTATTTGGAGATAAGGAAGACCTCATAAATATAGTAAATTAAAGTATGGAGCTCAGGGAAGTCTGGAACAAACATATCAGTAGGTACATGTGATAAGCAGTAGCTGATAAGAGACTTAACTCCCAGTTTTTGTGGGGGTCCCCAGTTCAGAGTGACCAGCACTATTTCTTACGAGTCAAAGATCAGAGCAGGGCAGGAAACACAGCAAAAGTATCCAAGCACATAAAGAAAAAACAATACTGTGTATTATCCTGTTCTAGGTGCTTGGCAGGGATCTAGTGGGGTGTATGACCAGCTCAGGGGTAGCAATCAAAAGCCATGGGCTCATTCAGTGTCACAGACAAAAGCTGTCCTGCAGGGCCTGAGTCCCTCCTAGTGATAAGAAAAATACCCAGCCCTCTGCAATTCCAAAGGCACTTCAGGAAGTGGGAGAAAAGTTCCTCCTGGTACCCACATTTTGCAAATGGAGAAAATAAGACCTCAAGGCCCATTTCCATCTCAACAAATTTTCAGTTGTTCAAACTCTTGAGAAAGGGCTGGGTTCTCCTGAGTCAAAGAGAAAGAACGACGGCCTTAATTGTAATCCCCCTCATATAGCAACCAATTTTCTCTCCGATAGCAGTTTAGTGGAAAAGGTGGGTACCCCAGACATGACTACTGCCACCTTGGACTTCTTTCACCCTTGCATCCCTGCATCTGTCACCACTAAGGACCAAACCCTGCTCTGCCTCTTTTCAGGAGCAGAGCTGGCCACAGGCAGTTCTGACAGCCTGAGGGAAGCAGACCCTTGTGGAAGGAAGCTCATTTTCCTGGAGCCTTGAGTTTCTTTTTTGCCTTCCATGAAGGGATGGAAGAGTAATGCCAAGGGGTTCTGGATCCAGCCCTTCAAGCACTGTGAATCAGCCAAGGAGTCCAGCCAAAGCTGCATAACTTTCCCTAAACGCTGCCCCTTCCTAATTCCACTTCCCAGGCGATTTGCTTACAGTGTCTCTGGCTGCTTTCTCCCCACCTGCCACTCAATCAGAGAGAAATGTCAAATGTCTCTGCCATCAGCCATGCCAGGCATGCTATAAAAAGCAGCTGTCTTCCTGACAAACTGTGCTCTCTGAAAGTCCTGTCTTCAACTTTTCTGTCATTTGCAGTCTTCCTTTAATTTTATTTTTAACACTCTGTCGGTCTGTCTCCCCAGGATCACTCTGCAGCAAGGGCATCCCAGAGGAGCACATTCCTCCCCACTACACCCTGCAGAAGCAAAGACACTAGGGAATACCTGAATCCCAGTGCTCCCAGGGATAAACTGAGCAGTACAATCATCCCATGGTCTGTTTAAACCCTCCTGGGAGGGAGATGCTCACAGGGGGACTCAGCAGTGACAGGTCCCATCACCACCACACTCTATACACTCAAGGCATGGCCCAAGGCATCTTCACACCCTGCTCATCCTCTTGGGCACTGACACCACAAACAGGCAGCACAAGTCAGAGCAAGTTTGGAGCTGCCCACAGTGACTTTGAGGGCCACTTTTAAGGAGAGCTGAACAGGGTTTACCTGAGTAAGGTCATCCAAACTTGTACCTGCACTGCAGTCCTCTCCTGCACGTGGGCATGTTCTTCATTTGATGCTGAGGCTGGTGGGCAGGCAAATGCTGGGTTTGAAAACCTGAGAGTCACAGAAAGCTGTTAACTTACCATAAAAAAATTGCATATTCTGTGCTATTGCTCAGAGAAGTAGCATTGTGGGGATTTATAATACACCCCCCTATTTCCAAAATTACTTGGTTGAAAAAAGGGTTTCTTTATGGGAAGAGGGTTGTGTTCCTCCTTCCTTTCCCACTGTAAAAGGTTTCCAGCTGGGAATACTCAGAATTTCATCTCCTTCAGTGTAAAAGCACACAGCCAGATCTCACCCTGCCTACTAAACACCCCCAGCCTGGATACTGACAATGTACAATCTCCACTAGTTCCAGGTCTTTCTGGAATTAACACTCTTCTACCTGCCTCTTGGTGAGCCATTAGGAGCTCAGGTAGGAAACAGAAGCAGGGGGCTTGGGGCTGAGCTACTTCAGGATCTCAGCAGCATTCCTCACTTCTCTCCCTGCAATCACCCAGTCCCATTTTTATCCACTCAGAATCATCACCACTGAGTCCACTTGTGGTGTCTTCTGCCAGACACCACTGCTAGCAACAGTGAATTTTTCAGCAAACATGGCATTTTGCCCCCTCTTGTAAAACTTGCTTGTTCTGAACTTACTTTTTGATTCTGAAAAGTGACTTTTTCAGAGAAAATGACAACTACCTTGTTTATTTGACCACTCATCTGTGTTGCTGAGCAGGAAAGGTATTTTTAGCCTGGCTGTCAGCTTCACAAATAGTCCAGAATTCAGATTTTGTTTCTCCTGCCTCACTCCTTGCCACCAATAAAAATTTTGCAACCAGAAGTTCTCTCTCAGAGTGAAGTGTTAGCCACGAGAGAATCCAGCCCTTATTCCCAGGGACACATCAGCTCTGCAAAACACAGAAATCCTGACTTTGTTTGCACAAAGGAAGATATGACTGAAATACAAAACCATGGATATAACACACAGATGAAATAGGGCTAGCAGCAAAAAAGGAGTTGTTTTTAATTCTTCCGTTACAGGATTACCTCTGTCAAATTTTCAGCGTTTATACACATAGTGAAAGCATTGCAACTTCAGGGTGGACCCAAGTGAAGATATTTAATGATGGAATTTATTTTAAATACTGTTGAGGCAAGTCCATGCATGGGTGACACGCTCTCAGAGGATTTCTTTCTGATATGGATTATTGAAAGTACATGTGGAGTCAAGAATATTTACTATATGCTGAGAGTTCGGTGTGCCAGACAGTTGATTTCAGCTGTGCCCTTGCCATGTGCCTTCATCTGCATTCTCTTCTCTCTCTGTTAACTCATGCAATCACTTGCTGAGCCTTCATTACAAACTAAATCGACTCAGGTAATAATAGACATCCCAACATGGAGGCAAAATTAATCTCATTTAGAACTGAGTCCCACCCCAATAGCCTGAGAAACCTCAGTTCAGCAAAGTCTGTGAACAGATGCTTAAATTCATCCCTATTAAATACAACACATTAGTGCTTCCCTAAAGATTTTACAGATTTGGGACTCCTGCCTGATTTATAAGTGGTGAGTGGCTTTGATTTCTGTGTGCCAAAGGAGTTGGAAAGAAATGTAATTTTTATATTGAGAGTATTTCCACCAACAAAAGACGAGTGGTTCTAAGTAGGTCTTTTTTTTCTGTCTATTTAAAGTAGATTAAATAAGATTATGGTATTATTAGCATCATTAGGGTTATTATTAGGAAATTACTATTCACAACACTTCTACTGTCATATTCTACAATAAGGAAAGCACATCTATTAAAATGATTGAACATCAATACATAAGCTCCTAATAATCCAATGGTATCAATGAGTCCATCTTTTAGATTCAATTGTAAAAGTCATCATTTGATGGTGATTATCCAATTGTTCATTAGGAGAGATTCTCTGAGACTCAGCAGCTCTCTAATGATGATGCATAGTCATTACATTTCAGGCAGCCTGTTCTTAGTGCAGCCATTGGATAACATTTAGCTGTTGTTATTTTATTGTTATAATTGGCATGTAACAATGACATGATGACCCAGGCCATCACATAAGAGTTTTGTCTTGTCCCACAACTTTAAACAACACCAGGGAAATGCAGCTAGTGCTCAAACTGTGATTTTGGGGGCATTTTGTAGATGCTTCATGAAGATGAGATAGTCATTGGTGGAGGAATGTATTGCTTATTCCTCTTACTCAGGGCTGAACAGTAAGTCTGTATACCAGAACACAGCCATATAATACATATATTTATACATTTATACATAGTATAAATACATACTGCATATATTATATAGAATATTGTAACTATATATATCAGAACAGAAGTAATAGATCTTCAAAAGTTTGCTGTCTATGAACTGCTTGTTGGAAAGTCCTAAATTTGCTGTTTCCTCTCAATAAGGGGTTGTAGTCTGAAGGTGATTGTAGCCATCACAGGAAAATTCTGATATGTAAATAGCTGACATCGAGTGTGCACTTAATCTTTGACAGCCTGGACTCTGAAAACAGAATTTCACCTTCCTTTTTCCACTTGGCTCTTGTTTTCAAGCAGCACATCATGGGAGATTATGTCTTTCAGGACAGGGATCAACAAGGAAAAGAATGATCTGAAATGTGCTGACTTCATTTGGACAACTTGAGTTTGAGAGGAGGACAGTCGTTTAGAATTACTCTGCAAAATTCTGCTCACTGCTGAAATCAGTGGCAAGACTTCCTTGGACCTCAGCAGGCATGGAGCTATTCAAAAATAACTGTCAGTGCACCAGAATATTTCCAAAGTGAGAATCAGTTTTCAGTTATTTTAGGATTGGTACTCCCACAACAATTTACACTGATTAAACTTTGGTACGTTTGCAAAGCAGTAAGCATTCAGATTTTGTGCCTGCATACATCCATTTCATGTGCTCACTCTGTCCCTCACTATCCAGGTAGTGACAAGCTGCAATAGCAGCCTTATTCCATACATCCAGACATTCCATCTTCAGATTCCATATGTCTGAAATTGCACATGGTATCAGATTTGAGGTATCTCTCCTTTTTTTCAATTTATCAGCCTCCATTATGTGAACTCAGTGTAATGCAATAGAGATACTTAGAAATCACTCTGGGGTTTTTTTCCTGCATAAAACTAGTCAGAAATCCTGACTAGTAAAGCACCAGCAAAGTTGGTTTCCATAACTGAAGAAGGATGGTGATCTTTGATGCACCTGCATCAAAGATTAGGTTCAGCTCCTATGTTCAATTTGCGTGTTGTACACTTTCAAATTGTGATATCACTTTGAGCAATGTCTGTCAGCCAAAGCCCCTGTCATCAGTTCAGTTTTGGCTAGAATTTGGATGCAGAGGTCAGGTTGGCAAAGAGACTCCTAGGAGAAGGATTTCAGTACATATTTCATACTTGCCTCTGTGCATTGCTGAACAGGGGTGGTTTTAAACATCGCCAAATTCTCTGCTGAATACATGTTAGCTAAGTGAGGATGATTGCAGAGAGACAAGTTTAGTTGTGAACCTGAGGGACAAAGAAATGCACAACTTTCTCCTTCTTGAAACTTCTGAACTGCTTTGGAACCATTCCTTGAGATTACTATTTTTCCGTTTATCCTCCAGGAGTGCTTATGGCATGACAACTTAAGCCATAAAATATCCCCCAGTTCATATTCTCCAGCCACAGACTGATGGTGTCCACCTGTCTTTGCAATCCTTTTATTGCCTATTCTGTCTTTGCAAAGAAATAAGCAATCCAGTTTGGGGGGGGGGACATCTGGAACAGATGGAGACATCTGTTTAGTCTCCATGCATGGTAGCAAGTGGCAGACAGGTAACATCATCATGAGGGTGTCTGTGTGTTGCCATTTGCAGGCAGCCCCATCACCACTTTCAATGATCTCCCTGGAATTGGCAGCACCCCCTTTGGGACTGGCTACAAGATACCCCCAATATTGAGGTATTTCCAAAGGAAACACCAATGGCACTAGCCATTCAGACACAGCAGCTTCATCTGCTGTGACTGGATATTGCATGCCTGCGCAGATCTTTTTCCTCTACTTCAATCCCTTTGGTTCAGCCCTGGGTTTATTCAGGCAGACAAGAAGTTCTGGTGACAGTCTTAGGGCCTTTGCTGTCTCTCAGGAGTTGTGGAGAGGGGGAACCTCTGCACTGAGGTTCCAGTCCCCCTGCAATTCTCCAAAGAAGCTGCCATTTCTGCATCTGGAAGCATAATGAAATTCTGTGTGACTTTATGGCTTGTATATGAAAGAGTGCTTTGCCTCAGAAAGGCTCAACCCTGAGTTAACACATGAGAAAGTGATTAGGGAGACAGGGGAAGCCAAATGTCTCAAAAAAAAGACGAAAAACTGTAGGATCTGGCTAATTCCAGAAGCAACAACATTTAAGTTATTTCTTGATGCCAGTAGTTACGAAAATAGTAGCTATGTACCTCAGCCCACAGTGGTTCTCTCAAACTGGCTGCAAACAGCCACATCAGTGGCATCAAAATTGTTGCATGTGTCTGGAATAAAAATGCTATGAGGGATGCAAAAGTTATCACAAGGAGGCCTCTGCTCACCCACGTGCATGTCCCAGGGGATGCATGTGAGCTATTTGTGTTGGTAAGGATGAGGTTGCCTTGCTGGGACAATATTCTGGCAAACAGGAAAGGCCCCAAGCCACTGGCTGCACATCACCACAGTTATCTTCAGGACTGATGTCGAGGCTGGCTCAACATCATCTTAGAGGAGTGATAATGGCTTGCCATGGCTCATCTGCTCCCTGCTGGGAAGTAACAATTGTCAGTGAGAAACGACCAAGGGAAATGCTTGAATGCTGAGCACGCAACTGCAGAATGAGGTGACACCTATGTAGGAACAGATTTATACAGTCGAAGATCCTGGTTTCCCATCACTAGGCTGTCAGGCAAGCAAAGACCAGTGCCAAGAATAGAGGATAACTGAGATCTGTGTCCAAGCTATGTAGCTGAACCCAATCCAAGATGCCCTACAGCTGTTTTAACTAACTAGGAAAACTTAAACATTCCCCCACAGTCAGATTCAATCTTTTGCACTCATAATACCTCAACAGTTCTTCTTGCCATGATAAAGGCTGTCAAGAAACAAATCCATGGTATCTGCAAGGAAGTTTTTGAGCCAGTCAGTAATCATTTGTATCCATGCCTTCAAACTCTGCAAGAATGTGGGGTGGGAATACGTCGTTATATGCACATTCCAGCTGCAAAATATTAAAATCTTCTGCAGACACCATGACCTAACTCACGATTTTGGCAGCTACCACTCTCACAGGGATCATCTGCTTATGACACATTCCTTACTTCATTTAAGAGACATGTTTTCAAACAATTGTCATGTGCAATTTCCTCTGCACCTGATATTTTTCTTACAGGGATGAGACAACTGCAGCAGCTTGGTTGGGTGGGACTCTGACCCCTTGTGTGCCACTGCCACACAGTGCACATCCTTGAGCTGAGACAGTTCCTATGACAGCAGCAGTGAAGACAGCAGGGCTGAGAACATTTGTAGACCTGGATACTGCCTTAAGGGGCACTTTTAGCCATTTCTGGCTGGCTTCTGATAGTGTCAGCATTAATTAGTGCTTTTCTTCGCTATTAGATAGAATGACAATATGAAAAGCAAAAACTGGGGAGGACTGGGAAGAACATGGTCAAGAACAGAATCTTTCCATCCACCATATTATTAAAGCATGCTAGTCCAGGATGATTGCCACAAAAAATATCAGAGAGCTGGAGCACCTCTCTTAGGAGGACAGGTTGAGAGAGTTGGGGCTGTTCAGCCTGAAGTAAAGAATAATTTAAGGAGCTCCAGGAAAGCTGGAGAGGGACTGAGGACCAGGGGTTGAGGGACAGAACACAAGGAATGGTTTCCCACTGCCAGAGGGCAGGGACAGATGAGATATTGGTCAGGAATTCCTGCCCCACAGGCACCCACAGGGTGCCCAGAGCAGCTGTGGCTTCTCCATCCCTGGAAGTGTCCAAGGCCAGGTTGGATGGGTCTTGGAGCAACCTGGGATAATGTAAGGTGTCCTTGTCCATGAGAGAGAGCTCAGAACAAGAGTATCCTTAAGTTCCCTTCCAGCCTAAGCCATTGTATGATTCCATGCTGAACCAGTGGGGTCATTCCCTATTACTGCACACTTTCACCTGGAGGTGTCTAGCTGCTTCTTGGGAGTTACAAAATTTCTATCAGAATAACCTTGGACAGGCTGAGACAATCTATCGTAAACACCAAAATGAGAAAGCCATTTATTCAGTAAACTGAGAAAAAATTTCTTCCCAACAAAAAATAAACCACCAAAAAAACCCCCAAAAATTCCATCTTACATATGCACAAACAGCATTGTTTGTGCTAACAAGTCTAGTTTCATGCATCTCCCAGTCAAAAGTGATGTATATATAACTGCTATCACATGTAGCAATTAGAAACACCCTGACATCCTGTTCTTTCTGCTCCTTCCCTCTCTCCAGCATTCAAAATACTTCAGCTCCTAAAAACACTCACCCTCATATCCCATTCCCCTTCATATCAGCACCAACCAAGTTGGCCTCTTCCTTACCTTCTTTAAGTGTTCAAAGGTAATTTTAAAGAACACCTCATTTAGCTTTCATTTTCCTGAGATTCTGCCTGCCCATAAATCAGAGCTGAAGGGGAATTGGAGAGGGTCTCAGCTAATCAAAGCTAGAATCTCTAAAATGTTTAAATATAAATCAAAATAGTCAAAGGCTCTCCAAAGCTTCAATTTTCTTTGAAAGCCCCAGTTCTTATTTTCCCTGTGCTTAGCTCTCAATTTCATCCTCATACCTTGAAGGTATTTTCTAAGTATCTTTTAGTCATTTTCTCCAAGACATTGAGCTGCCTGGTTCAAGAATTATATTAAATTTTGACCTGTGAGTGAGTTGCTATGCTCCCAAGTAGGAGTGCTTTGTCCAAATTAAGGTTTTAGGGTTCAGATCCTAAATTGAAGTTTACTAATGACTTTAAGGCTAAAAATGTTTCTGGGATCTATTGAAAACATGACTTTGATCATCTATTCCATATTGCAGTCAGAACTACATGCTCCATATGTCAGAAATGATAAAATGTTTCTGCCTCCCTCTTTTGCATCTGAAGTCTGGAAGTCTGCTAAATTAATCTGCTTACCTATCTTTATCACATCTTATAGTTCTGGAGTGGAATATGGGTTAGGAAAGTTAAGAATATAAGCTTATTTCTCTCTCTGCCTCTGTCCTCCCTTCCTGTGTCAAAGTTACTGAGAGAAAAGAAAAAAATTACACATTGTAAAAGATATTTTAATCCCTGGGTTTAATCATTCAAGCATGTGAGTTTACCAAAAGAGTTCTCACTGAAAGGCAGATCCTTTCATTCTTCCCAATATGTGGGGTATCAGCATGTCACATCAGTGTGTTTCATTTCACTAGAATAACCAGTCTTTCAGAAAACTCTCTTGTTAGAAGAAAGAATGGGAAATGTGAGGCATAGGAATATTTGGACAGTTTTCTTCATAAACATCCACAGAGGAATGAGCCTCTGCGCAAAACTGCAATATCTGTTAACAGAAGGTGTACGCATATTTTTTCTTTACTTACAACAGATACACAAAGGTTATGCAGTCATGCAAATCAAGATTTAAGAATATGTTTTGAAACATACTGTATTGATACTTCTCCCACCTAGGATAGTTCTTCAGTTATTGGGTGACCTCCTCAGATCTCCTTTAGAGATTCCTGAGTTGGAGCAGATGAACTTCAGTAAAAACACTGAGATATGTGCAAGGTTTGGTTGGGCAAAATTTTCCACACAACACACATTTTAACTTACTTTAATTACTAAACAGATTTCTCTAGATTAACCAGAATTTTGGAACCAGAGTGGTTTCAGCTGCCTCACACAACAAGAAATTTTGGGAGATTTTAATCATACAGAGAGTGCACTTTCTATCAACAATATATCTGATGGATCTTCAGCTCTGTGTGAGCAATGCTGACTGCAAACTCTGGTTTGCTCTCATATTAAATACAAAAGTCCAGGACACTATCCAATTGAAGGGGCTGGTGATCCCTGAAACAAACAAATCCTACGTGGGGAAAAAAATAAAAAAAGCGGTAAAGAGAAAGAGAGAAAATATTTCAGTCCCATTTCTACTAACAGAATGGAAAATGTAGGATCCTTGGGCTAACCTGAAAATCAACTAGTTGAAAATCAACTTTATCTTTAGACAATGTTCATTATGAAGCTCTTTTTCATTTGGCCTTACCTCACAGGTGGCTCTCACTCTTCTCTTTCTACAGAAGGTAAGTTGCAAGATGTTTGATTTCTCAGCAGCTGTCTTCATTCTGTTTGGAAACAGCCTCACAAAAATAACAAAAAACCTGTTTCCTGGAAAATTAAATGTTTTTCATCACATTCTCTTGGGCTTTTGCATTATTGTCATCCAATACAAAATTAGAAAAATCAAAACAGAGAATCAATAAATTAGTAAAGCCTTCTTAGGACCTCTCTTAGGTACCACTCTGAGACAAAACCTCATTAATGCCAAGCAATTTTTGCAAAGTGTTAGCACCTGAGTGAAGATACTTCCACAGGTGAGTCATCTTTCAGCTCGAATTTTCTGAACAGGCTGAAATGCAAAGGAGAAAGAAAATGCATTTTTTAAACAGTTGGCAAAAAACATGTAAACAGACAATATGTACATAAGCAAAAAAGTGTTCCTTGAAAATATGGAATAAAAGAGTTGTCCACATTTACAATTATTAGGTACACAGAAAAGCAATATAAAAAAAATATATATTGCAAAAAAAGGGATAATTTTAAAATTTCCAAGGCTGCATTCTGTCTGGGAGGGAGGACATCTTCCTGTGCACACAGGATACTAGGACCTAGGATGTCCATCATGCCAAAAGGAAGGTGACGGGAGAATCTCAAGCTACTTTTGGCGTGATACCCAGTGAGTTTCTGAGCAGAGAAATGTGAATCAGGACCTGAGGTGTAGGGAATTGTGTTTGATTACTCTGTTTCCACTGCTCCAGTTTTCCCCAGGGCTGCAGAAAGCTGTACCCATCCTAAACCAGAGAGCCATTTGGAATCCCTTCGGGAAACCGAGTGCTGAGGGAAAGGCAGCAAAAATTTTGTCCTTTTATTCAATAAGAAGCAAAAGTCATTTCTTTTCTTTCATGCTGTGAGCCTGCCTGACAGCTAACCAGACTTCAGGTGTCACTTGCCAGTGTGCAAATATTGTAGTACATTAGTAATACAAATACTACTAATGAATGACAAGTATCAAAACTCTAATTTTTTCTGGACTTTGTAGGATCTAGGTAAACCACAAATCAGACATGGGTGTGCTGACAGACAGACAATACAGACCATTGTATTGCATTTACACAAGGACCTGTGGCATGGGAATATATTAATTTTTAATGGAAAATGTTATTCTTTATGGTCAGCTCTTTCAGCAGAATCATTTATCAAGACTGACATCAACCAGATACACTAAGGATTGATGTTAAAGTGGGGGGGAGGGGCACATCTAATATTTACAAATGGCACAGCTTTTAAAATGCCACTACTTAGAATCAAGTGCAATTACAGTGTATTTAAATGAGTATTAAAGTATTTGTATTGCCAGTTTGCAAATTCAGCATCTTGAGAAGCCCAAATGGATTTTCATGTAATTATTGTCATTAACTCAAAGAAGTAAATGCTCAGCAAAGAGTCTGCTTTAAAAAAAAATAAATAGAAAGCAAGTGCATAAATGTATAATTAAATGGCATCTTCATGCTTAATTCCTCACATGATCTTCTAAAATATACACCTCATAACTGCTGAGTACCTTGGTGACATAGCTCAAGCTTCCTTTCTGCATAGCATTAGCATCAGTGTAGCTATATTTGGGGTCTCAGAAGTTTCTCCTAGGAAGGTGACATACAGAAATTTTCTTTCCTGGAAGCCTATTTATCTGCTTTTCATGCTAGGAGAGGAGATCCTTGCCTGCTTTTTTTCTACACGTACTAGGAACAAAAACTTTGCCAAACATTCTTACTCTCATGACTGTGATGCCATTCCTACTAGAAGTCATGGTTCCACTGTGTTCCACACCAAATTCTCAATCAAAATGGCCCATAGTTCTAAAACCATAGAATCACATAGCAGTTTGGAAAAGAACTTAAATCTCATCCTGTTTCACCCCTGCCATGGGCATGGACACACTATCCCAGGCTGCTCCAAGCCCTGTCCCACCTGTCCTTGGGCATTTCCAGGGATCCAGGGGCAGCCACAGCTGCTCTGGGCACCCTGTGCCAGGGCCTGCCCACCCTCACAGTAAAGAGTTTCTTTATAATAAATTAGGTAATCCAATTCTTCACTCCTTGTAAATTTGAATATGTTTTGGTGAGGTCAGTTTTAGAAGCTGATAGATAATAGAGACCAGAAAGAGCTGGAAATTCCAGGCTGAAAAATGATGCTTCTGTGTTTGACACCATCAACATGTGGCCTCAGTGAGCCCTTCAGTCTCCAAGACCCATTAGCAAAATGGGCACAGGAGTCCTTATGTTTGCAGAATGTTCTCATCATCCTTCAGCGAAAGTTGATATGGAAGTTCAAATCACTGATTTGTTCCAGGAGTAGCACATGGTGCTTAAAAAAGAAAACCCTCTACCTACCCCTTAGAGATCATGAGCCCATGAATGACACAGGACTGCCCTTAAGGCTAGCTGGCTTTTACAAGAAGAAAATTTAGAAGGATATGGGGAGAGCAGGGGGTTTTGGCATTGGCTGAAATAAAAAAAGCAAGAAAACAAAAGAAAACAAAAATTATGTTAGCCTAGCTTTAATGAGGACACAATTATAGGCCAGGATATAAGTCTTTCAGGGCTCTGGTCTCTATATTACAAACCTCTGCCTCAAGGCAGACACTGAATAGTTACTGGTAAGATAAATGTGAAATTCATAGTGCTCAGCAGCCCTGAGAGCTGGGCTTGTGTGAATCTGATGAAGTTCAACAAGGCCATGTGCAAGGTTCTGCACCTGGTTTGAGGCAATCCAAAAGACAAACACAGGCTGGACAGCGAATGGATTGAGAGAATCTCTGAGATAAAGGACTGGGGAGTATTGATGGATGAGAAGTTCAATACGATCCATTGATGTGCACTGGCAGTCCATATACCACAGGAGAGAGGGAGATGGAGAAGGACTTTGGAAATTGCATGGAGTGGTAGTACAAGGGGAAGCAACAAGAGGAAACACTGTCAGGGGTCAGGGTTAGATTGATATTATGATATTAGGAAGAAATTCTTCCCTGTGAGGGTGGCGACACCCCAGCACTAAGCGCCCAGAAAAACTGTGACTGTCCCATCCCTGGAAGTGTCCAAGGCCAGGTTGGAAGAAGCTTGGAGGCACCTGGGATAGTGGAAGGTATTTCTGTACATGGAAGAAGGCTTGGAACTAAATTAGCTTAAAAGACCCTTCCCCTTTAAAGATCCCTCCCAGCCCAAACCATTCCATGATTCTATCATTTTATGATTCATCTCTCTTTTAGAGATTGCTCAAAATAAAAATAATTATTAATTCTTTTTAAGTAATGGTGACTTTAGAAAATAGTGTGATGAAGGAACTTCTTTCACCAGGCTCAGATGCTTTCACTCATAATCTCAGTGTTTGCCCCATTGTCTCACAAGGAATATTTTTGTCTTTTCATTGCCACAAGTAGGTTCTTGTTCCACCCAGATCCAGTATCTACTCTCAAACTGATGCATGAACTTAATTTCAACTGCAAAAGAACAATTACAAACTCAGAAATGTCAGTTTCTAGCACAGAGCTTTGCTTTATAAACATTCCTTTGTTAATGAAATTGGAAAAGTTCAGAAGAGGAATTTTCCATGAGTAATTCCTCATGTAAGCACTTCTTAAAAGTCCCTTTTCTCAAATTCGCTTTGACAGCTGCTTGGGAAATAATAATAATAACAATAATAATAGTAAAAATAATAAATCTTAGTCCTATTTCTATATCAACAGAGTGATAATCTGCTGGTTCAGGCACTGAAACCCAAATTTCTGGGTCTTCATCCAACATGATGCTCTCTGCTACCTTATGGCTGGAGCAAACCCACACAGATGGGGAACAAGACCCAGGCTGGTGGTCAGCTACTGGAGACCACCACTTTCAGAGGACACTAAGGAAACTCTGATGCTATTAGCCAAAGGGAAACACCACTTTGTGGTGTCTGTATTTTCTAAACCACTCAAAACTCTTTTTTTCTTTCCTTACTGCCGTCCACAAGCTGATTCCACCTGCTGCCTCTTAGAGACAGATTGCCATTTCGGGGAAAGGGGGCTGGAATTTCTTGATATGTTTCTACAGCAGCCTGTGAAATGGTGATGGGATCTCCAGGGATTTCTGAAGTACAGATAATTGATCTGACAGACTACTCCATGGAGGGGCTGTCAATCAAGAGCAAGCTATTCACATCCCCTCTGTCAGGCTCCCATCACTCCATGGAGCTGTTGCCAGGTCTTCAGCAGACAGAGCAGAGGGGAGAGGAAACAGCCATGGCCAAGTGGTGCAGCCTGGGCCAGCTCCCTGCACAGGCAAAAGGGGCAGATTATTGCTGCAGGAGGACAGGAGGAAAATGAGAGACAGGAAGTAAAAGTGGATATGGCCCTGCAGATTGTGCACCTTTGAACATTTTAGTGTCAGGTGGCAATCCACATTGTAGTTCCTGCCAGCATCTCCCACATTTCACAGAGCTTTTCCACCCTAACTCATGCCCATCTCTCCTCCCCTGCCTTTGTCACTCTCCTGATATGAGTGGCCTGAGAACAAACAATCACCCAGAATTAGAGGAGGTTAGGCCAATCCTCTGATTTTAGATTCAGAGCCTGAAGCCATTGAGGATATACAGTGAAGCACCAGAGCTGAGGGTACCTACAGCTCTCCCTGCTGTTAGCGGCCCCACAGAATTGTGTAAAAGCCACCATGAACCACAAAAACAGGCAATGTGTGAAAAGAAATAAAATAAGAAGTTAAAGAAAGATTGAGTGCACAGACAGCACAAGAAAATGTGGGCGAAGAACACTGAGGAATAGCCCTGTGCACCATTGTCTCCATCAAAAAAACCATGTTGATTGAACCACCACTGTTCAAACTGGATAATGAAAAACTGAATCATGCAAAAAGCCCAGTGCTCATTTCCTGCCCTGAATTTGTGACACAAAGGCTCTTCAAGAGATTAATATTCCTATAGTGATGAGTGATCTTTAGGTCTGCAGCTACATCCCTCCCTTGGAAAATAAAGTGATGGAGTGCTGTTAGCCTCCCTCATGCCCCTTTGATTTCAGCACTATAAATATTTCCCTTGTCACTGGTACTGGCCACAACAAGGGCTAGATAAAAAAACTCTGAAAATCAGAAGAGTGGAAATGATAAGGGGTAGGTTTGGGCTTTGCCGTGCACCCAGTACACATGGAGTTTTGAGGTCCAACTCCTAGGAACAGTGGCCTGTTTAAAATCAAGACAGTGATGTTTTTATCACTTCTTAGTCTTCAATTAGTGAAGAAAGACAAAAAGAGAAAAATAAATCTAACTAGGCTTTGAGTGGACATTGTCTTTAGATTATATATTCAAAGTTTTATTACAGAGGCATAGAATGGCTTGGGATAGAGGGGACCCTAAATCTCACTCCATTCTACCCCCTGCCATGGGCAAGGACACCTTCCACTATCCCAGGGTTCTTCAAACCCCATCCAACCTCGCCTTAGGCATTGCCAGGGATCCAGGGGCATCCAAAGTTTTTCATCATTCTTTCAGATAAGAAAGAGGGCATGTGAGTGGGAAAGTGATCTTGCATCACTGATGTTTCTCTCTTATACAAAGCTATAAAACTTATGGATTTTTAAAAATAGCTTATTTTCTATTTTTATTATGTCTAGTCTAAAGCACTGTCTGACAAGAGATAGTCTATTAAAATGTAAGATAAGAAAAAGTAAAGTATCTGAAGGAGGAGCTTTTGTTAACTGTTTATATAACACCAGTGCTTAGCCTTTGGTCTTCAGAAAACCTGTCTTAAAATTTAAATTCTGGCACTTGAATTGATTCACACGGTCTTTACGATACAGCTCGAAGATTATTCACTGATAGTCTCAGCAAGGACAAGCAAAGAAGTACTAGAATTGAAAATGTAAAAACCTGTTGTTGAGGCTCTGTTTGTCAAAAGGATGCACAACAAGAATTTAGGAAACTCGTAAGAAGAAGGACAATTGCTGAACAACCCTTGTAGGTTACCTCTATACACTGCTGCTCCTATCTGTCATAAATAATGCAGAGGAGAGAAGCCAAGTTGCATCCTTTTCTATCTTATCCCTTTATAAGATAGAAAAGACTGTAAAGATTTCCATAAATAGCCATTTTCTGCATTAAAAGCTGCCTGTGGAGAATGTTTCTATCCTGCTTTCCAAAGAAAATAGGGACTTACATGATCCAACTTATGTGCATATCAACTCATCTCTTCATGTCCCCTTGACAACTTTTGAACCTGTTTCAACAAAATTTGTTAGAATTGTACATGTTTCATGAAAATTTACTGTCTGGGGGAAGACAGGACTTGATTAGTTGCACCAGACAGAATGAGAGAGGCTCCAGTTACCCTTTATCAAAATGTGGAGAAGCTGTGTTGGGTGGAGACATAATTCATATCACAGCTATGGGAAAATCTGAAATTGGCACCCTAGTTTAACCAGAAAGTTCAAACCTGAGACACATATCCACAAGAAACATGATTTTATTATTTAAGCTGTTCATGGAACAGCTTGCTCCCACTTACATCTTTAGATGAAGATATTAGCAAAGCTGACACTTCTTCCATTAAAACTGTAGGTTACAAAAATCATCAGCTTTTGACAGCAAAACAAAACAAAAAAAAAAAGTTAGAATGCTATATAGAGAGTTTTTAGACCGATGACTCTTCTAGACCATCTATGCAAACAAACTGCTTGCACAAGCATATGTCTGTTTCATTGTGCTGAAATATGAGTGGTAAGCATTTTGAGCCAGCAATCCACTGCTACTCTGAGTGCAGGCTGGGTGTGCTGTACACAAAGAAAGGCACCAAGGTGTTTGTCTTTGTGTTGACCCTGGGAGATCTTTTTAAGGTACAGCAGAAAGGAACTGCTCTCTGTTTACCACCTGGGGATGGAGCTGCCAGACCATCACAGTGGTCACAGCAACTGAGTCCTTTATCCCATAGGCCCTTGGTTCTTCACAAAGCTTTTTTGCACCTAGACAAGTTGTTGATAGATGCCTATAGATGGCCTTTTGTTTACTGATCTCCCATAAAGCCTTTGACACCATCCCCCACATCTTTCTCTCCAAACTGAGATGGATTCCATGGGTGAACTATTGGATGGATTAGGAACTGGTAGGATGGCTGCATCCAGAGGGTTGTGTTCAATGGCTCAGGGTCCCAGTGGATGTCTGGGGCAGGTGCTGTCCCTCAGGGACCCACATGGGCACAGTGTCATTGAATATCTTCAGTAATGACACAGAGAGAGGGGTCGAGGGCACCCTCAGTGAATTTGCAGATGGCCCCAAGCTGAGAGGTGCAGCTGACACACCTGGAGGATGGGATGACATCCAGAGGGACCTGGACAGGCTGGAGAAGGGACCCAAGGGAGCCTGATGAGGTTTAACAAGAGCTGGAGCTGCACCTGGGTCAGGGCAGCCCCCGGGATCAATCCAGGCTGGGGATGAGCAGAGGGAGCAGCCCTGGGAGAAGGAGCTGGGGGTGCTGTGGGTGAGAGCTGGACCTGCCCCAGCCTGAGCCCCCCTGCCCTGGGCTGATCCCCCAGCCTGGGCAGCAGGGCAGGGGGGATTCTGCCCCTGTGCCCCTGTGCTCAGGGGAGAGCCCAGCTGCAGAGCTGCCTCCAGCCCTGGCTCCAACAGCACAAGGACAGGGAGCTGCTGGAGCCAGCCCAGAGGAGGCAGCAAGGTCATCAGAGGGATGGAGCAGCTCTGCTGTGGTGAAAGGCTGAGAGAACTGGGATTGCCCAGCCTGGAGAATAGGCAGCTTCGAGGTGACTTAATTGGGCCCTCTAGTACTTGCAGAAAGCTGACAAAAAGGATGGAGAGAGACTATTTATAAGGGTCCGGAGTGACAGGACAAGGGGGAATGGCTTCCCACTTTCCAGAGGGCAGGGTTAGATGAGGTGTTGGAAAGAAAGTCTTCCCTGTAAAGGTGGGCACAGGGTGCCCAGAACAGCTGTGGTTGCCCCTGGATCCCTGGAAGTGTCCAGGGCCAGGCTGGATGGGGCTTAGAGCAGCTTGGGATAGTGGAAGGTGTTCCAGCCCATGGCAGAGGGGTTTGGAACTGGATGGGCTTTAAGATCTGTCCAACACAAACCATTCTGTGATGTTATTGTTCTGCTGTCAGTCTTGCTCTGTAGCTCTCCAGCATTTCAGACTCCTGTGTATGTCTTTGCTTTAGGAAGACACGACCAGAAGCCATCCCCAGTTACCAGCATACTGCAGGCTGAAGCAGACAGACTCTGCAGGAGGGCAAGATTTCCAGGGTGAGTTCAGTTCACACCTGACTGTGTGTGGGTGCTTCTTCCTGCCCAAACAAATTCTATGCTGTTCACCTCTCTGCTGGACAGACGCTTTCATTCAGGCCAGAAACTCAATTAATTTGCAGGGAGGGTGTTTTCTTCCTGGCTGCCTTTCAAAGTTCCTCAACTGTTCAAGGAAGCACAACCAGCCATACCCCTTCACTGGAGGACACTTTGGCAGACAGGGTGGAGGATCTTTGTCATGTGTTTGCAGCACTGTGAACACATTCAGGCTATAGCAAGGCTCTCAGTCCACCCTGTAGCTCTGACACCCCCAAAGACTTCACTTTCAGGATGCTGTAAGGAGCAATTAATAGTCCAAATTAAAACATATTTAGGTCATTGCAGGATATATGGGAAATGGGGTGATAAAAGAGCTTTGCCATAACTAAAAAGCTACCATTTCTCACTACAATTACTGCTCAGAGATGGGAGAGTTGTGCGCACACTTTCCCTGTGGTAGCAAAGCTTCTGCTTGGGACTTTCTCTCCTTAGAATCAGGTTTGGGTTGGGACACCTTCCACCATCCCAGGATGCTCCAAGCCCTGTCCATCCTGTCCTTGGACATTTCCAGGGATGCAGGGGCAGCCCCAGCTGCTCTGGGCACCCTGTACCAGGGCCTGCCCACCCTCCCAGACAGCAATTCCTGCCCAATAGCCCAGCTGTGCCTGCCCTCTGGCACTGGCAAGCCATTCCCTGGCTGCTGTCCCTGCAGCCCTTGTCCCCAGTGCCTGTGCAGCTCTCCTGGAGCCCCTTTAGGCCCTGCCAGGGGCTGCCAGCTCTCCCTGCAGCCTTCTCTTGTGCAGGGGAGCACCCCCAGCTCTGCCAGGCTGGCTCCAGAGCACAGGGGCTCCAGCCCTGGCAGCAGCTCCGTGGCCTCCTCTGGGCTGGCTCCAGCAGCTCCCTGTCCTTGTGCTGTTGGAGCCAGGGCTGGAGGCAGCTCTGCAGCTGGGCTCTCCCCTGAGCACAGGGGCACAGGGGCAGAATCCCCCCTGACCTGCTGCCCACGCTGGGGGATCAGCCCAGGGCAGAGTTGTTTTTCAGGGCTCAAGTGCATGTTCATGGGGCATGTTGAGCTTCTCTTGCCGTGGTTTGGTCTCTAAAAGGTTAAGCAGGTCATGGACATCCAGGTTATTCCCTTCAGCACAGACTCCATGAGTGTGTAACCCACAGACTGTCAGGAGAAATGGCTTCACCCTTCATAGTCAGTCCCTGAGAGATGCATATGGCCCCACTCAGTGGGCCCTGGCAGTGAGTGATTATCAGTCTGTGACTGGCAATGGTCACATCTGACTTGTGGATTTTATGAAAGGCCTAGGGATGAATATAAACAGTATAACACTATAGCCCATTCCCCTCCCTCTCTATCAAATAACAAATTATCAACTCAGTAAGAGTCAAGAAGATTCTATTTAAATTACAAACTGCAAATATTGGCTTATTTTGAGCTAGTTGGTATGAATTAACAATCACATTAAAAATTTCTTTTTTTTTTTTGGAAATACATTTCATCTGCCTTTGCATGATGGCAGCCAAGAAAATTTTGTTCAGATTTTCCAAGGTGATTCACTTCCTGGCTTCTAACAAACCTGGTAAATATCAGGTGCCAAAAATTTCTTCAACAAGATTTTTGAGCTAGAATGAAAGTTCCATTCCAAAGAGTAACTTTAATAATTGTTCAGGCTACTGTTTTTCTATTTTTGGGTCTTCTTAAGACCTCACAAGAAATAGATTATTTGGCTGATATCTTCAGTTTCAAACTCTTAAGGGAAACGTCAGATGCAGTTCTGGTTTTGTAGGTCATTTAGGGACATGAACTTCACAGTTGTTGAAGATGTCTTGTTTTTTCCTATTCATTCCTTCCAACACTGCAGCACAGAGGCAACACTTGTGATGTTTCTGGAGTCTTTTTAACCCTTCTTAAGTGTCCTATCTGAAAGCAATTTGACCAAAGGCCCTCATTTTTGGAATATGCTAGCTATCTTCCTCCTGAAATGGATTTGAAAATTGGAAGTCCACTTAGGTGCATATAAACATCTGATTTGTCTTTTGTGGTCTTTTGTACCACAGATGGGTCTGAGAGGCAAAATCCTCTAAGTGTGGCAACAAAGCAGAGACAACCAAAGCAGGTGAATTGTGGTCTGCAGGTGAATACAGGTCACCTCACTCTAGAGAAAGGAGCAGCTTTGCCATTTCACTTCCCAGTAAGAGCTGCAGAGCTCTGTGGGCTCTCTTTACAGATTTCATTGCCATGTGCACTTGGCTTATTAATTAAAACATATTCTTTACTGTTTTCAATACATTAAATTGAATGTGTCTAATGAATATCCAGCTGCACTCTTCTTTCTTTATACATAACAATTTAGAATCATAAATTGCGCTCATTTCAAACCAGGAACATTTTTCCCATTATATGGCTGCTGGTGATAATGTATCAGACAGCAATAATGATGCTTGATTTTCATAAGCTGCACTAAATGGTAAGTGCTCAGAGCTACATATTTTGATTAGCAGACTAAGCAAACCATGACATGAGAATCCTTATTTACACTGACTACTAAGGATTTTTTCACAAGGTGATTTATTTAGGCAGAGGGACAGTTTAAGTGTACCTGACCTGCTTAACTCAGTTCTAGATCATCTCAAGCTGGGCATCTGTGACACACAAAGCACTTGAGTGATCATCTTATCTAAGCTAGATATGTAAAACCATATGCTAGAATTCATTCCGTGCAAGATTTACCAGGAAAAATAAAGACTATTTTGATGCTAAATGTGTAGAAGTGCAGAATCAGATGCAGAATATACTCTGGAGAGACCAGTAGACAAGAGAAAAGGTATTTTGTCCCAATGCAGTTTTCTATGCCCTGCATTCTTTTTCCATCTCTCCTCCATCATTCTCTGCCGCAGCCTCGTGCCCCTCATGCCCTCCCTTCACCGCACAGCTACACTTCTTTCATTTCACAAGTGCAATCCCTTCCTGGCACGCTAAAAAAAAAAGCAAGTACACCCATGTGTGCCTTCCCTCGCACGCTCTGCGTTGTTCCTTCAGCTCCATCTATCGACCTCCCGGAAAACCAGCGGCCGGGGCAGCATCCCTTCCATCTGCCCCCGCTCACAGAGGTGGCCCAGTGCCCTCACACCACGGTGGTTTAGCACTTTGAGGGGCACAGCTGAGCTCTGTGGGTTCAGGACAGCTGATACGTTTAGCTGGATATTAATTCTTCGGGCCGTGACAGAGAGCTGTGCTTTAGTTAAGAAAAGCTGAATGCAGGCCAACCAAAAGGAAGAATTATCGCCTAGCATCATGGCCAGACTGCTTGGTTTGAAGGATGTCCCAAAGCCTACAGGAGGCAGTCAGTGTAAACTGGGGAAAGGTGAAGAAATTAAGATGAAAGAATGTGTGGCCACATGAAATCTGAGCTCTTATTTGGCTCAGACTTACTGCTAGTGTTTTACCTTGATTACAAAGAACTTTTTTCACTTCAAGTATCTTAGCATCTTTCACAGCTTTCTATGCTCATGTCTGATGGACTGTGTCAGATCATCCCCATCTTACCTGGAATGACACACATCCAAATAGCTGATGGCAAATAAGGTCACAATGGAGAGAGGCTCCAGCAGAGTTACACATTGTTCCAGTCCATGCTGAGGAAGTCACCTCTGGCTCTGTGGTCAGGTAGAGGTGATGGTGGCAGTGGGTGATTTCAAGGGGGCTGCTCTGAAACACTGAAATGATTCATACTTCTAAATAATTCTTGATCCCTGGCTGGAAGCAAAATGTGAAGTGTAAAACATCATTTTGTAACAAGGACAGAGAAATGTTTCTCCAACAATATATTTGGTTTAAATTTGATTTGGTAAGTAGCCCAAACTACTGGATGTGCCTCTAAAGGCATTACTGGAGATGACTCTGAGTGCTGGTTGTATTCAGAAACACACTCACAGCTCTGCAGGTCTCCAAGATTACCTTAACCCTTCGAGACTACAGACTGATGCTGGAAGTCATAGAGAAATGGGCATTTCCATCATCTCTGGTAGAAATACCTTGACAACAGACTCTCCATGTCCTGGCACTTGTGGTTCCAGAAACTCAAGATGGAAGTGGGAGGGAGGGGGAGATTAGAGATATTTTGTTTCTGCCATCATAATGAAAGATTTGGTCAGATACATCCAACACAGTCAGAGACTGAGCAACACATCCATCACGGGGTTCTGAAGGACAGCATTATAGCTTTTATCTTCTCCCCTACATATCTGAAGTTTATAAAGTAATTTGGCAAACCTTTCTGGAGATAAACTGCCACCTGGAAGGTTTACAGCCTCACTTCTGCTCTGCACTACCTGAAGAAGGAAAGGAGACATAAAAATCTATCCCTGTGAACTCAGCTGGGCTGAGGGGAGGTAGCACAGGGAATGCAGCTTGCAAAATCTGATATGAGCTATGAGAACTGATAGGATGTGATCCAGCTCAAGGCTCTGCAGCAGCAGAGGCAAAAATTGCACAGGCATTTTGGGAATGAGAGACAAAGCTGAGAGAGAAAGTCTTGTAGGGAATACCCCAGAGAACTGGATTTGCAGCTCCTCCTGCTGCCACAAAAAATTGGTACTGTTGCTATGAGAGCCTGACATCTCCTGGGAGGAGTCATAATCCCAGACACCCCTGTCTCTCCCCAGCAGCAGTGTCAGCAGCCAGAGTCTGGCCAAAACCAGACAGGTACCAATACCACACAGCCATCTGACCACTTGTTACCATGCCCACAGAGCGTGCTGATTCCATATATTTGCTTTATATCTGGGCCCGTGGTGCCTGCAGCTTGGAACTGTTGTGTCCAACTCTTCCTGCTCACCACTTCCCTGCCCTGAATTGTTCCTGGAGCATGCGGCTGCAGGAGCCACACTTTATGTCAAGATGATGCAGTCGATGGAGACACATTCTCACCCCAGGCACAAAGGTTTTTACTCACTCTTGCAGTTTGGGGGTTTCGTTTTGGTTTTTTCTAATCAAGCAGAAAAGCAGTTCCAATGAAAAGGCTGGCATAAATGGGAAAAGAGGCAGGATGTGCTCATTCTGCTGGAGGAAGCATAGGCTGAGGACACGCAGTGTCTTCTGTCTAGGAGAGATATCCCAGGAGAGAGCAGCACTCCTGTGCCCTGCACTCAGGGTATAATCATCACAGAATCATCATAGAATGGTTTGGGTTGGAAGGCACCTTGAAGCTGATCCAGTTCCACCCCCTGCCATGGACAGGGACAACTCTCACTATTCCAGGATGCTCCGTGCTAATTCAACCTGGCCTTGGACACTGCCAGGGATTCAGGGACAGCCACAGCTGCTCTGGGCACCCTGTGCCAGGGCCTGCCCACCCTCATAGCCAGGAATTCATTCCCAATATCCCACCTAACCCAGCCTGTTTTCAGTGTGAAGTCATTCCCCCTTGTCCAGGCTCTTGTCCAAAGTCTATTTCCAGCAGTCCTGTGGTTACTTTAGGTACTTAAATGCTGCAGTAAGGTCACCCTGGAGCCTCCTCTTCTCCAGGCTGAACAATTAGATATGGTTGTGGCCACATGAACAGCCTGCCAAGGCAAGACTCAGGTACCTGAAGTCAGAAACAACAGATAAGGCTTGTCATTTTAAATAGGTACAGGGTCCTGGAACACTCTTCAAGGAAAAAACCACACAGCCCATGTGTTTGGTCGAAGTCCAAACCAAACTGCCTCTTTATACAAGTCATGAGGCTGTGGACTTGTTCTGCAGCCCCACGTTATTTCTGCATTTTTTCACACACATTTGAGCAACCAGTGCATAATCCCCACAGCTGCACATTTGCACTGTGGATTTACTGTCTGGTTCACTACCCCCTCCTTACACACACGTACACACACTCACACACACACATACATCTACATGTAATCATGCTCAGTCTGTGCCAAGACTGCAAAACCAATTCATAAACCACCTAAAATTAACACAGAAAATTTTATCCTCAACCATCAAGTTACCATCAAGTTTTTGCAGAGTGATAGACTTGGTTCAGGAACAACACAGGGGCAGAAACGGTTTAGATTTTCATGTAGAAACAAGCTTATGGGGGACTGGGGGTTTGCACTGGTAGTGGGGAACACACAAAATATTCCAGAAAGCTTCTATCATAAAGCTATGCTAAACAGCAATAATCATCTCACCGACTTCCAAACCTTATCCTTCCCCTTCCACCATAATCTCCAAGTTATTATCTGTTAACCACATTTTTAAACTGTAACAAAGAAAACAGAATAAAATCAATAGCTCTCTTTGCAGCTAGGAGGACAGAAATATTCCGTTCCCCAGTGGGAAAACTGGTTCCTTCTTTCTTCCTTTCCTTCTAATTTTAAACTTCACTTAAGGTTCAGTGATTGAACAAAAGCAGACAAAAAATATTGCAGTTATCTGACATACAGAAGTGTAACATGAAGTCTGCTCATTATGGATAATATTTATGGCAGATCATAACGTTAAATTACAACTCAGCCGCCTCAGCCAGAAATTTGTAACACCACACATGTGCTTCTAATTAAGGGCTTTTGAAGTTGCCCTGGATATTTATTTTCATGGGATTTAGTGCACAGAACGATTAAAGTTTGCTCTTGTTAGGAGTTCTGCAGTCGAAAGAAAAATTAAGAGAGATTGCAACTGGACCTCAAACTAATATATACATTCATTTTTGCATGAGCATATACATGTACATCTGTTTATCTATTGCTGTAAAAAAAATAAGAAAGTGTGAGTTAACATAGATAATATATTAAAAAGAGGGAGACAAAGGGCCCTTTGTTTCAAATGTGGTCCAAGTCCAAAATTTGTGACCATAATTTTGTTTATAGGAAATCCTTTATAATGCTAGTTTAGTGTTTCCATATGGAATTCTCATAGGACTCTTTTCTCCCTCCCCCTCAACCCCCCTATGTCCCTCTTTTATTTGGATAAGGCAAGAGAAAAGTGAATGTACATTCCAAAGATGCATAGTCATTCCGGATCAAATTCAATGGATTCTGGCAAGAGTTGAAAAACACAGATGCAGTGTTTTAGGTCTCCTGCTGTGCAGCCTCCAGCCATGAGTGTCTGGTTGAAGCACTTTGTAAAATCATGAAAACCCTATTAAATTCATGAAATACGATATACTGCATTTTCAAGCTAACTTTCCATTGAACTGTCCATGAAGATGGAATTTGGCTGGCCCGGTTATGGTGTTCACAGACACACACACTCACACACTCACACACACACACACACACACACACACACACACACACTCATGCACACACTCAGGCATCCCTGTGTACACACCAAGATACAGGCAGGAGCTGCTGAGGTCCTTTATCCACTGCTTCTTCAACTGAATCCTCCTCTCCAAACCAGCAGAGCCTGTATCAAAGCTCAGGAGTTCCCATCAAGCCTTCTGTGTCTTTGCCTCACACAACTCACACAATGACCCCCAACAATTAAAGAGGTCCTGATGTTTTTGGCAGAGGGAAGGGAGAGTCCAACGCAGCTGCCCCTCTTCCAACTTTAAACAGAATCCCTTGCTAGGAAACTGAAAGCAGCCTGATAGTCTTACTTCATTTCCTATTGGGTTTCACATAATAAAATCATCATATGTTTAGGATTGGGTTTCTTTTCCCCTCTCTAAATGAAAAAGTGAGAGCGGTCCCCTGAGGAGAAGGGTCTTGCTGTTAAAATTGTCCTCAGACATGGGCAGTTGCAGCCCCTTGCATGCCTCTCAGAGTGAGGAAAAATATGTATTTTAGTAAAGCTGGCCTCCCCTCGCTTATTTATGTCTAGGCACCCACGTGGCTGAAAGCTGTAATAAGTTTAATGAAATGTGGCTGTACCTGAGCTCACCATGCAGCCACGTGGGGTTTTCCTTACCTCTGTGTGAGGCAGACAGAGCTCTCCCATAAAATACACTGTACTTCCAACTGTGTCTTTCATTCAAGGATCTGTAGGTACTTTAGGAACACTGAGATTCATAAATGCTCAGGCCAGACAGGACATTTGAGCATTCAGCCCATGTAATACTGACTCATCCTGCTGTATTGAGCACAGAAATGTTGGCTTCCAGTTTTGAGTTGAAGACTTCAAGAGAAGAGGGATCCACTGCCTTCCCTGGTAGTTTGCTCCAACAGCTAATCAGTCCTCCTGTTAGAAACATTACCTTTCAATAAATAATGAGAGTTAAGATAATATTGCTAACAGGAATTTATAACCACAGATTGTCCACGGGAGTCTTAACTCCAATCCTTTTGAGCAAAAACAGTGATAATGTGCACCCTTTTCTGTCAGTGGTCTCTACCAAGTTCTGCTCTGCCAAATCTACAGATAATTTTTAAGATTTTGTGTTGAAATGGTGATTATATTTGAATTTATCTTCATAATTTAGGTACAAGATTTCCCATTTTTGTTGTGCACATTTGCTGTCAGTAGGTGATAGAAAGATGCAGGTTGGATAGTTGTTAATTAGGTTTACATCTTCTGATGAACAGTGCAAGCAGTAAATCAATTCAAGACTAGAATTTGGTTTGCAAGTCAAATATCCAGAAATTTGTCCATGTAAATTTAAAATTCCAGATCCCTTTGGAAAGGAAATAAAGGCTTAAATTTCAGGACCACAGTGCAAGTTTCACACATTTGCTGGCCTCAGATATGCCAAAACAGAGACAACACGCTGCCCACTCTTTCCCATTCCAAATAAGAAGGGAAAAGGAATGCTTAAGTTCTTAAATACTCACTTTTTTGGTACAAATAGTTTTGAACATTGTTGTTTGCATAAGGGTTAGATTGGTGAATTAGATAAGTGAGTCCTTTTAGGTTCCGATTAGATGATTTACCTTCTGTAGGTGCTTGTATATCTCTATTTACTAAAATAAAGGAAATCTAAATAAAGTAACTTACTTGGACCTCCGTATCTTTTTAGACATTTGTTTTGGGTGTGAATCCCTTTTTTTCCATGCAAAAACACACTGAAATAAAGACATTTGCCCAAATCTTGATACAGCAGTAATTGTCTAAGAATATAAACAAAAATAGGTGTATCAGAGATATGGCTTTTTGTTGATGAGGTTACATTGTGGTATAATTCTCTATCATCTACCAGCTAAGTTATTTTTCATGTCTCTAAATGTCATTGATATTAGGATTCATAATACAATGCTCTGTGGTCTTCCAATTTCCTTTAAAAAAGTGAATCATACATTTGCAGACACTAAAGCAACATTAATTAACGAGGTTTGTGTTAACAGACATCTTGAGAGGATTAATGTGCAAAAATTAGATAACCAAGTGCATGCCATTAAGGCTTAAAGTGCTACTCCTGCTGTGTCATGTGAACATTTTATGTGGAAAAACACCTGTATTCTCCATCATGCAACAAAATAATGGGGGACTTAATAAGCTTTACTAATTCGATATATAAAGTGGCAGCTACAGGAAGCACGTATTTACTGGCAAGGAAGATTGTTTAAAAGAAACAGACAGAAATGGCCTAGGAGTATTTTACTGGATATCCAGTGAGCAAGCTGAGTGAAAATAAAATTTGGTATGCTCTTGCCATTGTCCTAGCCTCCATACTCCAAGCCAGTCCTTGCTGGTTACAGCCACCACCACAGGGAGCACAACCCTTTTGACAGGGACACACCTCTTGCAGGGCTACCTTTGGTGGCAGTGACCAGTGTCCATGCCTTGGAGTCCCTATTCATTCCAAAGCCCCCTGACACGGTAGGAAACATGAACTAGAGGTGACAACAGGATGCCTGGTGCCCTCATTTCCATCTCTGGCCAGGATGTCACGTCCTGTCTTGCAGTGCCAGAGCTCCCAAATTCCCCAGCCATGTGAGCCAGTTCAGACCAGAGCCTCATGAACATGGATTTGCAGGTTGTTTCCATAGGTGCCATGGAGTTGAGGAACACAATCTGTAGAACTAGCAAGGGTCTTTAACCCTGTACTCTTTACTTATACAACAAAGCATACAAAAGGTCGTGGGTTTGTTGGAGTGAGTACAGAGGAGGGTGACAAAGATGCTGCCAGGGCTGGAGCATAATCCAGAGCTGGGGGTGCTCCCCTGGAAAAGAGAAGGCTCCAGGGAGAGCTGCCAGCCCCTGGCAGGGCCTGAAGGGGCTTCAGGAGAGCTGCACAGGCACTGGGGACAAGGCGACAAGGCATGGGGGGACAGGAAGAAAAGGTTGTATGCTCCTCATTTCTGGAGATGTTCAAGGTCAGGCTGGATGGGGTTCTGAGTAAACTGGTCTAGTGGAAGGTGTCCCTGCCCAAGGCAGGTGTGGAACTGCATGGTCTGTAAAGTTCCACCCAATGCAAACTATTCTGTGACTCCATGATCCTAAAAGAAACAGAAAGCCCCCCAAAAAAGGATTACAATTTTGTTAGTAATAAAAAAGTAACACTTCTGTTACTAAGTTCTCTGCTTGTTCCTGCATGGTTTGAATTTGGATCAAAGTCTCTTTGATCCTACTTACCTCTGGAAAGATTATATCTTGGTTCTGCATTCATGCAGTTTACTACAGTCCACCCAGCTCCATGACCAAAACAGAAAACTTTACCACCATGCAAATAACAGTATCTGATAGAACACTATCATTACAATTGGCAGCAATAGCCAAAGGCTCCATAAATTCTCATTTCTATACCCACAGATATTCATCACTTCAAATGCCATTTAAGAGTCTTTTGGATCACAATCTCTCTTCCCTCTCTCCAACAGCAATAAGACTGCGTAAAGAGAAACATTTTGCTTATTGCTTAAATGCAATGAAATGCTTTGCCCACCACACAAGGCACCAGATTCCAAATCCTTCCCTGCTGCCCAAGGCAAAACTCCAACCAGAGAGAGCAAAACAACCATATCATTACTGGCATCCTACTTACTATGCATTGGAGGGGTGTTTGCCATGGAGTAAGAGGGATGGCACAGTTCAACAGTTATTTCCCAAAATTCCCATTTAGAAAATTTATAAGGTAAAGTGCTAGTTTTTCAAAATACAATTCCCCAAGTCCCATTAGAAAAAAAAAAAAAACAAAAACAAACAAAAAAAAATCCTAATTTAAATTAATTTTAACTCTCTTGCTGGTGTTCTAATTTTAGATATAGGATTTATGTTAGCTGTTCTAACAAGCTTATATTCTTCAGTATTATTCACATTATGATTACTATTCATATTGAGTTCCTTTTGGAAGCCTTAATAATATATGCCACTAGGCCACATGTTCTGCATACTCAGTCCTAAAAGTTGGCTCTGCTTCAAGATAGTTTAGGATAGAAACATGGAACAAAGGAAAAATTTGATACAGACAAACATGTGAAAACCTGAGCACAATACAAGGCAAACCTGGTCAGCTGAGTAGGCAGGGGCTCAGCACACCAGAGCCTGACTGCTACCAAATATTATTGCTCACACCACTGGGCTGATTTCATTCAGTTCACTTATTCCTAACAAGGCAATTAGTCTCACCACCACGGCTCCAATTTCCCAGTGAGCCTGGAAGAAGACTGGGAGAACAAGAGAAAATAGGAAGGAACTGATTAACATCAAATTTGACAAACCTCTAAAAGAGACTCTGCATGGAAATACCCAAAGACAAACCCAGCTCGTTCTTAGATGCAGATAGGATTTGTCTAGGGGTTATAGAACTTGGTGTATATACAATCCCTAGTGGGGATTGTAGCTTTAGATCCAAAAGAGAAAACTGCATAGGCATATGTTTCAGAAAAACAAATTTATTTGAAGAAAATGAAGGCTATTAAAAACAGAATTTATACACACTCAAAAAAATTTTTTATGGAGAACAGAGGCCACATATTACAAAAAAGAACCAGTTAATGTTATCACAGAATCATCACAGAGATTGGAAGAGACATTGAAGACCAGATAGTCCCACCATCAATCAGCACCACCATAATCACCCCTAAAATCCAGATGCCTCTTGAACAGTTCCAGAGATGGTGACTCCACCACCTCCTTGGGTAAATTTATTCCAATGCCCAACTTCTTATGCAGAAGAACTTCCTCTGGCAGAACTTAAAGCCATTTCCTCTCATCCTTTCACTTCAGACATGGGAGCCAAGGCTGACCCTTACCTCACTCCACCATCCTGTCAGGAAGTTGTAGAGACTGAGAAGGTGCCCCCTGAGCCTCTTTTTCTCCAGAATAAACATCTCCAGCTCCCTCAGCTGCTCCTCATGAGACATGTTTTCTAGACCCCCTCACCCACAAGATTATGAACAGTAATTGCACTTGTACTGCAGATATACAAATTAAACTCCTATTTTCTATTTCCAGCTCCTGGGACATGTCCAGGGCCAGGTTGGGCAGGGCTTGGACCAACGTGGTCTAGTTGAAGGTGTCCAGGCTCATGGAAACGGGTGAAAGGAGATGATCTTTAAGGTCCCTTCCAACCCAAACCATCATGTGATTCTGTGATTCTGCAAAAGACACACTTCTGTTTGGTGCTTTGAAAGATTCCCATTAAGTACAGGCTACACCTACAGGTCTCACAATGTGTTTGGGAACATGTATCAGATTAAGATCCATGGTGATAATCAGTGGCTAAAATTTGCTTAGCCCCTGAAAATGCTATGGGGCAGAGACCCTCATCCAGGACCCCCTGAAGTCAAGAGAAATCGTTCAAAAATTACTTCAGTGGGCTTTGCACATAGCTTACAGGGATTTGATTTCTAGGGCTGTTGATCTGTTGCCTTCCATGAGCACTAATTTTACTGACATAGCTTTCAATGTAGTTCAGCTATCTCTTGGATAATTTCAAATCTGCCAAGTCAGATGGATGTGCTGCATGCCGTGGCCCATAAAAATGAAAGGCCAGCTATTAATTGGCTTTGCCTTCAGCTTAGTGACTTTGGAAAAGTCCCTCTTGCAGCCACAACATTTAATTTATCGAGAGATATATTTGGTTCTATTTATTTCAAGAACGAAATTGTCTGGTTTGCTGCCATTTATTTTATAAAAGAGATAATAAAAATGTAATGAGTATGGAGATTCAAAAGTGGAAATGACACAAAGAAAGCAATAATCATTAAAATAAAAATATAAACAAGTCTATAAACAAAAGCCTCAAGACATTTGCCATGTATAATGTAACTTTTATACCTCTTACTTCATAATGCATAACTTTACAAGAAAATTAATTTAATGCTTTTGCTAACCTTACTCAACCCCAATCAAGTAAAAGGTAGCAAGAAAAACAATTATATGCACACACAGTAAGCTTTCATTTAGTTCAAGTGGTGATTCAAGTATTTCAATAGCGTAATAAAGACCTGAAATCTATTTAACCAATGGCACTACCAAAATCCTTGAAACTCTGTTTTTCACATGAGAGTGCTTGGATACTGAAACCCACATAAACTTCCACGGCAAGGCTTTTGTGGGATACTTATCTGTGCCAGCCTCTATAAATTTCATCAGGTACTTCAGCCATGATACAGAAATAAACTCCACACATAGCAGCAGTCACACAGGAGGGACAGGGCTTATGGCCAAAACATGCTGTCAATTACGATGGAGGGGATCTCAGGTCCCAGTCTGAGAGGGCAGGAGGAAAGGACTGAAACTCATAAGCCTACTCCAGGCAGGATCACCCAGAGCAGAGGGTTTAGCCATGGCAGCTCACACCACAAGCCCAACCCATCCCTGGAAATGTTCAAGGACAGGGCTTGGAGCTACCTGGCCCAGTAGAAGGTGTCCCTGCCCATAGCATGAGGTGGAAAAAGATTGTGTTCGAGGTCCCTCTCAGCCCAAACCATTCTGTGATCAGAGCTAAGGCCCACTTGGGGTGGCAAAAATTGCCACCCTACTATCCGTGTGACATCATGACACTTCCCGTGATGTTGGGAGGCGTTGTCAGAACAGAGGAAAAGGGCTGAAAAGCTCTTTAAACCCTCACCTCCCTCCCTGAGGGCCTACCCCAAGCTCTCAGCAGCAGGATTTCCATTTCACTGCAGAGGGAAAGGCTGAATCATAGAGGTATTGAAGTGGTAGGTTAAAATTGGGGCATTTAGTCCTTACATCTACTCAGAGATAATTGGCTTAATTTTCCCTGTTGTGAGTCCTTCCTGCCTCCTGCTGCCTTCAAAAGACATCAGACTGCACACACACAGATTAGAAAATAGCACTGACTGTTAAAATGTTTGATTACAGATATTTCCATAATCACAAGCAAACATGTCAGGCTTAAATGATCCTACTCTTAGGCTCCCCACCTGTAAAACATGAAACAAGTCACTTCATGCACTTTTCCAAAGCAAGAGCAGGGTTATTTCTGGAGCTGACTGAGCCTTAGGCAATGGAAGAACCATGCTCAGAAAGTCCAGTCATAAGTAAGTATATGCTGCATAAAATATTTTAAGAGGCTTTCAGAAGCAGGAAGAGTTTCTCTGTATTAATAAATCCCTGAAGGTTTTGCTGCCCTTGAGTTTGGTGACATGGCTGAGATATCCATGGTCATATAAAGAGTGCAATTTTCTAAGCAACTTTGTGGGTAGCCAAAGGCAAGATCTACAAACCAGTCATTATTGCAATTCATATCAATTACTTTTGAAACTGATGAAAAACCAAAAGCTTCAGCTCAGTATGTGGACTGTTCCAAAGCCTGATCCAGAGAGGACAACAGAGCAATTCATGTGTCCCTGACTTCAGAGGGGCTTGATCAAGGATTTCATGTCTTTGAGTCACAAATGCTGGAGCTTTGGACAGATTCTGATTGGCAACCAACCCCATTGGGGCCAGAGAATTCAGGCACTCACATTACTGCAGAAAAGCACAAACTTAATGCAGGTCTGATAAAATAATGATGTTTCCTTCAGCCACCCTCATTTTCAGCTCAACCAGCACAATATTCTTCCATGTTTGGCTGGAGAATGAAGAGAAGTATTTTCTGATCAAGTCACATCCCAGGACAGGAGCAGCCAGCAGACAGCAGAGGTGGAGTAGCTCATCGTGCCTGGGACAGGAGTCAGGGAGAGCCAGCTGTCAGGCAGGATGATATTTTGGCAGGATGATATTTGAATGCAGCCCACAGGTCACTTGTCCTCTGCCTCATGCATGTCCGTTCTCCAATGAGTCAAAAGTCCCCTGCACCAAGTCAAGGAACAAGGCAGGAACAGCAGCACCCAAGGTCCCACCATCCCATGTATCTGGCTATGAATGACTGCTGAACCTCAAAAATAATTCCCTTTTCCAGATTCTCAACTACTTGCACTTTTACAACTTAAAATATTTACCTCTCCTACTACCTCAACCAGCTCGTTGATATGTCACCTGAGGAACATGTTGGCAAATTGGATGCAAACGTTTCTTCTCCTTTCTCTACCATGTCCAAAACAGAGTTACACCATCCTGAACTCACACAAACTCCCAACTGTGTTTCCTTCAGAGCTGTAAAGCCAATTTAACTGTTTAACTTGATACAAGGAAACAAAACAAATCGCTTGACAGCCTCCAAGCTGGCTTTTGTTGCCCAAACATCCTTTTTTGTGATTTGGGACTCAACAATTCTCCACCAAATCGTGGAGTCATGTAGATGAGTTATTCCTAGCACATGTATTTTAGGGGGTTTTATATGCAGATTTTTTTTTTCTCATTTCAATTCCAAATATCTGGTTTTCTTTAATCAGTCATATCCTTATTAAGGACCTTGCCAATGTTCATTTAAAGCAAATGATGCCTTCTTGAATGGGTCAGACCATCCAGAAAGCTACAACTTTTTCCTCTAGCAAAATCTATAATGAGAACTGTGTGAATAACTTTTTTTGTTGTTGTTGGGGTTTTTTGGGTTTTTTTGTTTAATGCTTGAACTGAAAAACTAAGAAAAAAATTAGTATAGAATGAGTCTTAAAACTGTTTCATTTTTCTCATAGGAATGAAAACAAGCACAAAAACACAATAAATGTTTTATTGCAGTACTTTTCTCCTTTGAAAAATTATCACTGAATTTAGCTAAACTAGGGTTTAATACATGCAGTCTGTAATGCTTTTATTTTCCCTTTCTGCATTTGATCTTTTTTATTTTCTTCTGACAAAGTACTCTGCTAAACACAGCTGTTACTTCTGGATAGGGAGTGACCTGAAACTGCATTTTTTCGCAATAAAAGGCATCTTTCTCTCTAAAATTATTCTTTTATATCCAAAGAGAGAAAGAGATCTTACCTTTTCCTCTCTTATAGAGGAAAACTATTTACTCATGGTGGGGCATGGGAATCAGCCATGGGGTTTGACTTGTGCTGTAGCCATGGAAAACCATGGCACAGAGGTGACATATCTAATGTCAAGGGCAAAATTATTTAAAGTGTGTTTCTTTAGCGCTGTGTCACATTGCAGCTCTTCCTGGAAACACAGGAAATCCCAGAGCAGTCTGTGGAGAGGTATTTTGGTCCACAGCAAGGACCCTGGGGTGCACGCTGAGTCTAACCCCACCTCAGATGAGATTTAGACTCAGGGGTGCAAAGCAAGTGGAAGCAGCCCTTGGCTATTCCCTTTGCAACAGGCAAACTTCAGCCAAACCCCTGACTTTCCAAATCAACTTTTCATGACCTCCAAACTAATCCCAACCTTTGCACTGGACTCAGTACAACTGGCAAATTTATACTGTAAGCCTCATTAAGCGTCCTTTGGTCTCATAAATCCTATATTACCCAAGAACTGGCTATGCAGAAAGCACTCAGGGTCACACAAGACTAGGAGTGTGGCATTTAAATAATTCACACTAGTTAGATGTTTCCTCCACATAGCTGGAAGCCTTCATTTGAAACAAAATGTTGCATTTTGAGCATTACAGTAGAACCCAGAGCTAAACCTAACCTTGGCTAGAGATAAGGTATATTCCTCAGGGTGAAAATTTACTGTGAGTAAAACAAGCTGATGCAAACTCTGTATTTTCCTTCACTGTTGTGCCAAAGTTCAGTAGTAAGGTTCTGCAAGGCATCTTTCAAATCCTGCAAAAATGACTTGTACTAATAATACCGAGAATGAAAAAGTCATAAAGCACATCAAGAGGCTAGAGCTTAAAGTATTCAGTGTGATATCAATACTCTCCATCATAGGACTTGAAAATTTGAAAGCAGCTGTAGCTCTGTAGTCACTAGTTTCACAGTGGTTATCCCTGATCAATGGGCAGGAATACACACTAAGAAAAAATTCAGAAGGCAGCCAAATCTACTGAGAGTAGCACACTCTCTAGAGTAGGTTTTCTCTATGGGGGGAACAAAATTCAACCCAGCCATCGATCTGTAGTAAATCATTTCACATTCATAACCCTACCTGAGCACTACCTTCTTACATGCTCCTACTGCTAAATAAAATGTAGCAATACATCATTTTCTAAAAAGCCCAAACTGTACAAATCATGAACATATCTGGCTTGAACCAACTTTAAAACTCTGATATTTTTCTTAATTTATAAAAATCTTCAATGCAAAAGTTTAGATTTTAAATTCCTAATAACTGCCTCCGTGTTCTTCCAAATCACTTCTGCACCTGCACCTGACTTCCAGTCTCAGGCTCTGCTCATCTGAAAGATGATCCCCAAATCTATTCACCCGCCCAGCTGTGAGAGTGAACCCAGTGTTATTCACACACACAGGGTGAAATTGGGAGTACCTTACTCAGAGACACCAATACCACATTTTCACCTCTTTTCCACTTGAAAAACTAGGTGTTAATTGCAGAAATTGGCTATGGCTTTTTCTCCACTTCCCCATTTCACAGACTCCAATCTGGTCCCTATATCCCTCTCCCTCCCTTCCTCTCCTCTGGAACAGCCAAATCTTGACCTCTCCCTGGATCTCCAAACTTTTTTCTCTGGAAGTTCAGCCTGAACACAGTTCCAAGCCTTGTCTGGGAAATTCACAGCACCCACACTTGCAAAGGATACACAGAAGGAGGTCTGGTAAAATTCTCTTTCTCATTTGTCTGCCTTCCCTTTCCTCATGAACATGGACGTTTCCCCTAAAATACATGATTACATAGATTCTAGTTTCATTTATTCCCTGTACAATGGGTACTGACCCAATTCCCAGTGCTAGCAGTGGGCTGGGCATCCACTAACCCCAGAAGCCATCATAACCAAGAGAAACTGGTAAAAAATGCCCTCTGTCAAAAGAAAATAAATCAATAAACTGGGATGTACTATGCTGAAGCTCACAAATCTTAACCCTGGAACAGTTTCTAAATCCATAACTCAGTCAGTCTCCAGAAGATAGAAGTCAGATTTTGGTGTTACCTAAAGTTCTTTACCAGAAACATGTTTGGAAAGAGGAGACGGCATAACCTGTATCCTGGGGTAAGGCTGAATCTTAGACAACACTTGACACAACTCTAGGCAGCCTCAGAATGAGCCAGCAATGTCCCTATTGGCCTTGTTTACACAGGGCACATTTATAAGTTATATTGTAGATAAAAAATATTAGCTTCTAAAAAAAAAAAAAAAAAAAAGCAAAATTAAACATTTTTAAAGATGCAAATTTTTAAAAAAATATATATTTTAGGCATTTTAATTTTTCTTCTTGTTAGAAACTTCTGTAAAGGAATGGGGTTGCTCTGCACAGACCTTCAAAATCCTCCATAAAAGGAAGAGCAAGAGAAACCTTGCTCCATCCTGCAGTAAACAAGTCACCACCTGCAAGCAGCACCAGAAACATTTTTTATGTACAACAACAAGAATCGAGAGCAGCTCCACTGAGACTGATGGATATGACCCTTCTCTCACTTATATGAGTGATGTTTTATTAACTACAGAGGAATAAAATCTGAAATGACAGCCAGATTCTATCACATAAGTTTTTATCTGCAGCCCTCACTCCTCTCAATCTTTCCCATCTTAGGTCTGATGAAAAGACCATTAACATTAGGGGAATCTCTTCCACTGCATTTCAAAAAGACATAAGGCCATTTCCTCCTTGCACAAATGCCAATCCTATGGCACAGGAGCAGATAAGCTGCAACACGGGTGTGGAGACAACACCCCAAATTAGAGAATCCTTTAAAAGTTTTATTTAGAAGGAACCTTAAAGTTCTTTCAGTTCAAATCCCCCTACCACTGACAGGGGCACCTTCTGCTAGACCAGGTTGCTCTAAGCCCCATCCAACCTGCTCCTGAGTAACCTGCAACCTGCCACACTTCACCATTTTATTTTATTCCAATAAGTCTGGAGCCAGCAGCTTGGGAAATTTGTCCTGTCGTTTTGCAATCTTTGAAATGCAAACTTCAGACTCACGCAGAACAGAGAGCAGAAGTGATGCCTGTGTTTTCAGGTGAGCAAAGCTGCAGACTTCAAAGCTTCCGCACTAGCCTGTGAAGCCTCTTAAAGATTGTCACCTGAGTTTATCAAAAGCTGGCAGAAAACATATCCATACATCCAGATAAACGTATTCTTTGATCTGAGCGATAAAAACAACTGTTTTTCTTCATGTAAACTCCTTTTTTGTAAATGTTTATGAACTGTGGGAAATTATGTCTCTGCCAGAATTTAAAATAAAGTGATTCAATGGGCTTGCCTTACACTTACCATTCATTATGCTCACAAACATTGCAGGAATCCCAATGGAGTTTTCAAGGAAGGTTCACGATGTTGTAGTTACCAGGGAAACACATGATAAATTGTTGCTATCTAAAGAAGAAAATCCCCATTAACTTTCTATTAAAGAGCAGGCGATGTGAACTATATGGAGAAATGTCTTTACGGTTACCATATTAAAATGCTGAGTGCTTTGTCCCAAGATTAACCAAATAATGGCCATGCTCTGACATTTTAATTCACTGTGAACAGCCCCTAGAACTTTACAGCCTGTGGTTTACCATGCATTGCTAAGACGGCCCAGTATTCAGCTGGATCAGCCCAGGAACAGCAGACACCATGTGATTGTACTTGCAGTTAAAATATTTACAAGCAAAGCTTTGCTAAGCTAGGCTAGAAAAAAAATAAATAAATAAATAAACAGCAGTGTGTTTCACACCAAAATGAACGGGGTTTGCCAACTCCCCAAGGCTTGTACAGGGTATCCAACCCCAGATGAAGAGCTTAAAGGTTTAACAACAAGGTAATTTTGCACAGAATAAACAAGGTTTCTCAGTGTATGTTAACATCAGTCATTTGGTCTTGGAGCACAGGTGTTGCAGATCACCAATCACCTGTCTGCAGGGCACTCATGGATGCTCCAACCCTGCCTTGCCCTCATGCCTTCTGTCAAGAAAACCACATGGCACCACCTAAGCAGCCACATAGAAAACCAGAGAATCTTCCTTGTTTAAAACCCTCTTTGAGCTCTTGCAGACTGGGTGGGCAGCTGAAATAGGAATCATCACCCTTAACCACTGCCCCCCTGAAGGAGCTAATGTCCATACTGTCTTTTGGTCACTCCCTAGCCTTTGAGACTGACCACAAGACTGCCTCCAACCTTACTGCAGCACGAACAGGCTACCTAAAATCAGCAGAAGCTAATTTAAGTCTGTCTTCTTCTACACTAAAATGTCCTAAGGCACATTTCCTTCCCTGTCCTCTCTTTCACACCCATCAGTTGTAGGATCTCAGCCTGGCAGAAGATAGCCCTCAACAAAGAACAGTAATTTCTCTGGCAGCTCCAAACTGATTCACATTTGGCTGCCCGTGTCGGTCACACTCAAGCCTTACAGAGTAAGACCCTGAATCACTACAGTGAGTTAAAAGGATTTATTCTCATTTAAGAGGTCACCTTTGAATTGATGAGAGATATTCAGTAGCTGATCTATCCAAGTTTTCACTTTGAATTAATAAGAAAGCAGATAATAATACAGTTTCTTGCTGTATTATTCCCACCTCAGTCCTCTTTGGATTAATGAAGGCATTCTTTCACTGGAGCTCGTGTTAGGATGTCCAAGCTTTGCACCATAGGACAGCATCTTTAGAAATACTTCTGGCAAGTAGAGGCAGTGTTAAGGGATGTGGGAGTTAATTTTTCCCTCCTGATGAGACGGAGCAGTGGATAGTTCTGAAAATGAAGACAGGCAGCTCATGGTCAGTGTGAAGAGAAAGATAGGGTGTGACATCAAAGTGAAACTCAGGAAGATACTGACACAATAAGGCAGGTCTGACAACCAGGACAGATCCTGTGCTAAAGGAGAAGTGATATGACAAGACAAGAGGACACAGCAATTCTTCACATAAAAGTTTGCTAAACATTGGAGCCTCCACCCATAGAAGTATCCAAAAGAAAATTGGATGTGGTGCTCACGTTCTGGTCTGTGTGACAAGGTGGGAATTGGTCAAAGTTTGAACTTGATGATCTTGGAGATTTTTTCCAACTTTTATGATTCAATGAAAGAATCTGCAAGGTTTAGGCACAGCCTGGAAATCAGTCTCTAGACCAAACTGTACGCATGAGCTGAAGGTGGGTGACAGCAGAGAGAAACAGGAAAAAGATTGGGAAAGGGAAGGCACAATGAGCCCAGAAGCACTACTGGCAGGGCTTCTCCTTGGCATATCTGTCAATTCTTGCTCTAGATCAGATAGGATATTTCATACTTCCCTGTCCTCTCTCTTGTAAGACAGGGCCAGTCCTGGTGATGGTCACATCTCTAAGGCCATAACACTCTAGGGAAGGGAGGGATATTGGCTTTCTCTGGAGGCAGGACACACATCCAACCTCTCTTCCTAGCTGTCAGGTCACCTGGCTGGTTTCTCATAATATCCAGAGGCACAACTTTAGCTGAACATTTGACACCACACTGCTTCACACCACAGATTTAGTGCTAGCTGTAAATCAGTGTCAGCAGGATGCAAAATAATGGAACAAAAATCTCATTTTAGTCTGTTGACCTGTTTTCTTTTTCCTTGCCTTATTTTTACTTCTACTACTCTGTTTCTTAAATCTGTTCCTAAAACAAGCAAAACCTTTTTGTTTCTATTTGCAAAGAATAAAAAAAAAAAAAAAGGGGGGGATGTGGTGTGGTGAGAAAGACAAGGGGAGTGAGAGAGAAGCACAAACACAAAAAGCCAAAAAGAAACAGTGGAGAGGTATGTGTTATTGGACAAGTGTTTAATTTATGGAACTTGGCCGGCAGAACAAGAGTTTGAATTGTACTTCAATAAGTGGAGCTCTTAGAATAAATGTGGCTTGTAAAATTGTTTTACAGTCTGCTTTGCCGAACAGCCAACACCTCATGGAAACCTTTGAAAAACATTCTGTTTAGAAGCTACGGTTTTTATATTTCATATTTTCTCTATTTGTTTTCCCCTCTGGTTTTATAACTGGAACCATATGCAGGAAAACAGGATTTTTTGTGTCTTAAAATATCTACCTGACCTGGCTACTTTTATTATTAAAAAACAGATAGCATTTTGAAAATTCTTCACGTATGAAGTACTTGGTTCAAACATGAAGATGTACTTGTTTGATATCCCAGTGAGTTACAGATTTCCTGAATAACCTTAGGACAGTCATTTAGCTGAGACTCATGACGCCTCTCCCTGTGTACACGTGGTGCAGCTGTTTGCATCTGAGCTGTCTGTCTTTCCCATTATAGACAGAAAATGTGACAGCATTTGGGACATGATTCATCTGTGTAGGATGGGAGAGGATGAGTCATGCTCTAGATGCATATATTGACCAGCTCTTCACTGGAAGTCAAGGCAAGATGCTCAGGTACAGACACTCACACTGCACACACCAACCCTCGTAGGTCCCATCCCAGTCTCTCTGTGTCACTACAAGGATGAGGTAGACACTTCTGGAAGGAAATCCATCCCATCCCAACAATGATGTCCCATACACCTGGGTGGTCTTCCTGGAGATGATACTGTTCATTCCATGTCAGCCATGAGGAGGTGATGTAACAATGAGCCTTTGAATGGCTATAGGGAGTGAAGAGGAATAGAACTAGAGTTAGAGAATATATTAAAAAGAAATTGTTCCCTTTGCAGGTGGTGAGGCCCTGGCACAGGTTGCCCAGGGAAACTGTTGCTGGAATGTGTTGACACTTCCCAAGGCCTGGAAGGTGTTCCTGCCCATGGCAGGGGGTGGATCAAGATGAGCTTTAATTGTCCACTTCAATACAAACTGTTTTATGAGTCCATGAATCCCTTTCTAACACCACCATTCAGCAGAACTGTGGTAAGGAAGCCAAAGCCTCCTCCTTCACAGTTACACACATGTGCGTGTGTGTGTGTGTGTGACTGTGGGTGTACAGACAATCCAAATACAAGTGGTGCCAGCACAGCTTCTAAGACAGACACCAATAAAATCCATTAAATAAACTCTGTGCCTTCACTGGCAGAGTGGGAGATACTGCTGCAGCAGAGGGGGAAGGAAGAAGTAGTAAACTTTTGCCTTGGAGCAAAGTATTGCATTACATAGTAAAGAGACTGGGAAAGGAAGACACAGAAAGACTCCAAGACCACTCTGTAAAAGCCAATTATCTAAATAAGGATGTAAGAATCATATTTAGCCCCATTAAACTACCCAAACTGCTAATTGTTGTAGTTGTGCTTGTAAAGATATGATAGAACTGCTGTGGGATGTGGCTTCATTTAATGCCTGTGATAGGAAAAAAGCTTACTTAAGCACCTTTTTATACTTTTGGATGCTTTTTGTTTGGTTGGTCATTTATTTGGGTTTTTTCTTCTTTTTTTTTCTGGTTATAAAGGTCTGTGGCTAAGGGATTTATACCTATTGTCAGGAACTGTGCTGCATGCATCCTCAACAACTGTTCTGAAATGCCCTAATCTATTAATTTTCTTTCAACATCCCAGGCTGATCCCTAGTAGAGCCTCACTTGGTAAAGTTATTACGATTCAGCCAGGCGTTCTGTTACCATCCCAAAGTTTTTCTCTCTAGCTGTACATGGTATTTCTTCTCTATTTCTTTATGGTTTCTTATGAGAGAAATGTGCTTTTGCAAACTATTTTCAAGGCCCTTATGAGGCCGTGTCCCTTGAAGTCAATGCGTTTCTGATGACTGTGCTTTCAGCACAGAAGGGGAAAGATAATTTATCCAGGCTTGGCTTCAGGTACCTCAGCACATGGCCAAGCTCCCAACACAAGCAGCAGCCCTGTAGAACATTTGATTCAAGAGTTACCTGTCACACATCACTCTGGTCATGCACCATCTCTCTGTTGTCACCAAAAAAATTGGTGTTTTATTTTTTTTTTAATTTGCATGAGGCCACCAGATCATGGAAGGCTTTGTCACGGTGGCATGCTGGGAAAGTTTTCTTTAGCAGCAAAGACCAAAGAGAAACCCAGGGCTTGATCTATTGTATTATGTATGTATATGGATTTTAAAATACACATCTCTGTGCTGTCAGCCCCCTGTGCCTCAAAAGCAGGCTGCAGCAGCTGTCTGCTGGGGGATGAGCAGGCACAGGTAGGTATAGAGGTGAGTCCCAACCACCTGGCACTACCCTGCAGTCTGGAAAATGTTCTTAACAAGCAGGACTGCTCATTACCACACTGATGAATTGGTGTTTGCTAACAAAAGGCCCTTTCTCAAGGAATTCCTCATCAGCCCTAGGTGTGCCTTAAGTGATTCAGGCTCTCATTAGCCTTAATTAGATAATTGTTCGAATGATTTCTCTGTTATTCATGCAGCCTGTACCACTGAGCACCAGCCCATCCATAGACTGACAGGTGTTCTCTGCAAAGAAATGGTGTTTTTTCCCAGTGTGAAATGATCCTGCAGGGATCACTGCACCCATCGAAACCCTCCAGGATCTTATCCAGCTGCTGCAGCCCCTTGGGCTGTTCTTACATAAAGCCCCACGATTCACCACTGCAGCACTGCAGAGGCTTTCAGCACCACCAAATCTCCATTTTATTTTTTGTTTGGTTTCTTTATTTTTCTCTTTTTTCTCTTTTTTTTCTCTTTTTTTATTTTCTTTGTTTTTTCTTTTTTTCCCACTACTTCTTTCCCCCCAAATTTAGTAATTCTTCAGCCTTCTCCTTCAGCTATGTCCCAAGGTGCTTTGCCACCTGAGGAGGATGAGTGTGCTCCATCCAAGATGATATAGTTCCCTTCCAGCCCATAAGAAGAAAACAAACAGGAATCATAAAAAAGGGGCTAGTTTGGTTTTGGTTCTTTTTCTTACCCCAGAACTTCAATGCCAACTTGATGTAGATTACAGGCCTGTTGCATATGGCTCAGTGATTTAAAAGGACTAGCCTGGGACTACAGATCCTCCTTCCAAAAACTTCAGGGTTGACCTTGGCAAAGTCTCTTCGGCTGGAACTTTCTTTGCCTGCAAACAGACCTCTAAAAGCTCAACCACCAGCCTCCCTCTGCAGCCAGTGGAAAAAGAGAGGCAGAACACCCCTTTTTTTTTTCCCCTTTTTCACAACTGGGCTAGGTATGTTAGGAAAAAGAGATACCAATCACTCTCTGGAGATATCAGTTTCTCTCTCAGAGAGGAATTGACTGCAAAGAGGGCTAATATGACAACACTGCAATTAACCCTTGACAGTTAAATGATGTGAGCAAGACAAGAATTTTAAAAAATACACAGGTCCCACATCTCAGTTTCAGAGGGAATTGAGCTGTGCAGCATTGTAAGTACAGGGTTTAGGAGCTCTGAAGTCATGTTTCTGCTTTGTAGAACCCCCAAGTAATTCTTCCTGGTGGATTTTAAAATGAGCATAAGGTTTTCATGTGCTGTGATGACTTAGACACAACCCCTCAGCATTTATACTCCCTGCTGGCAACAGCTGTACTGCACAGCTCATGGTGGTTACTGTTCCAGCAAAGGGACCACTCACCTTGCTTTATTCATGCATCCCTATAACTTCAAGACTGTATGACATGTTCCAGTCTCCTTTATACAGATCCAGTGTAGCTCTGTGGGCCCACTTCAGCCCTTGAAACCATTTGGAAAACACTTCAGGGAGAACACAAGGAAATAAACAAAGCAGACAAAATGGAATAGGATCACAGAAGCATAGGACTGTTGAATTTGGAAAAGCGCTCTAACTTCATCAAGTCCAACAATAACCCAGCGCTGCCAAAGCCACCACTAACACATGTCCCCAAAGCTTCACATCCATACAGCTTTTGATCACTTCCAGGGATGATGATTCCATCACTGCCATGGGCAGCCTGTTCCAGTGTTCACCAGAGAGTTATATCTGTTACCAGATCAATTGCTAAATATGACTGTGAACCTTTACAGGGAAAGCAACCTCAGTGACAGCCAGCTGCTGGCCTGGCATTGTTCCGGAGTCTCTTCTCTGCTTGTGCTGTTAAATTCAGACCCCATGTCCCTCCCAAAAATTATTGTGTGCCTCACTAGAGTACCCAGGTTGAGCTGTCTGTAGGAATAGCAGGAACTTTTTGTTGGTCGCTGTAGGCTCAGATGGCCTGACTTCCACCTGAAGGTGCTCAGAGCTACAGCCCAGGAAAATATGCATTTTACAAAGCCCCAGTGCTCATGGGATGTAACCAGGCACAAATATCTGGTTTTCCAGTAGAAGCCAGTCTCTTCCTACCTGAGAAGGATATAAATTCCCAATATCTAACCACTGCAAATTCCCTCAGCCTATAGGACACATTGGAGGGGAAGGGGAACTCCAGCCCAGTGTTTCCTACACCAAAGTCTTCCTGGCTAGCCACAAGGAATAGCCAAAAATGACAGTCACCAAGGCTGCCCTAAACTGAAACTAGGAACTGGACCCAGCTTCTGGTCATAATGAGATCACAGATCAGAAAACAAGGAGGGATAGTAAAACCACCCCCTCTCTCTTCTTTTGCTCCTTGTTTGTTCCTGCACTGAGCACAGCTTTGCAGAACCTCAAAAACTCCCTGTTAGCAACCCAAATGAAACACCCCTGAGCAAGCCCCTCTGCTCTGCTGGCAGAGCTGGGGGTGCTCCCCTGCACAAGAGAAGGCTGCAGGGAGAGCTGCCAGCCCCTGGCAGGGCCTAAAGGGGCTCCAGGAGAGCTGCACAGGCACTGGGGACAAGGCCTGCAGGGACAGGGCAAGGAAGAATTATTTTAAACTAAAACAGGGGAGATTTAAGTTAGATATAAAGAAGAAAGTCTTGGCTGTGAGACTGTGGTTGCCTGTAGAAGCTGTAGCTGCCCCATCCCTGGGAGTGTCCAAGGCCAGGTTCAACAGGGCTTGGAGCAACCTGGGATAGTGGAAAGTGTCCCTGCCCATGGCAGAAGGTGTGATGAGATGGGCTTTTAGGTTCCTCCCCACCTAAACCAATCCCTGATTATCTGATTCAAGGTTTACGGGTGTCTATTCCTTGCACAGCCACAATTTTTACTTTCTGGTTTAGACCATTTACTACCTTCTATAATCCTCCTCCGTTAGGCATGAACAAATTGAGTGATGCACTTAGGAGTTTTTTAACACAACAGCCCCTTGCCGGTGCAGCCCTTCCCAGGCTGTCACCGATGGTGAAGGTCACCCCAAAGGCTCTCTCTCGGCGCCGTGGGGAAGAGCTGCCGGCAGAGAGAGCCAGAGCACTGGGGAATAGGCTCCAGCAACTCGTGTGCAGGGCTGCACTCAGCAACATGCTGCCAGGGGCAGAGGGAAAGCAGCCTTTGCTGCTCAAGGACCTTCCGCTGAGGGCTTTCAGAGCCACAGGTATTTCAGCCATTTTCCTGTCAGCGTTGCTCTCTGCAAAGCAGCCTTTCCTGCACCAAGAATTCCTCCCTCCTGCTGCTGCTGCTGCTACAGGCTCCAACACTGACAGCCAGCTTCTCTGAGCCACCCTTAAATAGCCTCCCACCGGAAGATGGTGCCCATATTCCATGAAACAGGGGGCAAGCCCTTCACAGCCCAGCCCACTTTGGGGCAACACCTGGAAGAAACCCAGCCACACTATATCAAATTCACCAGAGCAAATCCCACAGCTGATCCCACAGCTGATGCCAGGCAGCAGGAATGCAATCTTGAGGATGTGACCTGCAGTGTAGCTCACCAGGCTGCAGTGCAGTGTATTTGTGTGTTCCCTCTTTAAGGATTATATGGTAATAGGCATTTTCATGAAAAAAGCCCCGCAATTGTAATTGGAAAATTAACAAACCCTTACTCCTGCTGAATATTCACTTGCTAGCTAAGGAGCACACAGCCCTGAGCCAATGTTCTTGTCCTGGCCAAAAGCCACATGTAGATGCTGATTTCTGTGCAATAATTTGATGCTGCCCCAGGTTGCTATTGATGGTCTATCAAAGGCAGATGTGGAAAGAGGAGCATCATAGATTCCCAGTGACTCACAAAATCACCAATTCACAACATCAAAAAGGACATATTTCAGCCCCTCCTCTTGTATTTTCTTGTCCCCTACTCTCTGCTGCTGACCTGCAAATTTGCATTGCTTGCTTCCAGCTCACTGCTGGACAAACTTCAGCAGACGCCCTTCTCAGTACCTGCCACAGTAGCTACACTCAGCCAAGCATGGTCAGCACACCTACAGCCACCTACTCAGTTTTTTGGCAGATGTCATGTCTCATGTCCAAATAGCAGCTTGGCACAGGCTGCATCAGGAGCTGGAGTGAGGGTGGGATGCTGCGAGGCACCCATGCCACATCTCTCCTTGCCCCTGCAGCTCTGTGTCTGTGTCACATCCCCACGACAGTAGCAGGACACAGCCACGTCCCCATCCCTGAGAGGAGACACCACTGCACCACACACCACTCCCAGCTGTGAATCTGGCAGATCCCTTCTGCATAAATATCCCATCTTTGATAAAGTTGATGGGTTCTGGAGGTTTTCCGAGCCCAACCCAAAAGGTTTTTTCTAACACATTGTCTCTGTGGTTTACAGTTACCCTTTACCATCACCCAAAAGAGGATGGAGCTCGGCGAGATCGTTGTGGCTAAACATCCCAATGAGAGGGAACTATACGAGAAGGAGATGCCAAGAGCCCAGGATCTGCTGTGGAGAAGTGGCAACTGGATCCACCATGGTCTTGGGTATCTCACAGGAGAAATGAAAGAATATGGAGAGTGGATGAAAAGTAAGCAGAAGGATGTGTTTGGAGATACTTATATTGCCTCCTTCCAGTAGAGTGTTCTTCACCCCGTGAGACAGAGCAGAAGCAGCATGGTCGAAGGTCATTGCAAACTCTGGCCTTTCAATTATCTCACTCTCAGGAAGACAATCTCACTGCATCCTCTGGCTATCACTATGGCAGCAGGCAAAATCTGGCACAGTCCTAAGATGTCTTTCACATTTATTCAGTTATATGTCATTAGCATCATGCCTCACACAGCAGTGCCCAGAATCACACAGCAGGGCTGGGGGTTGAGTCTCATTTGCAACTGCCTTGGACAAGCCACTGTCTCTCATCCACCTGTGGGCTGATGACAAGGAATTGCCTCCTGATAGAGGCAGAGGCTCTTGAGTTCCCAGCCTTGGGAGAGCAGTAAGCACTGAGAGTATGTTACAATACCATAAGATAAAAACCAAGACTGATCTCAAAGGTTCACTGTCCGGACATGAGCAGACAGTCCAAGCTACCTGTAATTACTGGGGATGAGAGTTTGAGAGGCTGTGTAAGAATGTGGATCCTCCTCTGTCAAGGCTAGGTTGTTAGCAGTACACCTCCAGCAGTGGGAGAAAAATAAGATCCATATCCAATAGCATCCATCTACAGCCAGGCCAGTGTGACCCCCAGACACTGGGGAATATCTCCTCCTGCCATCTCTTTACTCCAGTGGTCCATGCTTTGTATACAGCTTTTCTTACTCAGTGTTCTGGAAAGCTTTGGTCACTGTCCCATGGTTATATTTGATTTTTTACAGCTAATAATTTTGTCTGAAACTAAGTGTATTGCTGATATCTGTTGCATAGCTAAACATCAAATACTAATTACAATTAGTTCAAGCAGGCCTGGTCATTTTTATCTAAGGACCTCCTTCTTCCTACTCTTTGTTCCTCCTCCTTAACCCTGCCTGGAAGGAGTTCTTTGGAGTTCTTAGTCGTTGTCCATATTCAGAAAATACCCTGGCACCTTACCCTGTATCTAATGAACAATCAAATTGAGACAATTAATTTCAAATCTTGAAGAAGATAAAAGCTGCATATGCACAATGCATGAACATCTGAACATCTTGTACCTACAAGCAGCTCCCCTTCTCCATCCATTCTCCTTGCATCATCCTTTAATAACACACAGCAGTTCAGAAATGGTTGCAGTTTTCCCAGAAGAGAGGCAGAAGAAAAACTCAAGTCAATTTGCAGTAGGAGAACCAGCAGCAAAAAGTTATTGCAGTGCCCTCATCCCACCTTCCCCCTGCACTCACCTGAGGTATCTGTGCTTGGTGTCTGTTTACTCTGACCAGGTTCAATAACCTTCTCTAAAGAGCAATAACACTTTGTCCTCTGGAAATGCATCTTTGCCCTGAGTACAGTCCAAGCTATAATTACTGCTTTCTAATTTAGGTTCTTCAGCTCCCAAAATATTTTCTAGAAACCTTTGACCCCTATCTCCTATATACACTATATCTCCATGTTCAGGGTTGCTGATTTTCTTCCTAAAACAGCAAAAAGTCTTCTTTTTAATATTTTCCTATATATGTACAATGTATTTTCAGACTTCCCCTCTGCATCTGAATTATACACCTAAAAGAGTCTGTATCCTTATTGAATTTATAGCAGAATCTAAAGTGACCCATCATGCAAGAAATCCTTTGACTATTCTCTGACCACCATAAATAAATCACTTGTTTGTCTGTCCCTCCATGAATTTTGCAGCCCAGTCCATCCCTATTAGTTCTCAAGTGCCAGATGCAAAATATGCAGAGACAACAATCAGAGATTTGTTTTACAGAATTGTGAATATTTCACTTCTGTTCTGTCCCAAGAAAGGGACCACAGAGATTGTACTTTGATAAAATTATGCCTTTACAACAGTGTTTTGCCTTGATCTCCTCCAGACAAACCCTTAATGGTTCAGCTGTTGGACTGGATCTTGCGAGGGACCTCTCAGGTGATGTTTGTCAACAACCCTCTCAGCGGGCTGATCATTTTAGTGGGGCTTTTCATCCAGAGTCCCTGGTGGATGCTCACAGGCTGCATTGGAACCACTGTGTCCACATTAACTGCGCTGGCCCTCAGTCAGGACAGGTAGGTGGTACCTCTTGTTCTCATGCACTTAATAAAAATTGATGGTTGTGATATTATTTGGAGCCCACTGATGGGTCACTGCCCCTTGTTAGAGACAGAAGACTCAGGTGAAAACAGAGCTGTGGCCCAAGAAGATCTGGCCTGTGGCTGTCTGTCTTCCTGAAGGCAGGAATCCTCCGACATCCAGAGTCCCCAAACTTTCCCCTCATACACACCAGTGCAAGGCAGTAATCTCACTGCTTTTTCATCCCTTCACCAGGGGCAGGACACTTACAAATTGCATTTCAGTGTGTCCCAGTGACGGGGCCACCTTCAGCAAAGCCTTCTGCCTCACAATTGTTTCCATCACAGGTCATCCATCGCGGCTGGGCTGCACGGCTACAACGGGATCCTGGTGGGCCTGCTCATGGCCGTCTACTCTGACAAAGGAGATTACTACTGGTGGCTTCTCCCCCCCGTGGCAGTGATATCCATGGCCTGGTAGGTGCCACTGCTCCTCCTAGGGACAATTCTCAAAGGATGGGTCTGTCTACAAGCAGCTCAGACGCATTGAGGCCCCCTCCGCCCTACGCAGTAACTCCGGAATTGATGGCACTGGAAGGTTGTGTTTGTCAACACACAGAGCTCATGGGGGATGTGGTAGGAGTTGAGGGCATAGAAAATCTAATTATAGCACACAGGCAGAGCAGCCCCACCCCAACCCTCTGAAAATGGCCCTCAGGACATGCAGGGGTTGGACACACTGCACCCAACACCACAACGCTCCTTCCTCATCCAGGCCCTGAATCAGCCCTGTGCTCATCCTGGGGCTGAATTCAATATTCCCCTTCTCAGACGTGCAACCAGTCATCAGCAAAACTAATTCCTCCAAGTAGCTCCAATGGACAGGCTATGTCCTTCCAGGATTAAATTTTGCCATTCTTAAATATGGATCTGAGCAGAACTGCAGAATCTGTTTAATATCCTTAACTGAAATTAATTTAATAGTCACATTTTAATCACTGTAAGCAGTAAGATGCAAGTTATTATTGGATTTTCACTGCTTTTAAGATCAGATTTGTTTTATATTTCTTTTCTTTAGTCATTCTCAGCAAAGGTCATCTTATAACAATCTCTCAAAACCCAGGATGTGTTGCAAGAATGTTTAGTTTGTCTTATCTGCCAGAATTCCTTGAGGCCTTTTGTTCAAAATTTTCTTCATTGTTTGGTTCACAAGCCTTCAGGGTAGAGCTGAAATATTTTAAAATCAGACTCTTCAGTGATTTTTTTAACTGATACTCTTAGTTTCAGCTTTAGAAGTCAGCATTTATTTAACTGTTTCCTTTTTTCCTGACATGATGTGTAAGTGACAGAAGCTCTGTATTTCAGCACAGAAATTAGGCCACCATTTTCACTGAGGTACTGATTTTTTTTTTTTTTTCCTACAGCTGCAAGCAAGGAAATCTGTAAACTCCTTTGGGAACCAAACTTGTCAAAAAAAAAGAATAGGCTTTATCTGATATTACACAGGGAGAACAAAGCATTTTTCCCACTGATAGTATCTATACAGCAGGACACAAGATGTTGCTTTTGAAACGTCAAATAATTTGGATGGAGTCGTTTTTTATTATAACTAGCTTAATGACCTTCTAGGGCTCAAATGCAGTTCGTTGAAAAATGAAAGTCTTTAAATTGATTTTTTATAAATTGTAATGTTACTTGGAGTAGACCATAAGAGCTATTCAGCTCACCTGTAGCAGAAGAGCTCAGTTGGAAGGAGAACACAGGCCATTTGCACCAAGGACTGGTCCTTGAGCTTTCTGGGGCCCACAAAAATCAGATATTACCTTGCCAATATGCTCCCATAAAGTCCTTCATGTGAGACACACACTTCAAGTGGAAATCAGGCAGTCTGGAAGTGTCCTGAGGAAAGCAGATCAAACAATTGTATCCCAGGTTCTACAGGCAAGAACTTTGGGAAAGGCCACAGTTTTTCAAGATTTACATGTTTTTTGTGTTCTGACTCTAGGTTGAGTCTCACCTCAAATACTTCACATGCTAAAAATAGTCAATCAAGCTATTTAAAAACAATCTCAGTTTTCAGTAAACTCTGTGTTATTTCAGATGGGACATGGGCAGAACAGAATGACATAAGTCAAGGTCTGAGTGAAGTCTGGTACTAACACCCTTCCCAGCTCTGTTACAGTGGTGTCTTCATCTTAAACTCTGCTGGGCCTTATAGTCCACAAAAATAGTGCCTAAAGCTGTAAATATTTCCATCTTCCTTAATAGAAGCTTTTCCACCCCCTTAGATCACTTTTTCTGCCTTATTTCTCTTACAGAGCCATTTCCTGATACCCTTCAAACTGTTTAAACAAGAACAAAACAAAACAAAAAAGTCAAAAAAAAGCAAATTGGTTAATTTCCAACTCCTTCCTGCCTCCTCAATACAGCAACTTTTTTAGACCATCTAAAGTTCTCCACAGTTCTTCACGTGACATTCCCAAAATTTCCTTTGCTGCTTCTTGTTCAAATTTTAAACTGAATAATAAGTCAGATTGCCTGTCTCTGTCCAGGCCCAAATGCTGTGTTGGATGCATATATGGGTGTGAGATTATTTTTTTCAGAAAGATGAACAGCTGTCAGCAACTCTTTGTTTGATTCAGATTAAAATATTAAAGTATTCACCACCCAGCATTGCTACAAGGAACTGTATTTGCCTTTATTTGCCAAAATTACCATTTTGTGACCAAAGAGGCAGGCTGACTCACCACTTTAAATTGTGATGAACAAGCCATAATTGTATTTCTTCTCCTGCTCTCAGCCCAGTCCTGTCCAGTGCTTTGGGATCCATCTTCAGCAAATGGGACCTTCCTGTTTTCACTCTGCCCTTCAACATTGCAGTGACCCTGTACCTGGCAGCCACAGGACACTACAACCCCTTCTTCCCCACAACCCTCATCAAGCCCGTAGCTGCAGTGCCCAATATCACCTGGTCTGACATCAATGTGCCACTGGTAAGCTTCACACCAACAGGTTGATGGTATCTCACTGAAAAGGTGAGCATGAAGGCGTTTACCTCTGGGTCACACTTTCACATGGGCCAGAAAGACTCAGGAGCAATTCACAGGAGAACATGGGTTGGTCCAGTGCAAACAGAGCAGTGCCACAGAATCCCCAGGAACAATCCTGGCTGATCCAGAGGAAAGGCTGGTGGGAGCCTGAGGAAGCAGAGAACCTTTCGTTCCACTCAAACTTGGGTTGTTCCAAAACTAGTCTTGAGTGTACATCCAGCATATGTCTGGATATGGCCTCCTGCTGTCCAGGTGTGGTTAAAGAAACATCAGCAACATAGGCAATATAAAATTCAGAGGAAACATAAGGATTTCAAAGTGACAGAAACATTTATACCCAGTCCCCTTATGTCTAGCTCCATGTCTGGAGAGCAACCTTCCCAAAGGAGAACAGGAGAACTGATCCAGAGGGTTGTGTTCAATGGCTCAGGGTCCCAGTGGATGTCTGGGGCAGGTGCTGTCCCTCAGGGACCCACACGGGCACAGTGTCATTGAATATCTTCAGTAATGACACACACAGAGGGGTCGAGGGTACCCTCAGTGAATTTGCAGATGGCCCCAAGCTGAGAGGTGCAGCTGACACACCTGGAGGATGGGATGACATCCAGAGGGACCTGGACAGGCTGGAGAAGGGACCCAAGGGAGCCTGATGAGGTTTAACAAGTGCGGGAGCTGCACCTGGGTCAGGGCAGCCCCCGGGATCAATCCAGGCTGGGGATGAGCAGAGGGAGCAGCCCTGGGAGAAGGAGCTGGGGGTGCTGTGGGTGAGAGCTGGACCTGCCCCAGCCTGAGCCCCCCTGCCCTGGGCTGATCCCCCAGCCTGGGCAGCAGGGCAGGGGGGATTCTGCCCCTGTGCCCCTGTGCTCAGGGGAGAGCCCAGCTGCAGGGCTGCCTCCAGCCCTGGCTCCAACAGCACAAGGACAGGGAGCTGCTGGAGCCAGCCCAGAGGAGGCAGCAAGGTCATCAGAGGGATGGAGCACATCTTTTATAAGAAGAGGCTTGGAGAACTGGATTTATTTAACCTGGAAAAGGAGAAGGCTTTGAGGTGACCTAATAAAGGCTTCCAATGCTGGAGAGGTTGTGTAAGAAAGATGGAGGCAGACTACTTACAAGAGCCTGAAGGGACATTTGAAGGCTTTTCCTCACAAGGAGAAATGGCTTCAATATGAAAGAGAGTAGGTTTAGATAAGATATTAGGAAAAAAACTCTACCCTGTGAGAGTGGTGAGGCCCTGGCACAGGTTTCCCAGAGCAGCTGTGGCTGCCTCATCCCTGGAAGTGTCCAAGGCCAAGCTGGACAGGACTTTCGACAACCTAGGATAGTGGAAGGTGTGCCTGCTCATGGCAGAGGGTGGAACGAGTGATCTTTAAATTCAAAATTGAACTTCCAATTCAAAGCATTCTGGGATTCTATCAAGTACTCAGAGTCCAACTCAGAGCCAGGGTTTCTTCCTTCCCTTTTCAGCCAATAGCTTAGACAAAATATCTGCTGTGTCCCTCAGGGCACAGACAGACCATAAATAACCAGCCCTTTTCTGCCATCTGCTGCAGCTCTTACAATCCATCCCAGTTGGTATTGGCCAAGTGTATGGTTGTGGAAATCCCTGGACTGGAGGCATTTTCCTTGTGGCTCTACTCATCTCCTCCCCACTGATTTGTTTACATGCTGCAATTGGATCAGCCGTGGGGATGTTTGCAGGTAAGAAATACTGACCAAAATCATTTCTGCCACCAAGGTATCTTGATCCAAGCTGGATTCTAAAGTCTGGATTCTGTCCAGACTTTAAAGTTGAATTGGCTTGGCGGTAGTTGGGGCAACACTCTCATTTTTCAAACTGTCTCGAGATCCAAAAAGCTCTTAGTAAAGGTCACACAACATGGTGCAGCCAAGAAGAGAAGCAGGTTTTCTGTAAACTTTGCATTTTTTGTTAGGTTTGTAACTCAGTCAGGTGACTTGTTCCACCTTATTTAACCGTCTAGCCACTGGATGTTATAAATCCCATGGACATCATAAGGAAATCTATAGAAAGACTTTCAGAATGGATTTATTGCCACCACAATTGTTTTAAATGATGACCACAAGAAAAGGTCTGCCTCAGAACTAATCAGCCAAGGAAGAGAAACAGACTTTTTTGGGATGCTGTTTGCTCCAGCCTGCTGTGGATTTGTCAAAATACCAAAATGAATGCCACTAAAAATGTCATGCCTCTCCACTAACCAGAGAGAAAAAATATTGAGAGACTTGAAGCAGACCCTAGAGGTTAGACAACATTAATGCCACTTAAGTGACAGATTTTAATACTGATTGGAATAAGTGTAGTATGATTCCTTGGAAAAGGTAGTGATCCAACAAGTTCTCTGTGCTCTGAAGCACTTTGTACAAGATGTAGCTGTCTTATATTCATGTTTTTAAACAAAACTGTCCACAACTTGTACAGCTAAGAGCATATGGCAGGTCTTGTACAGGTGTAACATTTAATCCAGAAGGGAAAGGTCAGGTGAAAGTTTCTGGGGCAAGCATGGTGATGGAACAGAGGATAGATGAGGGCAATATAGCAGGAAATGCATTAATATTACAATTGTAAGGAGAGTGGCCTGTACACTGCATACTTGTGAAACCTGTGAGCAATCCTGCAGAAGTTTCTGAGAGGTCAGATTTGAGGCACATCCCCAGCTCCCATCCCCATGGAGAATTTCCACTGCACAGTGAAGTGACCACCTCTAGTAACCAGACCATATCTCACAAATAAATGGAAAATTCTGCTTTCTCCCAAAACAGAGATGCAGCTGTGCCTCTGATACTCAAAATTAGGGTATGTGTGAGGTTTAAACAGTGTGTGTGAGCTCAGCTTTCTGCAAGGAGGACACCCAGGTGAGAAGGTTCTCACAATGTGGCTGGATCCTCCACCTGTGTATGTGGATACAACACACTCAGTGAATACACAGGAAGTTTTGTCTGAATCAAACCTTTGAGACTGGGCCAAATTCCACCGCAGGGACATTACCAGAGCTCCAAAATAATGAGCCTCCTTTGGCATCCTCTTTTTTCTGCTGTGCATGTGTGAGAACAGACAAACCCATCTTGATGTTATGAGGAAGAGATGACAGATTCCTCCTGCAGGTTCCTCCCATACCTGACCTCCCTGCCTTGCCCTTTGTCTTGCAGCTCTGAGCATTGCATCCCCATTTGACAGCATCTACCTTGGCTTACACAACTACAACTGTGCCCTGGCCTGCATTGCCATCGGGGGCATGTTCTACGCCCTGACCTGGCAGACTCATCTGCTGTCCCTTGCCTGTGGTGAGTAGCTTTAACATGAAGGGAAGGCAAAAATTTGTGCAGCTGATGAGAAGCAGAGGTTTAGAGCCAGCCACCACTCTGTCCCAAAAGTAGGTACTGTGCAAGAGCTGTTTCTCTGGTGGCATCAGCAATGATTGTGCGAGTACAGAGAAAAAAAGCGTGAGACCTTGACAAGGTGGAAACATCTAGAAAGGGTGGAAGCACTGCTTGTGAAACGAGCACACGTTAAGCCATGAGCATGTTTAGCAAACTAGCAACTCAACAGATTCATAGAAGCAGCCTTTTCATAATTTTATGTATCACTGGAGGAAATGTGTCATAAAAAGGGAGCTGTTGCACCAAGTCAGTTTAAAATTCATCTACCCAAAGACCCCACATCCAACAGCAGCCAAAACCAGGTACTAAGGGAGCAGCTTAAGAAAAGAAATTTCCCATTTAAGACATTCCTGTGAAGGTGTGCCCAGGCTCCAATTATCTTTATCTCAGTGTCCTGAGCATAGTTTCTGGATTTCTCAGTAACGTTTCCCTCCTTGACTCAGCCTGTGAGTGTCTGACCTTTTGTCCTGTTCCTGTGCCACCCCTGGGATCCTGGGGCAAGGAGACTCCTTGGTAACTGGTTGTGGTATGAAGCCACAGGGCAGAGAATTTCTGCAATTCCAACTGCATGTGGGTCAGGTTGTGCCAAATAAAAAGAAATTAAAGATAAAAGAAATGCCACCATCACTTCATCTTGACAAAACTATGTTTTTCATTCATTATCCATCTCTATAGAGCAGATAAGACAAAATGTAGTCACTGAATCATTTGTGCTGTAAAATAACTCCAAGATCATAAAGTCCAACCATGCCTCCAGCCCTGCCATGTCCCCAGATCCCACATCCACATTAATCCCTCCAGAGATGGGAACTCCACCACTCCCCTGGGCAGGTCAAACTAGGGCTGGACAACCCTTTCTGTGGAGAAACTTTTCCCCAATATTCAACCTAAATCTCCCTTGGTGCAACTTGAGGCCATTTTCTCTTGGGACATTTCAACTAATTGTTGAATTCCAGCAGTTATCCTTACATTAGGTATCTGGGAGGATATTTTGCTGTGCATTTGGACAATGTTGCTATTTTTTATATTTTCTTTGGCGAATTGAACAGTAATTGCCTCATCCTGAGCCCTGTTTGGTCTTCTCTTCTCAGCATTATTTTGTGCCTACTCAGGAGCAGCTCTTGCTAATGCCCTCTCTGTGGTAAGTGTGGTGGGGTTTTTTTACCTGAGTTTTTTTATTTAGTTTTTTTTTAGCTGCATCTTGATTTGTTCAGATATACAATTAAGGAAATTCCTTAAAATTCTCCATGTCAGCTTTGAGAACACTGAAATGAGAATGTTGCAGGCAGCTGGCAGGTCCTGTACAAACCCTGTGTCAGCTGAATTGTGCCCCTCAAGACTTTACATCTGATAATAAGATTTCAAAGACCTTTGGAGCATGTTATCCACAACAGGGTTGTGCACGTACACGTGAGTTACAGCAACATATGGTTTGAGATTAAATACTTAGCTGAACATTATCTTTCAGCAATTCCAAATGATCTAAATTTTCATTTTCTTCTTTCAAGGTCTTTCTTCAACCCTGCCTACAGATATTATTGAAGTTTGAACCGGGTATGAGAACTAAAATGAGGGGGAGACTGTTCTCTTAAGTACAAAGTTATTATATTTGAACAAATCAAGAAAGGAGTGAAGACAGAAATGCCAGGCTCTGTTTCTTCTTTTAGATCTGAGAGATTAAAGCAAAACCATATTTTAATTAAATTGATTTACTAACTTAAAAGAAAAAAATGTTAGAACTAGCAGCTTCATGCACTGAATGTTTTCATCTGGCACCCTCTCAGTACTACTCAGTAGTTCCCTGCATATGGGCTGTTTTAAGCGCACCTGCTTTTGGGAGATATCAGGAAAAAGAACATCCACTTTTTATCCCTGTGATCTTGCTTTTGGAAGAGTTCAATTCAGGTCCAGAGGTGGGGGAACAGAGAGGGCTGAGTGTGTTGGGTGTGATGCCAATGTCATAGTCACTGGGGAGAGTGGTTATGTGTGAATAACACTCCCCAAATTTTACAGAGGAAAAGGAAAGAGCCATTTTTTGGCTCTTTCATTAGAGAATCCAAGTATCTCTGCGTGTGCTGGGTATCTTGGTTTTCATTGCAGTCATCAGAGCTCTGGAGCCTGATTCAGTTGCTTCAATGCTGGTGCCAGGTTCCATTCAGCACTGTTCAGTACTGCAGCTGCCCCTCTGACAGGACCGAGGTCTGCATCATCAGATGCTTTGTGCAGCCCCGCACACTGCAGGTGAAACACACTCTTCTGAATGGAATATCAGTCATGCTGGACTGACATGTGGTAGCCACTCAGCCTTTGGGGAGAGCAAGGCCCTCCCAGCTTCCCAAGTGCAGGAATTTAGTCACAGGCAGAGATAAGCAAAGTGGTACCAAAGTGCACCCCTGTGTCTGTTCTGTCCCCTCCCAGCTCGGGCTGCCAGTGTGCACCTGGCCCTTCTGCCTCTCGGCGCTCCTCTTCCTGCTGATAACCTCAGAAAACCCAGCCATCTACAAAATGCCCCTCTGCAAAGTCACCCACCCAGAGGCCAACAGGATCTACTACCTGAGAGTGAAGAGAAGGGCCTCGGAGAGCAGGAGGGAAGAGCAGAAGAGAAAGGAGCAGAAACCCTCTGACAGCTCAAAAATAAGCACTGGGGGCACCCCACTGTGCACCCCCAAGAGCCGCCACGCTCGCTGATTTCAGGGGCACACAACTGTGCAGCTTGGGGGCAGTTTGGGGCAGCACCACCCAGGCACAGCACAGCCACAAACACCACTTTTGCCAGCAGACTGCAGGCTGGGGATTCATCATTCCACACTGGAGAAATCACAGTTTGCCCTTGAGCTAAGCTTTCCAAAAAGCACTCAGGTAACATAATAACAGCTGCCTTATCAATTCGCTGGCTGTTAACTTGAAAGTCACCTCTTATCAATAATAATTATAAGAATAGGCAGAAGAACATTAAAGCTGACAAGAGGCTGCATTTAATTTCAGAGGTGTAATTTAACAAAATAAATATGCTGAGAAGGCATTGGTGTCTAATAATAATAAATAATGTAAGAACTAAGTCAAGAGCTGCACTTCAAATTAAGAGCATGTATATTTGAAAGTGAAATAAACAGACTGTTCTCTTCCTTTCTTGTGTGCTGTCAATGTCTAACTCTTTTAATACCTCTTAACAGCTACAACACACACAGGTAAATATTCTTACAGAGCACATCCTGTAGCACTTTTGGTGCCATCTCCTGGCTCCTCATTAAGTGCCAAGGAAATGAATATATATGCTTTAATCAGACTAGAAGAGTGACTAGCTAGCAATGATCAAACATTCTTCTTTTCCTTGAATAATTTTCTGTCTTACAAATAGAAGATATCTCTCTCCTGCTGATTGCAGGATAGCAAGTCTGAATCCCTGTACACATACAGTGGGAAACAGAAAAACTTCATGCAAAGGATGGGATAAACATTTACTGCTGGTGGCAGTTCTTTTTCTCCCTTTCCTAGGGGAGCAGACCCTTTCCATTAAACCATGAGAAATTAACAAGTTAAAGGTTACCACTTTATGCCTCCTTGAAGTCCTTACAACAAAGAAGTTACAACTGCCCTAAGGAGGATTTTCTCAGGAACTCTTTCCAAAACCTCAGTGAAGGAAGCCTGACAGAAAGGCTTCCTCACTCTAAAGTTGTTTTATGAGGCCAGTTTAAAATCACAGACCGAAGGGATGTGAAGATTTTAAATCCAAAGGGACTATGCAACCACAAACACTCAGATCAGACACTGTCCTTTCGGCCTCACGATGTAGAGCTGTTTTGCAGATCCATGTTTGTATTCTTGAACAGGTAGGATCTAAAAACCACTTTTTAAAAAGGTGAGCCTGGGTGCTGCTCATGGCATTATTTGTGCCTTTATCACCAAAAATCCAGCAGCTCCAGCATTTGCCACCCCTCTAAATGCCCCCTATAAACAGCATCCCAGATTGAATTCATCCTGGGAGACAAAAGCATGGCATTGTTTTTGATGTTCAGATGGATTTTTAAACAGGGGAGGCCATTCCAGGAATTCTGCTAAAATTTACTTCTGGCAGTTCATTTTGGTAATCTTCTACTTCCTCCTCTCTCTGCCCAGACATTCTCTGAGCCATAATATCAGCAAACCAGTGCTATAACCAAAACAATCTCCCGTGGTCACTGCAAACTGCAAAATCAGGGATTTCCCCCTGCTGCTGCTGCTGTAGAGGAGACAAAGAGAGACAGAAAAACACAAGAGGTAACACGCAACTGTCTGAAGATCTTCTCTCTACAGCACTCAATGAAATATGAAGCACACAGAAACCAGGAGAGCTTATTCATGAAAACAGTTTAATTAGCTCAGACACAGCATTAGAGAAATAGTTGAATGGTAGCAATGCAAAGTTACTGGAAAAATACTTCAAAATAATAATGTTGGAACCATATATGTGAAGGAAAACCCCAACTGCAGTTAGTTATGCCCAACATACTGCTTGTTTTTCTAAAAATAAGAGTGAAGCCCAGGCACAATATGGCAATTGGAAAGGATTTGTCATGTAAGTGCCACTGCAGGCATTAATTTCTCAGCCACAAGGAAATCCATCCTGAAATCAATTAGTAAAGCAATTTCTAGAGTTGAAGACTTCCATAAAAAAAAGAGTGTAAACAGCTTTTTTAAATCTCTAGCTAATCAAAAGATTTGAGTAACTATACCCAGTACTAATAATTCTTGAAAACAGGCAAGACAAATCAAGTGTCTCCAGCAGACAATAAAAGGCACTAACTGAAGCTTTCAGTTGTAGCCAAACAGCCTGATCCCTAGAGAGTTCTCTGAAATTTTTAATTAAGAGATATAAAATGTGCAGTTTTCAGTGGGACTAAAAATTTTGAAACAACTCCCAGATATCTAGCATAAAGCAAATATGACCATTAAAGGGGAAAAAAAAAAGTGTCTTCTATAATTAGAGCCATGACTCCACCCAGCCTCTCCTTAAATAACATTAAATAAATTTTCCTGTACAAACCAACACCTGACCTAGCCATAGCACACGAAAAAAACAACCTGCAAAAAGTTTGCCTTAAAAAATTAAAAAGCAGAACAGACTAAGCAAAGTGAAGAAATTTTAAGAGAGCTTCCCAGTGAATTAAGACAATTCTGTTATAAGTGGAGCTCAAGGTAAAAAAACAGTATATACACTATGCAGTCCCAAGAAAAATGCTTACTTTATTGCTCCAAATATTATTTTGTTCACTCTTGTATTTCTTCATACCCTCTAAAAGAAAAGAAAAAAAGGCAACTTTGCTCTTTGAGAGGAGGTTCTCGACTCTTCTGCAGTAGACATAAGTGCTCCTGTTGATAAGATCAGTCACAGAACTCATACAGAAAACGTTGGGGGAAGCCCCTTAGATGTCCTGACTTGGGTATTGGTGGTTCCAGGATGATTTACCTGTTAAAGACTCATGAATAATTAGCAAAGCTGCACAGAGGGGATGTGAAGGGAAGGGATTTGCTTTCCCAGTGGACATTTGTAGCAGAGATCAGCTGCCACCTGCACTGGAGCATCCTCATTGCTGGAACACAAAGTTTCCCTCCTGATTCTCAGAAGCACAGAGTCCTTTAGACTGGAGAAACCCTCTAAAATCCTCGAGTCCCACCATTCCCCCAGCACTGCTAAACTTGCAACAAACCCCTGTTCCCAAGAGCCACACAGCGTTTAAATCCTCCCAGGGATGGGAGTTCCCTCACTGTCTTGGGCAGCCTCTCCATGTTTGACAGCCCTTTCCACAATAATTTTTTCCCTGACATCCACTCTAAAACTGGTTTCCATTGTCTGATCTTCTTTGAGACCTAACCAGCTCCTCATAGGGGTCAAGAGCTGATGGGATGAGCAGCATGGAGGGAGACCACAACAGGAGGTGGTGACACCAGGGAGGATGCCCAAACCTGCAGACCTGGAAAATTCAGTGCTGTGCTTCCAAATAGTGATGGGGAGAAGTGGCTGCAGCACTGTGTGGCACTCACAGGCAAGACAGAGCGTGGTGGGTTACAGCCTGATGAGCAGATTTCCCTGTTGGCCTCTCAAGCAACCAGAGCTGTTTTGCAGCAGAGCCTGGGCCCTACTCCCCGTTCCATTCAACATTGCTGTGGGCTTAAAATAAATATGGTCCCTTTTTTTCAGCCCTTCTGCTGAAATGGGACATCACTTCTTCCCACACCTCCAAGCAACCAGTGCAGACAGGAGCCTGAAATCATCAGATACCTGGAGAATATGCATCCCTCTTCAACACCTAGGCTGCTGGCACAGGGAGCCAGCCAGCATCCCAGTAAGGCACCAGAAAATACCAGGAAGGGCTCTGTGTTCCAGGGGGAACTCCAGCAGCATGGGACCTTCCTACAAGCTGAAAACCCAAAACTTTGAAACTTATCAGAATAACATAATTCCTAAAAATATCCAGCTGCTTGGGAGTTGCTCTGTGCGCTGTCCATGCCAGACATCTCCAGTCTGCAATGACAGACATATTGCCCAACACTGCAGAATGACTTAGGTTTTCGTAGATCACATTTGCCAGGGTTGCAGAAATATCACCACTCTGAGGGGCAGACCTGTTTGCTGAACACTGTTCCCTCGCTCCCTCCTCCTCTATATCAGTTTTAATTTGGGAGATGGAAGTAGTTCAAACAGGAAACAAGCCCTTGATTGCAGTTGATTTTACAGTTCTCAGGGGGTCTTTTACAAACTCCTACAGCTGTTGCCACAGCTGGAATTCACACATCCCTCTGGTGGGATAAGATGCAGGATGGCTCTGTGGAAAGCAAAGATTTCTTCCACCACATTTTGCCTGGCAAGGAGTTTGAGTATCTCTAAATTCTTATTCACCAGCTCCTGAGGGCACTCAGTAACCTCTGTGCATGCAAGAACTTAAGGTCTCATGGAAATGCATCCTCACATCCACCTTCAGGGGTAGCTTTGTGCATAGACAGTTGAAGCAGACACAAATCCCTGCTCCCAAAATGTGAATCTTCGCACAGCACAGCAGGGCTGAAGCACCCAGTGTGCGCAGAAGCCCTTCCACAAAGCCCTCTAACTATGCCACCACCCAAAATGCACAGTTGTTGGGGGCTGTTTAGGACATCCCAGCCCCTACAAATTAAACTACTGTGCACTGAATTGCAAAAGGCAAAGGCAGAGGGACAGAGGCATTCTTGACCTGTGCAGCTTAAGATGGTCTGGAATCTTTTTCCCCCCGGCACACCCTGTCCTGTACCTGACACCACTTTTCCACACTTCCTTCATCTCAACTAAGTGCTGACAGGTCTGTTGCTCTGTCTTCCAAAAATCTCTGCTTTGCAGAACCACTCAGCCAGAAATCAGGTAGAGACTTCCCATCTTTGGAGAAAACAAAAAAGTCAGAGGTGATGACAAACTGTCAGCCAGCAATGGTTTCTTACTGTGGCCAAGTAAGCTTAATTCACTTGCTCAAATTAAGTCACATTTAGGAAGACATTTTGCCTTCATATAAACTGAGTTATCTAATAGATAATATTTTTTTTCTTTCACCTACCCCAAAATGTGCATCTTTACAGTAAATGGATTTATACCTATTTGTGCTTGTGCATGAAAATGTTGCTCTGTAGTACCACTTACAAAATCCCATAACCACCCACAGCCAGAGTAACTTTCCCTCCTTCCATTGCACTGACTATTAATTTTCAGATGTTTCTACTGTCTGATAGTTCATTTCTGGGTGCTACCAGTCCTCTTCCTCTTGTTGATCAGAAACCAAATTAGCATCTTCTAGTAAGAACTACTTGGCAAGAAAATAGTAACCACTGGGAATTATAGGCTGAAAGAGTTCCTTGTTGGAAGAATTATAGTATTCTGCTCTATGTTAAGGCCTAACACATCTCCTACAACATACAGGTTTGTGAGAATGGATTATTTTCTTGGAAGCAGTCATAACCTGGGTGAGACTCACAGCCCTACCATCAGGGCAAGGGAAACAGAAAGGACAGGAACGTTTACTAAGCTGAGAGGAGATTCAGGGAAGTGAATTGACTCTCAAACTGCAAAAATGAATGAAGAAGCTGAAAAACACTTTGCCTTATGTCATAAGAAGAGGCAGGTCTGGCCAGTTTGTCATTTCCAACAGGGTACTGATGCCTTGAGGCAGGTTTAGAAAAAGAGCTTTTTTGAATTTGGGCTTTTCCTTGAAGTCAGGTGAACAGGAGAGGGGTTTGAAGCGGAAACTTAGAATTATACTAGTTTCAACTTCCCATCTCTACTGAAATACAGCAATACAGTCAATCTCAGGCTTCCAAACCCGTCCAGTATTTCAGACTGTTTCAATAGAATGGTTGGACTCAACCATCTCAAAAGGTCTTCTCTGAACAACTGTTCTCTATTGGATAAAATAACTATTCTAGAATGGATAATCCACTGTTCTATAGTGGATGATCCAGTCTGCCATGCCAGAGATGACCAGAAAAACAAACAACCTCAAGGTTTGGACTCAGGCACGAACTAGAGAGATGTTCTCCCTCTGCGCTCCTGAGTCCCAGGACTTGCAACTCAATCTCATCACCACAGGCAGCCAGACCAGCCCAGAGAAATGTCCATTGCTGGTAGGAAAAATGATCCATCCACCTGCCTGGAAAAAGGGAAGGGGGCTGTAGTGGTTTTGGTTTGCTAATTTATTAGTTCCCAGTCAAGAGCAAAGTAGGCTTAAATTTAAAAATAATAGAACTTTACTAACTAATACTAAAACAAACAACAAAACAAAACAATCAAGAAACAGAATTAAACTTTCAGAATTCTCTTCTTCCCTCTCCAAACTTTCCTTATTTCTTACTGGCAATGTACACACAACACTCAGAATCCTCAGTCAGTTTTTTTGAAGATAATCTGTGTGGACCAAAACCACTATAGGGACACAAAACCAAACAAGGGGAACCAGCCAGAGCAATGCACTGGGCTTTTCTTTGACCTGTATTTCACTGGGTTTCATGACACACACGACTGTCTGGTCCTTCCTGGAGCCCCAGGCACATTTCCTGAGCTGGGCACCATGTACATCTTGGCACTGGTGAATGGGATGGTTCCAGGGGGCAGGTCCTCATCACCCAGCTGCTGAACCACCACTGTAGTCTTTGGCATGTGTTGGCCTTGCCTAATTTGTGCCTTTCCAAACAATTCCTTGCTCCCACTAGCAGCAGCATTTTGAACAAATAACTGGAGAAACCTGCAGCTGAAATAGAGGAGCTGCTTTCTACCCCAGCACTCAGAGCAGGAAGTCAGTCTGCACCTCTCTCTAAAGTTGCCACTTATTTTGCCAGGACAGAGTAGAGCTTTTTTTACACACTATTGTAGCTGTAAAACAACTACAACCTGATCCTCTCACATTCCTGCCCCACTTTATCCTGGGATACAGAGACTGTCACTCCTAATCACTAAGCTGGCTTCCAGATATCAATTATGCACTCTTGGAGCTGCATGGACTGAGAAGATAAGTCATGAGAGCATGTCAAGGTAGACAGAAAGGACAGTGGTTCTCCACAGTAGGTAGGAAGAGGAGGGAAGTGCTGTGTATGCATTAGGAGAATTGGTAATTTTGGAAGTGTACATCATCAAGAGCAGTACACAGAGCAGCAGATGAGCTCAGAGCACAAGGAGTTTGGACTGTGCCAAGGCCAGGGAACTGCTGTTTGTGAGCCCTCTGAAACTGGAGATGTGAATATTTGCTGTAATTGCCACAGCTGCACGTGTGGCTGTGCTGGAGTCACACCACGAGAGGGAGACGGACACCAGAGCAGAACCTGCTCTGCTCCAGCTACTTTCCCAACCCCATCCCACTGCCACGCAGGGGAGTGTCGAACAGCAGCTTTCTCTAGCGAATTTTTACAGGCCAAAATGCAAGGATAGAAGCTTCCCATACCAGCTCGGCTGTTGGGTTGCTCTGTATAAACACAAAACTATTGCCTTCAGCAAACAAGTCCAAGATTGTGACAGACCCTGTTGTGGTGCTCTGTGCTGAAACAGATTCTTCCACTCTTCACTCACTCACAAAATCAAGATGATGAAAAGCAAAGGGCACACGGCTGTTGATGGGGGCTGACTTGCTCCTCCAGGAACCCCGCCTGTGGGACAGGTCAGGCCATAACTGGCCTGAGGAGTTGTGTCCACAGCCAGGACATGGGCTCTCTCCCACCAAATGGCTCTCTCCCACTCCACACACCCCCAGAGGAAACACAGACTGGCAGCACTTCTGGAAGTGAAACACTAAGTTTGATCACAGTCAGCCCAGGTGAGATGCAAAAGTCCCTTACTTCACTGTAGCAAATTAATTCATCACCTCATTTTGACACTCTGTCCCATAACATCCTCACAGACAAGTTAAGGAAGTATGGGCTCAATAAGTATGAAGCAAGTTGGATTGAAAATTGGCTGAATGATTGGGCTCAAAGCATTATAATCAGTGGCACAAATTACATGTAAAGGCCATGCGTTAGTGTAAACCAGGTATGATAAATTTAACTTCTTAATTAATGACCAGAATGTTGGAGCATGGTGCACCCTCAGCAAACTTGGGGAAGGCACAAAACTGGGAGTAGCATTGGGTACACCAGAGGGTTGTGTTGGCATCCAGAGGGTACTCAGCAGGATGGAAAAAATGGTCTGACAAAGAAACCCTTGAAGTTCCAGAAGTGCAGAGTCCTACATCTGGGGAGGAACAGTTCCATCCAATTTCCAGCATTCCAGCTGGAAAGCAGCATGGCAGAAGAGGCCTGGAGAATCCTGGTGATCACCAAGGTGACCAGAATGCAGCAAGGTGTCCTTGTAGAAAGAAAGCCAGTATCTCCATGGACTGCATTAGGATGAATGTTGTCAGCAGTTCCAGGGAGTGGATCCCTCCCTTTCTCTCACAAACACTGGCCATGTATCACATATCCACACCCCAGTCCAGCAAAAGCAGACCAGGACTTGGGGTTTAGCAACCTGCAGATCTCCATAATGGATTTACACCATTTTAAACCACTTGCTGGAGTCCGAGAGTTGATGCAGCTCCCAGAACAGACCTATTCCCATGGGTGAAACCTGAGTCAAGGAGCACAGCCAAAAACAGCAGTAAAACCCAATCTGCTACCAAGTGGTTTTAATGCACCTCTTCAAGGCCACTGAGGCTTGAGAGAGGAGTGAAGCCAAAGTGTGTGAAGCTGAATTAGGGCCATTAGAATCTTTCCTGGCACAGCTGACCAGTTCAAGCTTTGTACACAGCTGATGCAGCCAGACAGCTCCTGCCTGGCAAGCTAAACCAGTCAGGGATCATTCAGCATTTTTCTGGTGCTTGTCTGGTTGAGATACAATGACCAACTCCTGCTCTGACCATGTCAAGCACTGGGCTTGGTCCAAGGGTTGTTCTCAGAAACACCTTCACAGAGAGCACAGTAGAAGAAACAGCAAGCATCTTCACCAGTGGAGAGCTGATGAGGTAAGGCACAGATTTAAATCACAGAGATTGGCTGTCAGACACCAACACCAGCTGCCTTGTCCTCAGCACCAAGTGAGATACATTCAGACATGCCTAAAATCAAGATGCAGCTCTCTAGTCCTCTGTGTCACCTGCATGATCCATTTGCACACGTTTACCTGGTCACCCAGAGCTGGTGGCCCACTCACAGGCAGGTGATGTGTGACAGCTACATGACAAACACGTGGCACATCTCAATCCTTTTGCCTAGGAATGGCCTTTGCAGGTTCAGTCTTCCCACCTTGAACAAAAGGTGCCAACATCCTTGAGTGGCCAGCTCTGGAGGTTAGTGATGGGTGCCAGAATTGGCACTGAGTTACACTGAGTTACTGGGAGGTCTTCTATCATTCCCACTTTTCTACATCAGTCCCATACAGAGGGAATCTCAGCCTTCAGGCAGCCAGGAGGTCTTTGCCTAGGGCACACAGCTGCAGGCAGGCATTCCTGCATCCAATAGCTGGCTTCAGCTGGGATCCAAAAATTCTGTCACATGGCACTGGAGGTCTTCCCTGCTCTGCCTTCAGCCCAGAGCAGACTGCTGCCAGGGCCCTCATTCCCACACCAGCATCAGCAGACTGTGATCCTGTTACTTATTAACCAGCTCTGATAATTGAAACAATGCACCACTCCAAGATATCCATCACTGACCTGACAGCCGCTGGCTTTTTTGTGTGTCACTCCAACCTGTCAAATACCTCATTAGGGCACCAGAATCAGACAGAGCAGTCCTGAATCTGGTTTCTTTGTGCAAAGGGCATGTGGTGACAGGACAGGTGGGAGTGGCATCATGCTACAGAGAGCAGTCCAGGTCAGACATTAGGAAGAGATTGTTCCCTCTGAGGGTGGGGAGGCTCTGGCACAGTCCCTGCTGTGGCTGCCCCATCCCTGGAAGTGTTCCAGGCTGGGCTGGGCAGGGCCTGGAGCCACCTGGGATAGTGGAAGGTGTCCCTGCTCATGGCAGGGGGTGGAATGAGATCAGCTCTAAAGTCCCTTCTAACCCAAAACATTCTGGGATTCTGGGATTCTGTGACCCTGACATTAGCTCAGCTGGCCAGAGCATAGTGCAAATATCACTAGGTTGTAAGTTCATTCCCTCTATTGGCCATTTACTTAAGAGCTGGAATCGATGATTCTTGTGGGTTCCTTCCAACTCAGAATATTCTGTGAATCTGTGGTTCCCTGGAGGAAAGAAACACCCTACAGCACAACCCGGGAGCACAAACCCTGCCTGCCCCCTGTACTTCACCCTTTTGAGGGAGAGATGAAAAGATGTTGTTTGAAATAACTTGAAGCCAGGTCTGGGCATCCCTGAAATATGAGAGGTGTGAAGCTTAAATCTCAGTCTGAACAGACTCCCTGTGAGGCTCTCCCATCCAAATCACCCAGTCCATTTCCCTTCTTTGGACGTGCAAGGATTCATTTCACCAGTCAGAAAGCAAAGGCAGCCCAAGGAGAAATTAATGGTAAAAGGAAAATATGTTAACTGTGCAAGAGTGAAGCAGCTTCCCCAGCAAAATTTCATGTTCTACTGGGTGCAAAGGCATAGGATGACAGTGTCTGGCTCGCTCACAAGGGCTGCTGCCTATTTGATCAGAGGAAAACTAGCTCTTGCAGCAATGCTAAGCTGACAGCTTTTATCAGATGCCCTCCTCTTAAGGGAGAAAAAAGCCAGTCTGCTGTTCAAAACATCTCCATCAAACGAGATGCACCCTGGGAATGAGTGCAGTGAGAATAACAAGCTCCAGCTCATGTGCATGCTGAAGCTGTTTCTACAGGGCTGGGGGAGGCAAAGTCATAAAGCTAGATGGGCTCTGGCTCAACAATAAACCATTCTCTCCAGCACCCAGCTCAATTTGCAAGGTTGCTCCTCTCAGCCATCACTGTGAAAGAATTCTAAAGTGAATTCTACTATGGCTTAAACTAGCCTTAAAGGTCCCTTAAGTTCACCATCCTCTTCTTTGCCCTTTCTCCTGCGTTGCTATTCAACACTTCTTTCTCCAGCCTCTTCTCTGTCATTTGCAGCACTTTCACAGCCTTACAAACCTTTCAAATATGCCATGCTTCTGATATTTCAGATTCCTCCAGTGAGATGGGGAGTACAGGTCAAAAAAAAAAAAACTTTTTTAAAAAAGGAAAATAAAGAAAATACCCCTTAAATTTCTCAAATAATTGATAAAAAGCAATTAAACAATGAGAAGTTATCATCAGGTCTTCGACTGCATTTCATTAACAGAAGAGTGTTTCTGAAAGCTACACAGAAACAGGAGAACTTGACAGGCTGCTGAACACAAAATACTGTGTTGCACATTCCCAGTCAGAATTTTGATAGGGAAGGATGATAAGTTGTATTGGATAAGGAGGATAACACTGGAGAGGTCAAGCTCAGGTACCCCGAGACCCCATTTTAGAGAAGGAGAAAAGACAAAGTTAAAGGAGAATTAGTTAAAAAATTAAAAAATAAAAAAAAAAAAAAAAAATTTAAAAATTACAAAAAAAAATTTAAAAAAAAAAAAAAAAAAACAGCAGGAAAGAGGACATTTGGATAGATTGTTGGCAAGAGACCCAGGACAGAACAAGAGGAAAGGTGGAGAATTCAAAGGGGAACCTTCTTAACATTCACTTGGAGCTCACTAAGTGGGAGGAGAAACAAATCAGTAATATCAGGACAGGAGCCATGCTAGCCTATATAAGCCATGGGACATTTTCTTTTTCTCTACTTTCCTTCTGGCCAAACCAGCAAGCCTACAGCTACTCCTGAGCTCATCAGAGAGGTAAGAGTACTCCGTTCTTTCCTTTTACAGTCAGCTGTTACTGACTTACCTGGGTCTTTCCTCTCCCTCAAAACACCTGGCAAACAGCATTTGAGCAGTCCTGCTGAAGGAGAGCAGCTGAGGCTCAAGAGGAGCACAAGAATATCAGTTATCAAGAAGCTTCTAGCAGGGTGAGGACTTATTAGTATTGTTTAGCCCAGGTAGCTGAACCTTGGAGGAAAAAGAGAATAAATAACCAAAAAAAAAAAAAAAAAAAGAAATAACCAGAACTCTTTAACATTTCCTTTTACTACCTTTCCATTCTGTCAAATGAAAATGTCCAGCTAGTAATAATACACAGCTGATGTGATAGTGTCTCTGTATTTATCTGTCCCTCAGAGACAGGTCTCTGAAAACTGAATTACATGTGAGCTTAATGAATATTTGAATCTGAGGGGTGAGATTTCTTTTGAACTAACACTTTGAAACATATCTTCTATGGGAGTACCTGAACTATTTTCTTCCAGTGAGGGTCAAGTGCATTATAACCTGTTTCAAGGATTGTGATTGTGTTCCCGTGTGTTCCTATGCCTAACACAATATTAATCCAGCTTTACTACACCCCTGGTAACATTACACAGGCTGTGCTGGAATTAGAGCTGCTGAGAGTCTGGCCCTTTCCTCCTATTGTGCTTGGATGCAGGAATTCCTCTAAAAACAGGCTGCACACAGAGCTTGGCTGCCCGCAGACTTCACAGAAACAATTCAGAGAATGCAAGATACAATGGCTGCAATTGTGCAGTAGCAGGTCCTCGGGACCTTGCACAAACAAATACCTCACCATAAATTAAACCCTCAGAGAAGCCTGAATTTTGGCAGGGAGAGAGGAAAATTCCAGAAAGAAGAGAAAGCACCAGAGAACTTTGCTGCGTTTTCACAGGTTAAAGCCCCACATCCAGCTTGGAAGCACCCATTCCCAGGGAGTATCAATCAGCCAGACTAAAGACTCTGTCCCTCTCCCAGCTGCCACCACAACACTGCTCTCACCATGCGCAGCACAAAATGAACCTGTGGCCAGGCTTGTCTCCTCCTCAGCAGGTGAATAAAGGAGTATTTGCAGGGCCAGATGCTGCAGCCCCAGCACGGAGCCAGCTTTAGCAAGGCACGATGAGATGCCATGGGTATGGTGTGACAGGGAGGAAGTGTGCACAAGTGGAAGGAAAATTGATTTAGGGAGACATGGGGTTGCATAACGTCAGTACTTTGCTACAGGACATTTATTAACTCTGAAAGGATGATTAAAAAAACAGAGTAGATTAACATCTCGGCCCTGTGATGATTTCATCTTCATAAAAGAGAAACATCTTTTATGTTTTCTGTTTTGTTTCATGGGAAGCTCTCACTTCCCATGAAAATGGTTTTAAATAGTTTCTCTGCACTTACAGCACACTACAAATCACTTGCACTTGCACCACTGAGATGAAAAGTGCATTCAGATTGGATCTGCCTGGGTTCTGTATTCTCACCAGTTACACACCAGTACTGGAGCTTGCCCTGCAGGGGTGGAACACCTCTCTAGAGTTTATGTGAGATGACACAGTGTGCTCCAAGCTGTCTGTCTAAGAACAGGACTTAGTCTTTAAAAAAACTTCTTTCCTGGACCAGTAGAAATCAAGAA